>JAGDYQ010000034.1:2967286-3344136 GCA_021962125.1 Bulinus truncatus
GTTTAAATACATAGTGTGTTTATTTTTAACATCTCCGAGGTTCATTCAGAAAGTAATTAAGAGCGTTTCATTATAACATTAACTTCATACATCTGAAATGTAACAATATACAAGTCATTTATTTATAATAGTGGATAATGCACAGTGTGACATAATCCACGTTATATTATTCATGTCATTTGATAGATGCACAATATCACAAAAAAATAACATGTCATTACATACATGCCACTAGAAACATCTAAAATGTCACAAAATACATTTCTACATGTCGCATGCCAGTCAAACCAGAAATAATCACGTACAAATTAGATGACCGGAGCATTTATAAAAAACCAAACAAATAAATAAACAGCCAATAACACAACTCTGGCCGACATTCCAATCAATATTTAATGTACCAATTAGGCCGGACTCGCGTATTCATCATAGCATCATCCCTATCGACCAGGCTGTGTCAGAGTTTATAGTGTTCGACTACTTGCACGCGCTTTAATATTTGAAAACATAAACATCGTTATGTACATGCTATGAGGGCAGTAGAGACTGGTGTGTATGTGTCTTTGTATGTGTGTCTGTACAGGAAACTATAAGGGCATTAGAGACTGATGTGTCTTTGTATATGTGTGTCTTACAGGAGGTAACAAGGACATTAGAGACTAGAGTGGTTTTATGTGTGTGTGTGTGTGTCTTTAAATGTTGCTCAGCAATAACTGAAATAACGAAGCAAGTATTTGAAACATGAAACATGTTATAGCTGATATAACATGAGATACAATGTTGATGTACACATAGAATTAGACATTGACATATACGCCATGAGTAGACAACAACATTTATTACTGCAGTGGTTTTCAAATTTTGAGTCGCTCAAAAAATTGAAGAAAAATTCTTCAATACTATTTACAGTGAGAGCACAACAAAATATATTTCCATTTATTGTCTCTAGGTCATCAGCGCCTTTTCTTGCTCTGAATTTTATTTAAAAGTACATTATTTGCTTTCCTAGTTCGAGCTGTTTGCAATATATTCTATTCGTCGGTTTGATTTAGTTTTTAATTCTGTCATGACTCAAAATTAATTAATTGGAAATCGAGGTAGTTGAGAACATTATTTACTTCCTTTATTAGTTTAAATCCATCCAAAATTTTGTTCACCTATGCTCGCATTCTTCATTCAAAGGGAGTTTTCTATATCCGGCCTACTTCCGAGATACAATTCCAGAGTTGGTTTTTTTTCTGTAATTTTGTAATCACGGGGTATTAAAATATTTTCTCTACATGACCAGCTGAATTGTAGAGATTTATTTGAGCACACAAAGTTAGAATGTGTTAAGTAGTGCAGATATTTTATGTGGGGGTCGGGGGAGGGGATCTTCCTTCCTATTAAATGGCTTGCATTTGTTTCGTTTATTGTTTCTAAAAAGAGATTGTTAGATTTGTTTGTTTCCTTAATGCACAATCAATTCATCCACCGATATCAGATGAGAATGTGTCGGTATAATTTCCTTCTGAATGATAATATATATCTGTGAGATAATTATTTTGTGTGTGTAGAAAGTGAGTATTTCTTCACAAAATTCAGAAATACTGCAGCATGTCTTTCAGATGTGTCCTGGGGGGGAGGGGGGACTATCCCAGTAACTAAATGAAATGAAGATGGGGCTGATTTATTTAAGTTAATGAAGCGTGAAAATAAATTATCTGATAAAGGTGACCTATACGGCACAGGGTCAAGGACAACTGAAACTTTAAGATCTGTCTTTAATCTGAGTATATAACCTATTAAACTCGTTATGAATATGTATTGTTATGAATGGATGTATATGTATATGTTGTTATGAATAAATGTATATATTGTTATCAATAGATGTATATATTTTTATGAATAGATTTATATACTTGTGTATTTATACATTTTTTATATTCCTACTATTCAGAATATCAATTTAACAAAGAGTATCTGGCCCATTCATAGTATCTACTACACATTGAGTATCTAACCCATTCATAATATCTAGTTCACATTGAGTATCTGGCCCATCTAGAATATCTAGTTCACATTGAGTATCTGGCCCATTCATAATATCTAGTTCACACAGATAATCTAGTGCAATCAAAAGCTGAAGTCTATTCACGTAGTCTAATATATAAAGTACTTGTTAACTGACAGCATCCAGAGAAAAAAATCAACAAGTACATTAAGTATTGGATCAAACGATGTGTAAACCAAGTACATGTAAAATGCCTGGTACATCAAACAAAAACTAATTAAACAGTATTATAAACAAGCAATTTAAGTCTTTTCCGTTTCGGACAAAAGACATTTTAGAGCATTTTCGTGTACGCAGTGGCAACGTATGGGTTTTGATAAATAGAGAGGGAAGTAATCATGTTGAATAACTTTTTACAAAAATAAATAATGATTACGCCCCTTTGATTAGCTTTTATTATTTATATTTAAAATATAAGCAAAAACGGTACCTAAGAAATTCTTATATTCAGCCCTGAGAGGTTCTATCGCGAAATGAGCTTTTAATGTACACTTGACAGACCAAGACCTACAAAATGATCTATACATCATGTGTTTAGGACTTATGGTTGCTGAGATATATGGCGTTCCTTTGTTAATATAGCTTATATAGCAAAAAACGGTACTTAATACACCCTCTTTTTCGGCCCTCAGAGGTCAGATCGCGAAATGAACTTTTGCTGCACACATGGCAGGCCAAGACCTACAAAATGATATATACATCATGACTTATGGTTGTTGAGATCTAGGGTGATGACGGACAGACAGACAGACAGACAAACAGACAAAACGGAGACAATAGAGCACTCTAAAAATGAAGTGAGTTTTAAAGAAATCCAAAGGCTGTAATATTTTATTGTTGAAAATTCGTCATTTCATTAATACAACAGTTACAATTTAGTCTGACTATTGTTTTTTATATTCATACTTCTGTCCATGTGTCTATCGATATTTATGACCATGTGTCTATCCATAATTATGTCCATGTATCTATTCATACTTCTTTCCATGTGTCTATTCATACTTCTGTCCATGTGTCTATCTATACTTCAGTCCATGTGTTTAGGCTTTGAAACAACCAGACACAACAAGGGAAATAAAAGTATTGAAAAATATTTACACCTAGATATATTTTCTCAAATAATACACCAATAACAAACTTCAAACACAACATAAACTGCAAATTTCATGTCCAGACATAAACTCAAAAACTTTAGCTTTACAAATGGACTCAAAACTTCAAATCAAAACGTCATTTCATAATTACAGAATAAAAAAAAACTAGTCAAATGCAAAACCTAGCTCCAAGCTTAAGCGTTTTAAGTCCAACTCCAACACTTTGATGTAAGATTTAAATAAATGTAAGAAACCCTAACCCTATATATATATATATATCAGCATTCTGAGATCAGTCTAAATGGCGGAACCTGAACGATTATGTATCAAATAAAAATAAGCAAGTTCTAAAAACAAAATTCCACAACGTATATTTAGATTCACTCTAAAAATGTGACACAATCAATACAGAAGATAGCTTACATTATTTATATGTGTTTTTGTGTAGGTATAGGTTTTTGTTTTATTGTTTTGTTTGCGATGAATTCAGTTTCTTTGTTTATCCCTGTGACGTCAGAAGGTATCAGAGAGTAAGTATATCGTCATTGATACATGTAAACAATGTGACGTTTGATGACGTCAGTATATGCAGAGTAACAAAACAACTAAACTGAAATAATCCATGATTCATGGAACGTCTTCTTCAAACAAAGATATAGTACTGGGTACACAATACTTTAATATGTAAATACTGCCTGTTTATCCACTAGGATTAGGACGGATGACCGTGTGGTAAAGAGCTCGACTGTCGACTTGTAGGTCACTGGTTCGATCTCCGGTGAGGACCAATGGATTTTTCAGGTCAAGATTAATGTCCTCACTATATTTCCCGTGGTGCCTCCATGGCCAATGCACTATCGGCTAAGGTGGTGATGAAAGAAGGGCACTGCAAAAACCGTACCATTAGTAGTTTATATGATCTAAGAGATTTTTTTCTCATCCTTACAGGGACTTCTCCATTTCGGTGCACCAGAAATTAGGCTAAAGAGATTAATTCGCGTGAGATGCGAAAATTTTCCGAACGCTTAACTTAAGCAAAACACATGACTGAGTAATAGCTCGGAAAAGTTATTTTTAAACCAATTAATATAGTTTTGTTCTTTACTTCTGTCACCATTATCTCATCAGGTAATTCTTATCACAACAATCAATAAATATTACACAGGTGATTCGGATTTCCTTCCTGGTAACACTTTACAACTGTGAGCAACAGACATAGTAGCATATAGTATTGAAGACAAAGATAAAATTATTAGATTTTTGAGTAAAATTTGAAAGGTATTATAGAAACGTATTTTTTCCATATACGATGGGCTAAACCATCATTGGGAGAAGTTATAGATGGTGTTAGACGCTTTTTGCCTACTATAACAGATGATTGAAACTGAGCATTAGTACTACATTAATGATAAATAGCTATACCTGCAGTTATGCACTATTTGTTTAAATTATTATTATTTTTTTTGTGTGCTCCGCCACAGCTGATATGACAGAGTGTCATGTGCCTTCCACAGCAGGTTTGCTGGCGACGATGATGCCTGTCTGCCTTATCTACAGAGCTGCAGGGAACGTATGCCCACTACATCTACCGGCGTAGAGTAAAATGAATTTAGCACTTGCCCAGACTGGCCAGACCAACAGGTTGTGTATATTACTGATCGGCAAGAAGGGCAGATGAAAGGAGTTTCTTCCACCACGGTCTGAGGAGGAGAGTTTTGTGTACCTATCCCCTCTGCCAGCTACGGAGGGAAGCGACAGTGTGTTTGAGTTGGACCGAGTAGAAAGGTGTTGTGTGCCGACTACATCCATCACGACCACCAGCTGTGATACCATGATCTCGACTTATCCATATTGACCACAGTACCACCACAGTATCACCAGTGTCGCATGATACATGATTTTTTTTCCCTGGCAATGAGACCCAAATCACTTTCCCCCAAAGACTCGGTAATACACTACCAATTATACCTATAAACTCAAGAAAGTCATTTAGCGAGCAGCAGTGCTTATAATAGTAATACATCTAACATTATAACCTTCTGCGATACAAACTTGAAACTATGTCAAATCCATTAATAAATCATTTAATGCTTTGCATACAGGTTATGAAGAAATTAGCCGTTGGCTTTAAAAGAACTCAAAACATCAATATTCTTTTATTTTATATCAGATTTTACTTATCACATTATAATACAAATCATTTTGCTTACTTGTGTATGTGTGTAAAAATCCAGTTAGTTAAAAAGTATTAATCCCGACTCCATTCACTGTAACACAAACAACTATAACAACAAATACACAGTATTCACACCACAATATTCTATATTTCTGTGTGTAAGTGGGCGGATATTGTTTTCTGCCTTCTAAAAAATCGACATGTGTGGACAATTGAAGTCCTCGAGCTAAACTTTAGTGCATTATTTATTCAATACAGTGCAATATGTTTGAAGATTAAATCTTGTATCAAAGTTAGCAAGCCTGAACAGAAACATCTGGGTCAGACGGTCACACTACACGATGTTCCACTGCTCCATTGATTCTATTGTATAACCGGCAACTGGCAAACGTGGGTGGTAGGTAGGTCAGAGGTCAGTGAGATATATTGCAGCGAAACGTTTGAAGCTTTGGATGATAGACATAGAGTCATGAATAATAAAACCGTTGTTTTGACTAAGTACCAAACTTATTAAACTTTGCGAATCACGAGATTTGGTCAGCACTATGTGATGAGATGTACAATATGGGATGAGAAGTTTGCATCTAAAATTAATTTAGATTTTACCAGCAATCCAAATTTCGTTTTATAGAGATGACTCACAGGAACCACACACAGGAACCACACACGGGGACCAACTCGGGGACCACACAGGGGACTACACACCGAGACCACTCATAGGGACCACACACATGGATAACAAACATAGACCACTCACAGGGGCCACACTCGGGGACCACACGCAGGTACCACACACAGAGACCACACACAGGGAACACTCACGGCAACCACTCACAGGGACAACACACGGGGACCACACACATGGACCACAAACAGGGACCACACACAGGAAACACTCACGGAAACCACTCACAGGGACCACACACGGGGACCACACACATGGACCACTCACAGGGACCACACACATGGACCACTCACAGGGACCACACACATGGACCACTCACAGGGACCACACAACGCGACCACACATGGGGACCACACACAGATGCCAATATATCAGAAAGTTTTCTATCATGTTTTGTAAAACAAAAACCATCTGCTAGCTATCTTCATCTCTAGAAGTAGACATTGATTTTTGTTTCCCAGTAAGCTGAAATAAATAAAACCGAGCGGACATATCTTGAACATAGACGAGTACATTGAGGTATAAAGGCTAGGATATTCCGGACATTTATTGACCGGTTCTATAGTCAGACGGACATCAGCCATAAACTTCAGAGTTCCGGTCTGCAGTAATGTGGTCGAGTTTGACCGAAGAAATCTGTACATTTAAAGTGCAGAGAAAATTATTTGGGGAGACAAAATAAAAGGATGTGTTGAATAACATAAATTATGTGCACGTGAATGTAATGGGTTCGATGTATTATCACATGGCAAGTCGCGAGCAGCTGAAATATTAAAGACACTGCCCAATACTTTCAGTAGAAATAACTGTTTCACGTTTCAAGCTATAGAAATTAAATTTTATTGAATCAAACCTCGTAAAGTTTAATAAAATATAGTAATCAATTTTTTTTCGAATTTGATGTATATATTTTTGTAAGATGTTGTGCTGTAATCTAAAAAAAAAAGGTTTCAAAAATCATGTAATACATTAATTATGAAGTCATGTTCCAATGCTAACAACGAATGCCATTTTTTGTGACATTTTATAAAATGGTAACCATATTTGTTTATATAGGTTAGTTGAGGGGAAAATATCATTCTATGGATGCCAATAACAGGACTAAGTAGAACATAGTACTACTTTCTATAACAAAGAGAATGCCGTATTATACTGTTAGGACAGGTCACTATGTTTGCAATATACAACAAATAACACACTGTAGGTCATCTTCAAATATTGTACTGTAGTGAACACATAATACACTGTAGGTCATCTTCAAATATTGTACTGTAGTGAACACATAATACACTGTAGGTCATCTGATATTTATTGACTGTCAGTGTTTAAATATTTATTGTTATAAATTAGAGCTGCTGTTCGATTAAAAAAATTGATCGAAATTAACGCATGATTAAAAATTTTAATCGCAAATTAACGCACATTTTAATCGACACAATATAATACAATCGTTTGTATTCAAACTAATATGTCATAATATCAAAGCATAACATTGGCATAATAAACAAGTCATTTGACTTTTAACGAAAGAGGTATAATGAATTATAACATATTTATTAAGCATTAACATATATGTCTATTGAATTAGCTAGTGAGACCAGTTTATGGACACATGTATCAATCACGTCAATGATGCGAATTATTTTCTTTTTATTTAACAACAATGCCTAACCTTTTTTTTTCGTACCGCAGTTTCCGGACTAAGGACGTATGTCAACCCCTCTTCCCTCCCTCCCTGTCATATTTTGCTTCACATCGACCACACGTACGTCTGTTTGCTCTACCCTCCACTTCCCACCCAAAAAAAAATACACACGTCATTTATATCCCAAATGTAACTTTTCTTTCATAAAATAATAGTATAGCCAGAAAGTTGTCGCTCACTTATTATTAACGCGTTTTTTTTCTTTATTCCCACCCCCCCCTACTCTTTCCCCACCAAGTCACATTTTTAACACACTCTCTCTCCACTTATAGATGTACCAAAACAAGTTGACACAGGTTCCATTGTTTCAAACTAGGAGCACGCGTCATAAAAGACAATCCTCTTGTTTTAAGGTCATACAGCTGCTATGATTTTACGTAGATCGCGTGACGTTTTACTCCCACCAATACTACTACGGTCGTCGAGTTGAAGGACAAATTTACTTTTAAACTTCTTTTGAAGTTTTTGTTTTGTGCCGAAGGATGTTATTACTCTTTTATTCTTTCATTCATTTACTTTCTTACTATCAACTTTTATTTCAATGATTTAGTGAACAACAGAAAAGAAAAAATTTTATTTTTTTATCGGTCTGTCAGTTATATTAATAAAAAAATATCTTGTAAAATGAGACTCTTTAATGTTACCGTATGGCAATTTTCAAACGTTCAAAGCTAAAATTTTGAAAGGTCGGCTTTCATTTTTCATCTTCTGTTGTTCTTTCTTTCGTGTGTCAACATTAAAGATTCTTTCTTTCGTTTCATTTTGGTTATAGCAAGGGAACAGGAAATTCACTTGTCGAAGGGCTATATAACAAAACATTTTCATTTTATATTACAATTGGGGCTTTTGTCGACGTACCTAGGGGTGAGGGTGTGTGTAAATTGTGACAGGGTGGGGGTGGTAGATCTATTTAATAAGTGAACGCAACTTGTAGCGTGAAAATCCGTTATTTATCGATTTGGTGAACTTTCAGCATTTTGGTCAAATTAACGCATTTAGGTATTGCGTTAAAAATTTTAATCGCTAATTTTTTTTGACGCTTTAATCGCGAATTAACGCAGTTTAATCAGCAGCCCTATTATAAATCTATAATCATACTATAACATTGACATAATTAAACTATACGTTTAAATACTATTGTTAATTTTTTTTTCACCATTTCTTAGATACATTTATGGGAGCAGGGGCGAGGCGTGAGTGTTGCCGGTCATAACTCTTGGAGAAAAATTGATTGATGTTTTTATGCTAAATACAAAGTACAAACAAACAGAGATCTAAATATTTTTATAAAGTATTGGACTAACAAATATACAAGTTATATAAACTGAATTATATATATATATATATATGTATATATATATATATATATATATATATATATATATATATATATGTGACCCAGTCTAGGAAAAGGGACCTAAAGTAGGCTGTTGAATTTCGAGTTACAGCGCTTTCTACACGGAGGGTCACCGGATGTTGATTTTTGGATTTTTCTTTCCGGTGTTAGAAAAATTATTATATTTTAGTTAAAGTTGATTTAAATGTTTAGTGTCGACAGAGCTGTTTAATCATTGAATAATACGATTAAAGTGGATGAGCGCAGTAACCTTGCTAGTTGTAGTTTTATTTTAAGTGCGATTTTCTCGAAATACATGTTTTAGTCATTACACGATTGTATTGTCAATAGAAAATACATTTATGAGTGACTTTATATGGGGTTTGTTTTGTTGTAAAGATTGCTAAGGTCTGCTTCAGATGGTACCAATAACTCCATACCCCACTTTAGGTCCCTTTTCCTATTATATTTAAACTTGTAGTTGTTCTATTATGATAACTATATTCAATAAACACAGTAACATTTTATAACAATTTTTGTAACACGGGAGATACATTTTGTGTTCACGCAAATATCGTACATCCAGCCGACAGTCGGTCACAGGTTAAAGTAAACTACCAAACACACATACATCAACAACAATAACGAAATCAAAGGGACATCATTAGGAAATCGAGTTGGAGACTTGCCTCTCATTCACTCCAACAATCCGGGCTATTATTGTACACACTCATACACAAGATTCTCATTGATACAACATTATTTTCTGTGTTGCTATTTTCAATTAAACAATCTGGCGCATGCGTGTTTGTCATGAGCCAACTAAAACTTATTTCTACGTCTGTGTGTAATAATTGCCAGGGTGAACCACACAATCTAAGTTATACAGAAAATGCTTCGATATTTGAAAAGTCCTCTACAGATCATTACAATAAAAAGCCATTTCCATTATAATATTTTACATCTAAATATTGATAAACAACAGAATAATACACAAACATGGCGGCTTTCGCAAAAAAAAAAAAAAAAAAAATAAAAAATAAATAAATTGACGATGCGCATTTTATATAATTTATATTCTGACGGTTGATATGGTGTATCTTTTTATGTTTTATGAATTATTTGTCTTTAGCTGTATAAATGTGTTGCGTTACATTGTATAATTTCTCTACATATCTTGTGCAATGTTATTATAATTGTATTATTCCATGGGGTCACGCCGAGTGAGGTCTATGAGATAAGAATAACTCACAGTGAAAATTACTTTTAAAAGCCATTCTTAATGTATCAAGATTAAACGGAAAAGAGTAATTAAATAATAAAGGAAAAAAGACTTAATCATTGGTATCCTCACAAAACTTGACATAGTGCGCTAACGAATGTATGATCTAAATGGGCCAACATTGTGTAAAGTATCAACAATATTTGGAATTTTGCCTATCTATTAGACTGAAATTTATGGTGCCATAGAGTTTATTATGTATGGGTAGTCAGCTGCATTTATACTTAAAATGAATTAGTCGGTTTATATTTAAACATATTATGTAATCTACGGTATACATTCTCATATAAGTCTAGTTTAGAACTATAAAATCCAATACTGAAATCAGGGGATCGGCTTATAAGTGGGCATAAAACAAAATGCACACAAGGACAAACACTAATGACAATTTTCTAGCCACACATTTTCATCGCTATCTGACTCTTTATTTGGTTGTGTGTACAGTGTCCTAATATATATTCAGAAGTGATGCTTCAAAGAATTTATTGTAAGCATAGCTGATAATTATACTAAGTACGAATATTAACATGGAGAATTCATTTTCGAAGTCAAAAATGGAATAAAATTAAGAAAAAATATATTTAAAAAAAGCAGAAAATTGTTCCTATATCTATTGTTTCCTAACAAATACTATGAACTATGATAACAATAATAATAATAAATTCAATGGGGATCGAGCAGAACACATTTTTGCATCATTCCAAAAGGTAAACAAACTGATATGTAAAAATAAGCATTTTACATCTTTATAGTAACACATTTCTATGGCCCAAAAATATGGAGTAAAAGTAGACAATTGTATGCGAGTTTTTAGAAAAAACTGGCCATTTTAAAGCAGTTTTAGGGGGTCGGCTTATAAGCGATGTAGGCTTGAATATGAGTACATATGGTCATTCTTATTTCCATTCATTTGATAATTTGTAGATTTTATTTTTAGAATTTGTCATAATGTTATAAAATTTGTCATTATGTTGAATTATGTGACAATAATGTTGAATAGCATGAGTGTGGAGTAACTGGTGATGAAGAGTTTATCTGTTACATATCTCTCTTATTATTTGAATAGCATTAGTGTGGAGTAACTGGTGATAACGAGTTTATCTGTTACATATCTCTTATTATTTGAATAGCATGAGTGTGGAGTAACTGGTGATGAAGAGTTTATCTGTTACATATCTCTCTTATTATTATTTGTATGACAACTCTTGTATTCAAATACACATCTTTAATCTTCATAACATAAACTGGCAACAAAATTACAAAGCTAGACCCTATCAATCAAACATGACTGAACTGGACAGTACACAATTGATTAACTGGACCCTATGATCTTATTTCTTCTTCAACCCATGGTCAACTGTCCACTCTAGCAGCTACACACTACCCTGACCTTCAGCCGACCGTAGCTTGTGTCACTGGTCATTCTATTTATTCATTTTAAGTTGACTAGGTTAAAAAAATATTTTAATCACAATACACACAGCACAGCCTTGGTTCATACAATATACAGGCCATAACAGTATACTTGACTTTTTTAATCTCATCGATACATTGATTGATACTGTACATTTTGCATTGATTGATACTGTACATTTTTACATTGATTGATACTGTACATTTTACATTGATTGATACTGTACATTTTTACATTGATTGATACTGTACATTTTTACATTGATTGATACTGTACATTTTATATTGATTGATTCTGTACATTTTACATTGATTGATACTGTACATTTTTACATTGATTGATACTGTACATTTTTACATTGATTGATTCTGTACATTTTTACATTGATTGATACTTTACATTTTACATTGATTGATACTGTACATTTTTACATTGATTGATACTGTACATTTTATATTGATTGATTCTGTACATTTTACATTGATTGATACTGTACATTTTATATTGATTGATTCTGTACATTTTACATTGATTGATACTGTACATTTTACATTGATTGATACTGTACATTTTACATTGATTGATACTGTACATTTTACATTGATTGATACTGTACTTAATGTTTAAACGTTTTACATCGATTGATACTGTACTTAATGTTTAAACGTTTTACACTGATTGATTCTGTACTTAATGTTTCAAATTTTTACACTGATTGATACTGTACTTAATGTTTAAATATTTTACTATGATAAGGTATTTGTCTATTTACAACAAAGCTTTATTGTGATAAAAAAAAATCATCCGTTGACTACGGTCGTTCATCTAATGACATAATTATTTGCCGATAACTTTTGTATTAAATGACATGTTATCCTAGGATAAAAATGTGGTTTTATAATGACATGATTATTCTTGGATAACAATATTTCATTCCGATAACATAATTATTCTAAAAAAAAATAGTATTTTAACAACACAACTAGTATAACAATGTTTTACATGACGACATAATATCCTATCTCTAGTATAACAATGTTTTACATTATGACATAATATCCTATATCTAGGACATAATTATCCTAGTATAACGAAGTTATATTGTGATGAAATAATTATCTGTGCATAACAATGTCTATTTGTGATTACGAAATTGCCCTTGGATAAAAGTTTCATCATTTTTAACAAAATTTTCTGTTTTTAAGGAAGATTTTATTTTGCTGCGATAATTGTGAGGGCCAAACCAGAAATATTGAGATAACATTATTTCCTACTGTAGCTATCGTTGTGCACTAATTAATTCGGGTTTTACTTTGGCGGTAGACTCCATACAATTTTCTACCTCCGTTTCTTTTAAACACATTACGTCACGTGATGTGATTGATTGGGTCCTAACGCACTTGAACTCAAGACAGAGTGATCACAAATGTCAGCCATTCTGCTTGATGTATGCTGTGCAGTATCAGGGACAAACTAGACCAGTTCAATCAAAACCCTGGGGAGTGGGAGGTCACGAGACACACACCCCACCCCTACATACAGACAGACGTGAACACATGAGCATGAAATAACACAGTGCTGCAAGAAATGCGCTCATTCAGTGAAATGATTTATTCCAATATCTGTCTGCTGGCTAATGCATCAGGGAACCCAAGAGATGTTTTCATACAGCATTGCATAATAGTTCTCAAGTTGTTGATCAGGTTGAACGCTACCGTGTAACACTAGTTTACATTTTTCTTTTAACAAATTCAGCATCAAATAATTTTGGAGCTTTTTCACCAATTATAAATTGACTAAAATTAATCATCTTTTGATAGTCGTCAATGTACTAATCAACCTTACGGAAGATGAGTTCAAGTCTGAAAGATCGGAAATTTCCGATAACATTGATCAGCCCTATCTGACGATAAATTAAAGTTTCAAAGATCGGATATAAGAGATAATATTTATCAACCCTTCTAAGGATAAATGTATCTATCTATCTATCTATCTATCTATCTATCTATCTATCTATCTATCTATCTATCTATCTATCTATCTATCTATCTATCTATCTATCTATCTATCTATCTATCTATTTAAAAATCAATTTTTCTGCTCGTCAATCTATATGTTTATGATTCATTGGTTTATCTTTCTGTCTGCATATCTATTTATCTAACTTTCTATCCCTCTGTCTATCGCTATATCTAACTAAATGTCTAGTCTCTATAATCAAGAGATCAAAACCAGATTTTAAAAGGCCAGCCAAGCCGTCGGTAGATTGAGAGAGAAGAATTCGCAACAAAAACGCCATCCAACTTTCCACCAAGCTCAAGGTCCAAGGACAGTGGTCATTAAATCACTTCTGTGTGTCTGTGAGACTTGCAGTCTGTACAGAAAGTAATTGTCATTCCATCACTTCTGTGTGTCTGTGAGACTTGCAGTCTGTACAGAAAGTAGTTGTCATTCCATCACTTCTGTGTGTCTGTGAGACTTGCAGTCTGTACAGAAATTAGTCGTCATTCCATTACTTCTGTGTGTCTGTGAGACTTGCAGTCTGTACAGAAATTAGTCGTCATTCCATTACTTCTGTGTGTCTGTGAGACTTGCAGTCTGTACAGAAAGTAATTGCTCGAGCAGTTCTACCAACCCGCTCTCTCTCTCTCTCTCTCCCTCTCTCTCTCTCTCCCTCTCTCTCTCTCTCTCTCCGTTCTCTTATGAAGGTCCGCCAACAGGACATAATCACCAACCAAGTTGTCCTCGACACAGTTAACACAGCATATGCTTAATTTATAATATTGGTGAAAGAGGTTTAATTTTCCGGCCATATCATTCGTATTGACCCCCCTCCCCCACCCATTCCCCTTGAAGAATTCCCCCCAGATAAGTGTATTACAGATGACTTGACTCAGGTTCAAGACGAAGAGGGCGTTGAAATAAAAGGTTTAAGTATAGGATATAGAAGCACTCACAATTGGCCGATCTGAGTCCACTGCTCCTACAATTGGCCGATCTGAGTCCACTGCTCCTAGAGACCAACAATTCCGACAGAGTCGAATGGAGATCTTGCAAAAAAAAAAAACTCAGCTGTCCATCAGAGGTAAAACCGCCAAAAACTTTCTTGCAGCTGCAAGAGTGGACGACACAATGTGACCCTAGTATCTTTCTCGACCATTCCTTCATTGTGGTCGCCTCTGTGCTTCGATATTTAAGGACACACAGCTAACATTGTAGGACACACAGATAACATTGTAGGACACACAGCTAACATTGTAGGACACACAGCTAACATTGTAGGACACACAGATAACATTCAAGGACACACAGCTAACATTGTAGGACACACAGCTAACATTTTAGGGACACACAGCTAACAATGCAGGGCACACAGATAACATTCAAGGACACAAAGCTAACATTGTAGGACACACAGCTAACATTGTAGGACACACAGTGGCACTGCACATATTCCCACTTTTTCGACACACGAGAAAATACTTAGGAAGATCAATCTATCAATCAATCAATCAATCAACTATCCATCTTTCTGTCTATATATTATTCGTATGTTTTCTATCTACCTATGAATGTCTGTATGTATTTATATATTATGTATCTATCTGTATGTCTGTCTGTCTATCTAATCTATCTATCAATTACCTATCTATAACCTACACATCTGTCTTTCTGCCAATCTATTTTCCTATACATCAAATGATACTGATGTACTGTGTGACAATTCTCATAATGTACACATCTATTCAAGTTTTCTGAACGTGATTGATGCATATCAACTAAATATTTAATTTACTTACATAAACATATTTTTTTCTCTGGCGATTTATGGTACATTATGGTACATTATGGTACATTGTGGTACATTATGTACATTGTGGTACATTATGGTACATTGTGGTACATTATGGTACATTATGGTGCATTATGGTACATTGTGGTACATTGTGGTACATTATGGTACATTGTGGTACATTATGGTACATTATGGTACATTGTGGTACATTATGGTACATTGTGGTACATTATGGTACATTGTGGTACATTATGGTACATTATGGTACATTGTGGTACTTTGTTCGTACTTGCGTCTTCCGGCGATTACTTTTATACCACATTACATTTAGCTAACAATTATTTTAATTTAACTTCATGAAAACAACAAAAAAAAAAAATATAACAAAGTAGCTTACTGTATAACCTCATTCACGTAGCCTACAGTATTTGGTGTCGCTTTGTGTATATGTCTCTCTCACTCTACGTGTTTGTCCGTGTGTGTTTTACAGTATGTTTTCTTGAAGAAGGAAGTAATAAGAAATTGGAGATGGGGGGTGGGGAGTGGTGGGGTGAAGGGATGGGGGGAGAGACAATTGACACCCTCCGGTATACGAACATTTGTTGTGAAAGGGGAGGGGGGCTTGGGGTGGGTGGGAAAAGAAACATTTGTCCATCCCCCTCAACGCCCCCTTCCCCACCACCCCTCCCTCCCCTCCCTTCTGGTAATAACAACTGTGACCAGTTTATTGGTTTAAGCAGAAAGAATTGATTTGTCTTAACAGCTTGCAGGACAACAAGATAGGAACGTTAGTGTTAAAGTAAAAGGCCAGTTTAACCCTCGATTGTCTGGAGGTACTGAGTTTTGGTTTTCACAAAGCTGATCTCGTTCTAGGAATGTATCACATTAAATCAGTTCTCGTTCTAGGAATGTATCACATTTCAAATCAGGGCTGTCTTTACGGATGGACCAGTGGGGCTGGGGACTCCACATGAATTGACCAGTTTGTTTTATTGTGTTGAGTCATTTTAATAGTGTCCTCAAACACATTCCTATCTAAGGGGGTCAATGCTGCTGTAAAGACCTATCTGTCGTTATTGACATTTAAATATCATAAATTATCAAGAATTGATGAAAATAAAAACCAGAAGTACTAAGATTATTTCAAATTAATTGTGAGTTCATTTTGATAACGTGCTGTTTTAAATGTGTAAGTCATTTCAATAATGGAGCGATTTTCTTTATGTCTTTACTATTAAGCAGCATGTTGGATGCATAAATTTATATACACAATTTTTATCATTTCAGCAGCATTAAACTACCAAGACATTAAGTAGTTCTTTACTATTTAGCAGGAGTATTTTTTTTTCGTTTAATTTTCAAAAGTAAACAAAACCTAAAAAAAAATTTTTTTTTTGTAAAATATTTTCTGAAAAGAAAAATAAAAGTTCCATAATCTGACCAGCACACATACATTTAGAGTTCTCTCCCCTTGGCCTGGCCTGACTGCTTTAAATAATGAATGACAAGACATTCTTGACAAACTCGGAGGCATTCCGCGATCTAATCGATTGTAAAAGACTGCTCCAGCCTACAGACGGCAAGTTATGTGGCTCAACATGCAGAGCCCCCTAATGAGAAGTTTGTTTGCACGAATTGAAACTTTAACAATTTTTTTTTTTCTATTTGGGTCCATCCGATGCACTGGACATGATTTCAACGTCGAAATCTTTACTCAATTTAACAACTTGCACCAGAAAAAACGATATTTCTTGTAAATTTAATAGGAGTTGGTTTTTAAAGTGCGACCGTACTTGTTGTATTGGAAAAGAAACGTTCTTAAGTTTGTCTGAGCCCTGGGCAGAGGTACATTTTGGGGCCCGTTAAATGTACATTTTGGGGCCCTAGAGAGAGGTACATTTTGGGGCCCGGTAAATGTACACTTTGGGGCCCGGTAAATGTACACTTTGGGGCCCTAGAAAGAGGTACATTTTGGGGCCCGGTGAATGTAGATTTTGGGGTCCTAGAGAGAGGTATATTTTGGGGCCCTAGATAGAGGTACATTTTGAACCCTATGCATAAGCTCATTAGCAGGTCCAAGGTAAATGTGCAATTAGAGATCTTAGACCAAAACTCATTTAAGAACTGAAAATATTTGACGCCTAGTCACCATTTAAATCACCCTTCTTCCACCCATCTTTTTTCACCCCCCCCCCGCCCCAAATGTTATATCGTCAAAACTTGATTAGCTTGGCCTAACTTGTATCTGGTGAAACAAATAGTGGCCCATTGGGATTGTGGGCCGAAGACAACCGCCCAATTTGTCAATCCATACGATTGGCTTTGTACAGGAAGACACTCGTGGTTCTTTTAACACAATTAATTCATCTTGTCAATTTTGATAAAGTAAAGAATAGGTTAAAATTCTATATATGGGGTTTGAAGCATGGATACGATGACCTAGATGTTGAAAGAGCCTGTCAGCTGGAAGGTGCTGGATTATGGATTATAAGTTGATAATTGATTTTTTTATATTTTAGGTTGCTTTGACTTACAGTGAAACTGCCGCTCACAGCAGCTCAGCTCTCGGTTTACCTCGAGCCCATGGAAAGTCGGACAATTCCGAGATAAATACACCACATTAAGAAAAAAACAAAAATATTTTAATGTTTCTTGGGCTGCCCAGTACCAAATGATCTCCCTCCCGACCGGTACCTGTCCGCGGCTCGGAGGTTGAGACCACTGCTTTAGGCAATGCATGGTGTGGGGTTTTGTAAGGTTAGGGCCTATACATAATTATGGACTTGGGGATAGCCAGCTATGATTGGAAAGCAGAGATAAAATGTTTACATATATATGTATTTGTATGTATTGCTGTATATATATATATATATATATATATATATATATATATATATATATATATATGTATATATATATATATACTAGTTGCAAGTACCCGGCTTTGCCCGGGTTTAAAATAAGGTTTTCTGTTTACCTTTTGTTTTCTCCCTACCCCCTCTCTCCCTCCCTCCCCCTCTCTCCCTTTCTCTCTCCCTCCCTCCCTTTCTCCCTAACTCTCCCATCTCCCTCTCTCTCCCTATCTCCCTCCCTCCTTCTCTCACCCCCCGTACCCCTCTCTCCACCTTCCTCCCTTCCTCCTCTCCCCTCTCTCCCTCCCTGCCTCCTCTCTCTTTATCTCTCACTCCCTCCTATTTCTCCCATCCTCTCTCCCTCTCTCCTTCCCTCCCCTTTCTCTCCCTCCCTACCCCCCTCTCTCCCTCCCTCCCTCTCCCCTCTCTCATTTCCTCTCTCCCTCCCCTGCCCCCCTCTCTCTTTATCTCTCTCTCTCCCTCCCCCTCTATCTCCCTCCCTACTCCCTCCCTTCCTTTCTCTCTTTCCTTCTCTCCCTTTCTCTCTCCCTCTCTCTCCAACCCTCCCTCTCCCTCCCTCCCCCTTTATCTCCCTCCCTACCACCTTTATCCCTCCCTCCCTCCTTCTCTCCCCCTCTCTGCCCCCTCCTTCCCTCTCCCTCCCTGCCCCCCTCTGTCTTGATCTCTCTCCCCCCACCCGCTCTCTGTACAATTAAACGTCAAATTACGCTTCTTAAATAAACAGAAAACATTTTTTTAATCCCGGGCAAAGCCGGGTACTTGCAGCATGAAAAAAAACAACAACAATATTTTATTTTTTTTCCGTCCCTAACCCTTTCTTCTCCGTCCGTTCAATTACACATTCACTTGGTGCGCGATTTTTATTTATAGTGAAGGCGATCCCATACCGTGAATACTTTAATATAGTAAAATACTAAAATAATTAATTACAATTAAAGTACGCATTGAGATTGTATTAATAATGTTAATAATGTCACAGAAACATTTTAATTAACGTATCTCGGTTTATTAAAGTGCACCTTTAATTTTAATCTTCCGAATACATAAAACGATAGGTAAATAGATATGACTATTGATTTCACCATGTTTACAATTAGAGTTTCCGGAAGTTACCCCTCTTTTAAAAATGTATCATCGGGAAATGACGTCACAGAGGAATTTTATCTATGGCGCCGTCGAGATTACTTTAATATAGTAAAATACTAAAATAAAAATAATTAATTACAATTAAACTACCCATCGAGATGAAACGAAACCTGTCCTATAACCTTCCCCATGTAATTATATGTATGTGTAACACATTTCACGTGATTTGGTTGTCTGGATCTTGAGTTATAAGGGAACAGACAGACAGACAGACAACAAATGCGTCTTATAAGTATAAGAGATATATATATTTGTATGTATTACTGTATATATATATATATATATATTTATATATATATGTGTGTATGTATTACTGTATATATATATATATATATATATATATATATATATATATATATATATATATTTATATATATATATATTTATATATATATATATTTATATATATATATATATATATATATATATATATATATATATATATTCGAGGTCATTTTAAGGGTATGGTCCAGGGCTGTTATATAAGGGTCTCCCGGGATGGATATACACCCCCCTACCCACTCCGTGTGAAATGTTCAATTACAAAGTTCAAGGTGATACATCTCCGATAGGATGTGTACAGCTCAAATACTAAAGCCCCCCCCAATTCCTTCTTCTACCAACAATGAATTCACAAATTTCGATATTCAATCTTATTACTTTAATGTAAAATGTAAGTATGATTATTAAGGAAAATTTATTACGAAGTAAAGACTTCAATAGCGTAATCTTTGATTGATAACGCCCCTAAATATGATTGTACTTATGAAAATTAAATAACATGTTAATATAATGATAAATGTTGAAGTTTAACTAGAGCAGTGTTAAATGAAAAATTACCTACCCCCTCCCCCCCCCCCCCTAAATAAAAACAAACAACCGGACCTTATAAACTGAGATTGAAAGATTCTCAGTTTATGAGTAAGAGAAAAAAAATTTCCATGTTTTCGTGTTTTAAAACAAAAAAAAATCTATTTGAATTGAAACATCAAAGCTAATCATACATACCATTGCAGGTTGATCACAAAGAATATAAATTAAAAAATCTGAATAGAAAGATCAAAGACGATCAGAACTACCATTGACGATTTAACACATACAATATTAATTAAACAACATCAACAACAAAGTATATCATGATATAGATCTCTGTGGTTGGAATGTGAGTTAATATATCTGATATGATGTAGGAATGTGAGTTAATATATCTGATGGGATGTGGGAATGTGAGTTAATATGTCTGATGGGATGTGGGAATGTGAGTTAATATATCTGATGGGATGTTGGAATGTGAGTTAATATGTCTGACGGGTTGTGGGAATGCGAGCTCTGAATTAAATGAATCACTTAAAATTTGAGGTGTTTAAAGAATATATGTTGATGAGAGGACGAATCACTTAATCATGGATTGATTTATGTTAAATCGATTCATGATGAATCGACTAATCAAAAACTAATATTTAATGTGGAGTTAATATATAAATATAAACAGATCAATAGATTTTCGTGATAATGTGTGAATATGAGTATTCTTTAAAGTGATTGAAACCACTTATTTTTTGAGGTAGTGCGTAAATCTCAGAAGTACATTTTTTTTGAATGAATAAAGGTTTTAGAAGTCATGTGTGAATATGATTTATTAGCCGCGATTGGTCGTACCAATTGTTTTTAGAGATGTGTAAACAGACTGGTTTTAAAGTGAATAATATTTCTTACCGCGGAGCTATATATTGAATATGACCATGGACACCTTATGTTCCCCCCCCCCCCAAGTAGGGTTTATCTGATCTCACACACACACAAACACACACACACACATTGCACATCAGATTAATGTACCAGTCGTTGGTATCAAAAGACAGGACTTCATAAACGTGTTGGGGATGCAGGACCCATAATCCGTCTCTGATTGATTAAATAACTATTGTTGTGTCACAGAGTAAAACTAACTATTGCATTGTCACTTTGTGGAACTAACTATTGTTGTGTCACAGAGTAGAACTAACTATTGCATTGTCACTTTGTGGAACTAACTATTGTTGTGTCACAGAGTAGAACTAACTATTGCATTGTCACTTTGTGGAACTAACTATTGTTGTGTCACAGAGTAGAACTAACGATTGCATTGTCACTTTGTGGAACTAACTATTGTTGTGTCACAGAGTGGAACTAATTATTGCATTGTCACTTTGTGGAACTAACTATTTCTGTGTCACTGTGTGGAACTAATTATTGCTGTGTCACTGTGTGGGACAAACTATTGATAGAGTATATGTGTGGAACTAACTATTGATAGTGTGTATGTGTGGAACTAACTCTTTGTGTATCTGTATGCTTGTTAACAAAGTCTACTTATCGTCTGTTTATGTATGTGTTTTGGAGCTTTCTTGGTGTATTATCTGCTGTATATGTGAATATATATATTGTTTACCACCATGTGTGTCGTCTGTTAGAAAATGATTTCATCCTCTATTAATTCCTTTTATTTTCTTAAGCTTATACAATTGAATCTTTATCAACTTATGCTAGGTTTTAGTACTTCCTTCTACCATACACATTTGTTTTTTTAATGCATTTTATTTTGTGATTTTATGTCTGCTTTCACTAAGACTATTTCCAGCAACAGCACAAGAATGAAAAAAAAACAACTATTGGCAGCCACATTAAAATATCCCGCCAACATTTTCTGGGAACGCCGTGACCTGAATCGTAAACCATTTGGACAGGTCAGTGATGCTCCGACTTCTTGTCATAACACACAGCTTGATGACGCCATTTTCCACATCATTGAACCAGCTTAGGGCTGTCCAGCTAGTTTCCTGCTGTTCGGTTTATAATGAAGAACCCCTCCCATTCCCCCCACCCTCCGTCTACACAGTTGTTCAATATTTTGATTCAGTTTTTGAAAGTCAATCCACAAAAATCTAAGAGTCTGTATTTTTGCGGCTTTAATTGTTTCTCGAATGTGTCATAGAAATTGTGGCTTGACTTGAACATTATGTCTATATGATGGCGTGACTTGAACATTATGTTGGCTTGACTTAAAAGTTATATTTTCTGCCTATATGATTGGTAATTTGAATATTTAGCTCATAAAGTTGATACTTTGAACATTCTGGCTTTATGATGGGTAATTTGAAGTACTTTAAAAAAAATCCATTATTCATTCAAAAAAATGAATAATTAAGAGAAAGAAGTAGTTAATAATTCTGAACATGTACCTGGGTTTTGTAGAATCAATGTATCCAATGTGTTCAATGTATCCAATGTATCCACTGTATCCAATGTATCCACTGTATCCAATGTATGCAGTGTATTCAATGTATCCAATGTATCCAATGTATCGAGTGTATCCAATGTATCCAATGTATGCAGTGTATTCAATGTATCCAATGTATCCACTGTATGCAGTGTATTCATATTATCCAATGTATCCACTGTATCCTATGTATTCAATATATCCAATGTATTCAATGTATCCAATGTATTCAATGTATCCAATGTATCCACTGTATTCAATGTATCCAATTTATCAATATATCCAGTGTATTCAATTTATCCAATGTATCCAGTGTACCCAATGTATGTTGTAACTTAAAGTATCACAATTTTACATGTTACCTTATCTGTTTATTTGTGTGGGCTGTTGCTCTATCTTGATGTGTAGACATTTTCCGAATAAAGACATTTCTTAGTGACACTTAAATAATTGGCTATACATGTATTTCCATTATAATTAATACATATTTATACAAATCTAATTATTGTTTATCAAGAAAAAAGATATTTGTATATATACATATATGCTATTCATTTCAATACAAAATTAATGAACTCTTTAAAACCATTGAGAAAGTAAAGTACCGTTCACCCATTAAGAAGTTAAAGTGTAGTTCGGCTAGTTTCAGGAAAAAAAAACCCTTCCTTGCGAGGGTGGTGGTACATTGGTCAATGAGGACTATCCGAGATCGCAGTATTCACAGCTGGCGGTGGTGACGGATGTGGTTGACACACAACACCCTTCCACTCTGTCCCACTCAAGCACACCTGCGCAGCCTGCCATTACGGGCTGGGGGTACAGGCACACTACACCCTCCCCTCTGTCCGAGTGGCAGGAAAAACCCCATGCCTTGCCATTCTGGCCGATCAACAGTACACACACCCTGCTGGTCTGGCCAGTTTGGGCAAGGAATAAAACCAATCTTTCTGCCATCCCTGTAGATGATAACGGGTACACTGACTCCGCCGCTCTGTAGGGATGGCAGACATACATTAGCGCCGCCAACAGTGCTGGTGTGGTAGGCACACTACACCCTACCATGCTGGAAATGGCGGCGTAAAAAAAATAATAAGAAAAAATAGTATCTTCAATCCACGGCCAATTAGACCAAGGCCCAACAACCTTTAATATCCACAATATCAGGTGCATGTAGTATAGACACAGGGATGTCTCAAGTACAGTATCATGTGCATGTAATGTAGACAAAGGGATGATGTCTCAAGTACAGTATCATGTGCATGTAGTGTAAACACATGGATGTCTCAAGTACAGTATCATGTGCATGTAATTTAGACAAAGGGATGATGTCTCAAGTACAGTATCAGGTGCATGTAATGTAGACACAGGGATGATGTCTCAAGTACAGTATCAGGTGCATGTAGTGTAAACACAGGGATGATGTCTCAAGTACAGTATCAGGTGCATGTAATGTAGACAAAGGGATGTCTCAAGAACTCCACTAGTGGTAGTTATCTTCATGGTTATAGAATTGATCTTTCTGTCTTGCAATTTTAAAGGTAGAACTGCTGACAGATAAAACTGTTACTAAAGTCTGGAAGTCATTGCTTAGATGCATTTAGCATACACGTAGTAAGATGTCAGAGAAATTGACAATCGCCAAAGCTCTCTCGATATAGTAGGTGTCTGACACTCTCAATGACAAACTAAACAAAATATTCTTTGATGTAGGGATCCTAACCTATTGACTAGTGAAAACAATACACGTTATTGTATTATTTATAGAATTGATTTCAAGGTATGTCTCATATTTTTACTGTCTATATTACAGAGACTATATACATAAATTATATTATAGAAAATATATCATAGAAACTATACTTCGGAGACTACATCATAGAAACTATACTTCAGAGACTATATCATAGAGACTATACCATAGAGATTTTATGGGTAGTTTATCATGCGGAGCTTATTCTCAAAACAATTACATTTTAAATGTTTTGTTTAGCTAAATATAATATTGCAGTTCAATTAATTTTTACATTTAAAATAAAGTATGATTAAAAAATACTTTTTTTTAAAAAGTAACAAAACAATCACTTGGGCCTAGATCATAAATATGTTTATATTAATTATATTGACTAAATAAAAGGTCTTGCGAACTAGATTTGAAAAGTTGAAACCAAACGTGTGTGTGTGTGTGTGGGGGGGGGGTGGATGGGGGGGAGGGAGCTTCCAAAACTGAGTGCGCCAGTTACTGATTGCATAGGCCCTTTGCACCACAAGGAGTTCAAGGAATTAATTCAGGTCAGTATACTGACTAAATCAAAGTGTGTTCGACAAATTGAAAACCTGGTTTATAATCATGAACCCGTCCACTTAAGGTTAATAGTATTTTTTAAAGTTTACCTTTTTATACAGTAAAGAAATTAAATAGATTACATTTCTATACTTTTCTCATCCGGTCAATCTCTTGTAAAGTCTTATTAATACGTGAACCACTTTCACTTGCTATTTGTCACAACATGGCCTCACAGTACACTGGTCCAGTCACTACACGCCGAACTGGCCTTGGTCATTTCCCTCACAGTGCACAGGTTGTCCAATCGCTACTAGTCAAACTGACCTCTGTCATTTCAAGTACACTGGTTGTCCTGTTGTCACTACCAACCAAACTGGCCTTGGTCCTTTCCCCCACAGTACACTGGTTGTCCAGTCGCTACTAGTCAAACTGACCTTGGTCCTTTCCCTCACCATTTACGTCATATCTACTTTTATTAGAATGACTGGTCTGCCACAATTTATGGGGTATAGCTGTCTATACTTCTGCTCCATTAATGTCATGGTGATCTTTGGTAGAACCATTTATGGTATTACGGTGTATTTATATTTACTATGATGTGGATCTTCTGGGAAGGTGTATATATTATATTTGCAGTACTGATAGTCTTGTCAGTCTCATCGGAGTTTAATTTATTTCTTTATATTAAGTGTCCACAGATATTTGTGTGAGACGTTATACATACAATACAGTTAGAAATCACTGAAAATAGTTGACTAGTCTATATATATATATATATATATATATATATATATATATATATATATTCAGATATAAATGGTTGTCCTACTTGTTGCATATGAACATACTTTTATAATACACATAATGCTGTAGGTTGAATAATAAGATGAGATTCACAACATAATGTCTTGTCTGTCAAATTACGTCCTTCCCTATTGAATCTCTGTGTGTCGTCTGTCTTATCAAACGTCTGCTACATCTACTTCCTAAATTGGCCAGTTAATTATACTAATCTAAATTTCGAGGCCAAATATAATTATTACAATAAGTAAATACACATAAAGACAGAAAGAGTGAAACAAAACATAACCAGAACATTGTTTTATTTCATCCCAACCAGTGCATATATTTTATCCATCAAAAAATATACCTGAACTCCTATTTATGTCCGTCGTGTCATAAAGAAATACCACTGAACATATAGTGCAGTAAACAGTAAAAGATGCCCGAACGCCGTTCCGGTGCGTTCCGCCAGATAAAAGAAACACTGACCCCAAATAAATGTTCAGCAATAATTATTATATTATTTCGTCACGCATATAGACCACTTGACTTATGGAATGATAGATCAACAATGAATAGAAAAAGTAAACAAGCAAAAATTAAGCCTGTAAAAACAGGACGTTTCAGAGCATTTTCATGTATAAATAGAGAGGGAAGTAAGTCATGTTTAATAACTGTTACAAAAATAAATAATGATTACGCCCCTTTGTTTAGCTTATAATCTATATATAATATATAAGCCCATTAGGAGCCCTGAAGCCCGGCCCTGAGAGGTCCTATCGCAAAACGAACTTTTGATGTACACATGGCATGCCAAGACCTACAAAATGACATATACATCATGGGTCTAGGACTTATGGTTGCTGAGATATAGGGCGTTCCTTTGTTAATATAGCTTATATAGTAAAAAGGGTAATTAATTAGCCCCCTTTTTCGGCCCTCAGAGGTCAAATCGAGTAATGGACTTTTGATGCACACATGGCAGGCCAAGACCTACAAAATGACATATACATCATGGGTCTAGGACTTATGGTTGCTGAGATATAGGGCGTTCCTTTGTTAATATAGCTTATATAGTAAAAAGGGTAATTAATTAGCCCCCTTTTTCGGCCCTCAGAGGTCAAATCGAGTAATGGACTTTTGATGCACACATGGCAGGCCAAGACCTACAAAATGATATATACATCATGGGTCTAGGACTTATGGTTGTTTAGATCTAGGGTGATGACTGACAGACAGACAAAACGGGGACAGCTAGACACATTATCTAAACGTAGATAGAAAGTTAGTTAAATAAACTTGTTGTATATATTCAGTTTGAAATATCTACCAACTGTAAATAGTCAACTAATATAAATAAATACAAAATTACTTAATTGATAAATAGATCATCAGTGACGGACATTAACTATTTTTTTACTAGTTAAACTTTAACAAATTTTAAACTAAAAAAATTGTAGTTTAGTTAAACTTTTAGTTACAACTAATTTAATTTAACTTGATAAAAGTAGTTTAACTTTTGTAACTTTTCGGCTTAAGTGCATTTTTTGTTTAGAGTTAACAGAAATTTATACAGCCCAATATTAGTTTAATAGATCACTCATAATAAACAAGTTGATTCTGGAAATATAAAAACATTTATGTTACATACGGACAAAATACCCACATTTTTTGTAGTGCCCTTGGTAAACTACAATATAGTGCCCTTGGTAAACTACAATATAGTGCCCTTGGTAAACTACAATATAGTGCCCTTGGTAAACTACAATATAGTGCCCTTGGTAAACTACAATATAGTGCCCTTGGTAAACGTACAATATAGTGCCCTTGGTAAACTACAATATAGTGCCCTTGGTAAACGTACAATATAGTGCCCTTGGTAAACTACAATATAGTGCCCTTGGTAAACTACAATATAGTGCCCTTGGTAAACTACAATATAGTGCCCTTGGTAAACTACAATATAGTGCCCTTGGTAAACTACAATATAGTGCCCTTGGTAAACTACAATATAGTGCCCTTGGTAAACTACAATATAGTGCCCTTGGTAAACTACAATATAGTGCCCTTGGTAAACTACAATATAGTGCCCTTGGTAAACTACAATATAGTGCCCTTGGTAAACGTACAATATAGTGCCCTTGGTAAACGTACCATATAGTGCCCTTGGTAAACGTACGATATAGTGCCCTTGGTAAACTACAATATAGTGCCCTAGGTAAACTACAATATAGTGCCCTTGGTAAACTACAATATAGTGCCCTTGGTAAACGTACAATATAGTGCCCTTGGTAAACGTACCATATAGTGCCCTTGGTAAACGTACGATATAGTGCCCTTGGTAAACGTACGATATAGTGCCCTAGGTAATGGTACAATATAGGGTTATATATATATTAGGGTGCATCACTACAATAGAGGAAAAAATTGATTGTTTGTTTTTGAGCTGTCTATATTTCTAATTTGTTGTAATATCATTAATAATAACTTGTGTAAAATATTTTTCAAACCAGAGTTGATTTAGAGGTCCTCCCCCCTCCCCCCCCCCCGCCCAAGAAATCACAAAACATGTAAAGAAAAAAAAAGTTTATTCTAGGCTATATAAAAATTACATTAAAGTATTAAATTATTTATTACTGTTGCATTTAATTCAGTTTCACTTTGTTGCACGTTTGTAAGGTTTATGCACATTTGAGATGTTTTTGCGGTCCATTTCTACCACTTGAGGAATGTTTTGAAAATGTTCATCCGTTCGCGCTGCTTCAACAAAGTCAGATGCCAGTTTCACTCCTCTCTCGGCACAATCGTTAACAACGTTAATAGCAGCAACATTTTCTGCACTAGTAATGTAAGAAGCTGTTTGGCACCAATCATCAACAGGCAGTTGGAGGAATCCTGTGTCCAGTTGAAGTTTGTATATAGTAAACCACGAGTCAACTCCAGCCAGATCACACAACCGAGTTTTAGAATCAATTGATTGGAATCGTGGTTTTCCCAACCATTTCCAAATCGATTCTGTGGAGTTTGGAGGGCAACCACGGGTCGAAGCCTTAGCAGAGCATCTGCTAGAGCTCACTTTTCCAACACAGGTACTTCATTGCTGAACAGAGCAAGTGGGATCATTTCAGCAGTGAGGTACCACAGATGCCTATTCAGGGCACGGATTGCTGAATTGGATATGTCTCTGTTGACATCGTTGTAATCCAGAAGTCGCTTGTAGAGCTGTAGATCATTCCATGGTGCATCCACACTCTTTTTGCAAGTGAGCCACCACACGTAGCAAATGTAGCAAATGCACGAATCTTTGGCACTTGATCACGTGTGGTAATAGTACCTGGAGGCAATAATTGAATTTGTTTCTCACACAGTGCAATCTTGAGGCAATATATCAGCTTTGCCATCCATCGTGCTTTGTGCAGGGCACCTGGTCTTTTAAAGTTAACCTCCTTATTTGTAGCATTCAAGTAAACAAGGGACAGCTTAAGGAATTCGTGGTAGTCGTCTCGCAAGAATTCGGTTTTTTTACTAGAGTTGGCATGTGCAATTACCGCATCTCTCATTATCGTCAGTCGCTCTTAAGCCTTCAGATCATGATCAGTTAACGTAAACGAACTACAAATGTGAGACCAATCATGTGCCACCAACTCCCAATTACTTCGCAGCTTGGTGAACAAAGTTATATCCGGGGATTTGGAAACTTCTATTTTCATGTCTGCAAACACATGCGAGAGGATAACTTCACCAATGTGATGGCGACAACCTGACCACAGAAGAGCACGTTGCAGCATATTTTGTATGGCAATGCAGGCAGCAGTCTGATGACCAGTGTTTGATCTTGTGTCGAATGTCATTTTAACGATACAATCATTACAATGCCACTCTGTCATTAGCTTCATAGTTAATTCTGCAATTATTTCACCAACAGGTTTCTTTGTTGCCTTGGCAATAATTTGGCACTCCTAGAAGTTTCAATTGCTTTGCATCACCGACAACAACTGTTGTGCGTTCTTCAGTGACACGATGATTTTTTTAGAGAAGGTGTCAGTTTGCCATCCCAGTGGAGAGTGCAGAGTTTGGGTGGTTCCCAGGAGTCGTAGATCTTTGTAGATATCTCACAACTTTGCGACGTGAACAATCTGCAGTGGCATAGGAAGAAGCCACCATTGATACATCACCCCCAGACTCGCTAATAAGGCCCTGTGTGAAAGCTGCCTGCTGTGTTGGTGTAATCTTTAATCTTGTCGCTAGTGACACAAGATTTGGTCGGCTTAAAACATCTGGAGGTACAAATACCAAAGCTCCCGTTGGCTTTCTTCGCAGTTATCAACAAACTCCATATTAACTTCAGATTTAGAAGTAGAATCATCGGTTTCGTCACTGCTACCCTCGCTGGAAGGCACTGATATCGTTGAACATGCTGCATTTTCTTCTCTTGCGCGTTTCTGACGTTCCAATGTTGCGACATCTCGTGAATGGCGTCGAGCGACTTTTTTTGCAAGTGTTTTGTCAAATGATCCAAAGCTGGAAGACCTCTCTTCTTTCATAGACTTCAAGAATGCTAGATCTTCTGCATTCTTGATAATAGTCTCGACATTTGGTGGCCACAGTTGAAAAGTTGTTGCCAACATAGATTTCATTTGGTCCAGTTTACGTTTGGTGGCTGGTGTGTTTCGGCGACTTTTATCAATTGAACGAAGTTTATTATATTCATCAAGAAGCTGAACAATCTTCTCACAAGCTCTCCTCTCTGTCACCATTAGAAAGAATGTTTGCTTTTTCGTAGAAAGCAGTAACTTGATTTAGCACAATTTTGGCAGTTGTAAATCGAAAAGATGCACCAAGAGAACCTGGACGCTCACTGTGTGCTGCTACATTGCAGTGATACATCATGCACCTCAAAACTTGTAAACAAGTAGGTAGTCGAAGAATTCCAGTAATTATAGCATCATCAACACAGATTTCAGGGCCAATGACAAACAATTCAGTTTTCAGAAGAGTTTGTGGTTTCTTTGTTCGCGAGGCAGGAGACGCAGTAATAACTGGATATGCAACTATTAAAGTGATGTCAGGGTCAGCCAGCATTTCATTAGAAGGTGTAAACATTTTATTGTTTTTTTTTCATATCATTTCAATGTTCTGATTTTATAGGTCGTGTGTATCAGAAATTAAAATAATATACATAAGAAATTAAAATGCTTGACTTGTTCATCAATATGGTCATCAATATGCGGTAAGGAAAAGTGTTGTTTTAGCTAATAAAATGTGAATTTTAAATTTTATTTCTAGCACAACTGCTTATCAAAATCAATCATAGCTACCAAACATTATGAAACCAAAGACTATAATATAATTTATATAGCGCTTCACTTTTTGTATGTAAGCCTGTAAGACTTTACAAGTAAGGATGGTTTTATCTAGTTTTCGCTTAATTATGCAAACTTTGTTGAAGTCCGGGGAGACCTCTAAATATTTTTTTATTTTTTTACACAATGCTTTTTTTGATCAATGGAACAAATTTAAATAGCAGACAGATCAATTATTAAAAATTTTTTTTGGTGATGCACCCTAATATATATATATATATATATATATATATATATATATATATATATATATATATATATATATATATATATATATATATATACATATATATATATATATATATATATATATATATATATATATATATATATATATATTAGGGTGTCCCAAAAATGCTCGAAAAATATTTTTTTTTAAATCTTTGGTGTCTCACCCCCTGTGTCTCTTGGGTACAATGAGTGAATTGGTGAAGTTGTAGCTCATTTGAACAACATTTAGAGGTCCCCCAAGAGCTTTTAAAATTCCAGTATTAGGCCAACATAAAAATCATGGCTCAAACAATAGCAGTTTTTGCATGCCATAGTTGAATAAAATGAAGTTTAAATATACTTATATTTATCTCATTGCTACCATTAACTAGAGTTGAAATTGTGTGATTCTTAATTAGAAAATGTAATAAATGCTAGAAAACATATAAAATACCTAATGTGAAAAATTTAAGCAATGTGCATATTTTTTGAAGATTTAATTTTTTAAACTAAGCATGCTAAATTGTCAGGCAACATATCACCAAATTTTGCTGCAGTGCTGGACAGAACGAACACCAGCATTAGAAAATCAACAATGATACTTGCATCCGCATTCAACGAAGCTGGTGTTCCGACATCTGACACAATATTTTCCAAGAGCACAATGCATCGTCATCGCAAGCTTTGTCGTCAACAAGCTGCAGCATGTATAAAAGAAGACTATATTCCCTCAAAATCAATTGTACATTGGGATGGTAAGCTATGGCCCGATGTTACCGGACATGTTACCAACAACGGCGATCGATTACCTGTCCTGCTCTCGTCACTTGTCGATGGCACTACAAAGCTTCTTGGTGTTCCCAAGTTAGCATCCGGGTTAGGATGGGTAGCTGCTGATGCAGTATATGAACATATCAAATCATGGAAGTGCGAATCTATGGTCATCGGCATGTGCTTCGACACTACGGCTTCCAATACTGGACTACTCAATGGAGCTTGCACTCTGTTAGAAGTAGCCCTGGGACGCAATCTATTATGGATGGTATGCCGTCATCACATGTTGGAACTACTCCTTTCCGATGCATTCAATGTTTGTCTTGGACCATCCACTGGACCAGAGATTTTGTTTTTTAAGAGGTTTCGAGAAAAATGGCCAGAATCAAACCACACACCCGAAGCCAGATCCGCCCCTTTGATAATCGTGTCTGATTCGATTAAAGAATTTATTAAATGTCAACTTGAGGTCAGTCATTCATGTGATGATTATTTGGAATTTCTTCTGCTTGCTGCACAAATGGTTGGGTTGGAGGTTGATGTCAGCATTCGCAGACCTGGTGCTTACATAGGGCAAGGTGGATGGCGAAAGCAATCTATGCATTGAAAATCGATCTTTTGTTTGCAGGCAATGTAACCATCTTTCAGTTAACAGCTCGAGAATTACAAGGTAATCAGCGCTTTAATCGGTTTACCATATGTGTTTATCTTCAATCATGGTTTTCATGCAGGCTCACCGCAGATGCACCTGTGAATGATATCTTGTTGATAAAGGGTTTATACGAATATGATGATGCTGTTCTTCGATCGACTGGATTGAAAATGATGGTGCGTCACTCATGGTACTTGAGTCTGGAACTGTCGACGCTTGCGTTATTTTAAACCCTTTTGTCGGACAAAGAAAAAACTGGCCTTGTTCGAACAATGCAATCAGAAAGTGGACCGCATCTCATAAAAACACTATCAAAAAGTGTTGTTGATTTGCGGGCTTCTACCACATTTTTTGAAACATCCAACATTGATGCCAGTTTTATAGATGTTCCTGTTGAAGCCTGGTCAGATACACCATCTTTTAAAGTTGCAGCAGATTTTGTAAAGAATCTGGCTTGTATCAATGACATTGATTCAAGAATTAACTTGACAAAATGAATAAAACTTTGTTTTTCATAATTTTTTACTTAAATTTCAAATTTAAAAATATAAACCATTCAAGATTTATATTTTTTGTTTCATTTAATATTATAGACAATACTAAGCATCAATTTGTTACTTAATATATCAGTTTCGCATATAATGCAACATTAACGCTGTATTAGATTTGACCGCGAATGATTTTACACTAAAATCTGGAACTTTAAACCTCTTGGGGGACCTCTAAACATTGTCCAAATGAGCTGAAATTTTGCAGGTTAACTACTGTCACCATACAGACATATTCTGTGGGGTGAGACATCAACATTTCAAAACTTCATTTTTTTGGGACACCCTAATATATATATATATATATATATATATATATATATATATATATATATATATATGGAACCAGGCCCACTGACAGAAATTTCGGACCCCTGGGCCCAACGTGCTGATAATAATATTTCAAAAGCTGATTGGCCAGCTCAGTCCGTGCCCCTAAAACTCGCCGGGCCCTGGGCATTTGTCCAGACACATACCACACATAAGCCAGACACGTACCACACATAAGCCAGACACGTACCACACATAGGCGAGACACGTACCACACATAATCCAGACACGGACCACACATAAGCCAGACACGTACCACACATAAAACAGACACGTAACACACATAGCCCAGACACGTACCACACATAAGGCAGATACGTACCACATATAAAACCGACACGTACCACACATAACCTAGACACGTGCCACACATAAGCCAGACACGTACCACACATAACCCAGACACGTACCACACATAAAACAGATACGTACCACACTTAACCCAGACACGTACCACACATAAGGCAGACACGTACAACATATAAAACAGACACGTACCACACATAAGCCAGACACGTACCACACATAAGCCAGACACGTACCACACATAAACCAGACACTTACCACACATACCAGAGCAAGTAATGGGTCACTGAGCTTGACCCATGACCCATATGACCCATCAAGTTCTTGACCCAGAACCATCATGACCCATGACCCATTGAATGTTGTTATTTTCAAGATTGCGGCCGTCGCCATAGAAACCATTTTAAAATAAAAAAAATCGCGCGACGACGGGTTTTTCTTAGGGTCGGGCGGAGACTAAGGATGGGTTGTGGGTCAAGGAACATTGACTGACCCATGTGACCCATCTAGTTTTGCGACCCATTGACCCATTACTTGCTCTGACACATACCCAGACACATACCACCCCTTAAAAAAGTCAAATAATTCTGAGCGTTATAATTATTTTAATACATCAAACTAAGTTCTTAAATTCATTCGATGCTGTACACAGCTTAAGTTGGCTAGACAATAATAGAACCTAATGGAGACTAACAGAGCAGGCCCGTAATGTGCGGGGGGCCAGGGGGCCGGGCCCCCTTGCGTATTGTCTGCCCCCTGCTTATTTGTTCTACTTAGTAAAATGTATTACCTGCCCCCCCCCCATTGCCTTGCCCCTGCTGTAGAATGCCTGGTCCCTTCTGTAGAATGTTCACGCTACGGGGCTGTAACAGAGCTGTTCGCGATTGAAGACAGATGTTTTTTACCTAACTAAAAACTTTTGTTCGAAGACAAAGAAGTAGGGGTAAGTAATGGCGATTAAACTTTGTGTAAGTTCCATAAACCATAAATACACTTCATTTCATATTATTTTTTTTTCCTTCAAATGACGAGTGACAGAAATTGCAGATGTGTATGCATTGGTCCTCTCTTTTTGTTTTAACAGTCCAGCGGCAGTGGGTTAATATACAGTTAGGTGTGTGCCGTCTCCTACCTCCGCATTCATCGAGAAACGATCAACAACACATTTACGACAATGTTTCGTAATCCATTCTGTACCCCCTTCCCCCCACTTCCAGAGATCACATAGCTATGAAAGAAACAAAAGGCTTTTACCACAATTATGATATGAAAATGGTGGAAACTGTGACGTGATGTGTGCATCCTCAGATTTATGACGATTGATTAATTTCTTGTGATGGGGATCAAAATGTAAAAAAGTGGGAAAGGCAAGGAGGATTCAATTCGAGAGAATAAAAAGCATTATGTAAATTATATATTTGACTTGGATTGTGAAACAAAATGAACTTTGCTAAAAAAAAATGAAAGTAGAACTTGAAGTTTATTTGATTTTTAGCTAACTTTTGCCTGTCAGTGTAGATATATAAGATTTTTGCATTTCTATAGCCTGAACACCGTTTAATAGATATATAGACATATAGATACAAGAATATTACATAGATACCTAGATACAAAAATACTTACTTAGTAAATAAATAGCTAGATAAATAAACATTTAGTAAATGACTAAAACATATTTCTACGTTCCTTTCAGTCAACCATGTCGTCAAACGCGTTATACCATAATCATGCTAAATCTGTTATCTTCGAAAAAGTATATGTATCTAAAATATTGCAGATCTACTACTAGTCATTATTAAATTGGATCTTCTTTCTTTTTTAATTCAGCTTACATCGTCCAAGCGGCGACAATGAAATCATCTTGTAGGCCACATCACTTGCCGTGAAGCGTGAGTCCACATCGAAATGATCACATCAACAGTGTGTGGGTCCGCCTAATCTCCTCTAAGACTTTCTTCCAGTGGATTGCCCACAGTCTAATCAGTTTGATATCTACCGTCAATATCTTCTACCGCATTTTCAGGTCAACTTGAGCGGCAAGTAGCTCCACTTTAATTAAATCGCACCGTGGCCTGGTTGATGGACCCTGGGTGGTAGATGTGTATGTGTGAGGGGAGGGGGATGAAGAAGGTTTGTGAAAAGGGGGGGGGGATATAAAGTTCAGGTCAACCCAAATCTGATGGGCGGACATAAAAACCTGATTAGTTATGAGCACATTACGTCCGCGTGTTCCGGAGAGACTTCTAATCTTACCCCGGGGGCTGGGAATCATATTGTCTCTGTGGGTGACACTGAACAGATACAGGGAATGGTTGATCTCAACTGTGCCTAAAGGGTTAAAGACGTGGCGTTCTCTTGATTGCAACGGTCAAGGGTAGCGGAGAAAGAGTTAAGATAGAGTGGAAAACATTTTCAACAGTAAAGAGTGTAGTTACTAGCACATATGTGCATTGTATTAGACATATTGAACAGCACAGAGAGGCATGGCTAGCACATATGTGCATTGTATTAGACATATTGAACAGCACAGAGAGGCGTGGCTAGCACATATGTGCATTGTATTAGACATATTGAACAGCACAGAGAGGCGTGGCTAGCACATATGTGCATTGTATTAGACATATTGAACAGCACAAAGAGGCGTGCCTAGCACATATGTGCATTGTATTAGACATATTGAACAGCACAGAGAGGCGTGGCTAGGACATATGTGCATTGTATTAGACATATTGAACAGCACAAAGAGGCGTGGCTAGCACATATGTGCATTGTATTAGACATATCGAACAGTACAGAGTGTAGTGGCTAGCACATATTTCTATTAGTACACTGAAGTAAAACATCGCCTAGATCAGTGGTGGCAAACCTGCGGCACGCATGCCGCAGTCAGCACGCAGAGCCTCGTCAGTCGGCCAAATATCTCTACGTTTAATTTTAATACGACTGTTGACACCAAGCTACAAATAAGATGTTTTTTGATGAACTTTGGGCACGCGGGCTCAGAGAGACACACATGGATGTTTTAATCCAGAGAGACACACATGGATGTAGACCGTTGCTTTTGTTTAAGTCAGTCTGTCTGTGACCAATGTATCATTAAGCTCATACACTTATTGTTCTGAAAGAGCCGGTTAGTTCAAACAACGAGACACGAGACAGATCAAAAAGAAGAACAGATGGGACATCTAGGTCCACTTGAACTCTTCGTATCTGACCTGCAGGCACTCAACAAATGAATTATGTATTCTAAACTGACCTGCAGGCACTCAACAAATGAATTATGTAAATGAGTGGACAAGGGTAAGTAATAAACTGAAGGAAGAAATAAATGAAATGAACTTGGGGGGAGGGGGTATGTACTCAGTTATTTCTAAGAGAAAGGCGAAAAAACAAGAGAAAATCCAGGGTGAGGCAGAAGCGGCTTGTGAGGGAGGGGGGGTTGTAATTGCCTCATTGTTCACGCCCTACGAAATGATATTCTGTGATACAGTATATATCTGATATGGCTATCTGTGATACAGTATATATCTGATATGGCTATCTGTTATACAGTATATATATCTGATATGGCTATCTGTGATACAGTATATATCTGATATGGCTATCTGTTGTACAGTATATATATATCTGATATGGCTATCTGTGATACAGTATATGTCTGATATGGCTATCTGTTATACAGTATATATATCTGATATGGCTATCTGTGATACAGTATATATCTGACATGGCTATCTGTGATACAGTATATATATGATATGGCTATCTGTGATACAGTATATATATCTGACATGGCTATCTGTGATACAGTATATATATGATATGGCTATAGGAAAACATTTGATATTCATCCTAACCTCTTATCCCCATGTACTGCACCTTAGTACCAAGGCCGTTTCTGGGTGAAGGAATTGTTTAATCCACGGCGGCCATATTTTCAAAACCAATCAGCCCAATCAGCGTTCTATTGACGTCAGTTACCTGTATCTGAGCGATGTTTTAATTGGTTATTGCAGCTGATGTAGTAGGTGATCTAGAAACATTGTCCTATAGTAGTGAGTCTGTACAGTGACAGGGGGTGGTGACTGTTTAGTGTAGAGTACTTGACTGTCGACCAGAGGGTCGAGAGATCGATCCGAAGTGACCGACAAAAAGTCCATCCAGCTTTAAATGGATGCCTGACTTAAGTTGGGAGTGTAAAGACGGCTGGGCGTTGTGAACCAGCCACACAACCCATTAATATCCATGTCGATAGTAACACATTTCATAACTTCTACTCCAAAGGCTCTGACTTTATGACACATAACATTTTCCGTTCTTTTTTTCTTTTATAGAATCAAGGGCTAAGCATTTCATCTTTGAATGGAAGTCAGTTGAATGAAAAAATGACGTCATTTCGGAATCACCGAACGCCCTTGGGAGAAAGAGGGTGGGGAGGGGGGATAGCTTAAGTGCGACAACCAATTATAAAGAATGGTAAAAAAGATTTACTTTCAGAATAAAGAAAAAAAAATTGTTACGTCCAATGTGAACGACACGTTAGTTACGTAATATGTGTATGACACTTTGGTTATAATAAGAATGTTTAAAAACCGCGTCAGAAATTTAATTATTTGTTTTTATACTAACAGTCAAATATTTCAACATTGCACATAATTCCATCCTAGTTTACAAGAAATGACCATCCGGATAAGTTCTCTATAGCACGTCCTTTCTAAAAAGGAAACCCAGAAATATAAGGGACAATATTTATATTGTTTTTTTAATTAATTAAGTGATATTAGTTCCATATCAGATCTTACCTATTAATATTATCCCATTTCACACATTTCTTTATTAACTAAGTGACATCTGGAAACTCAAGTGAACATTTCAAAAGTATTTAAATAAACAAGTTTAAGGAGTTTGAAGTAGAAACAAACAAGTTACCCATAGAAAATTAGTTTTTTTAGTACTGTTAAATCTCATAATGCTCAGAACTAAATGTAAGAGATGAGTTTCAGCAAGGAACCTGATTAGTCCAGCTGGAATCGGAAATTCTATAAAACACAAAGAACATTTCCTTGGAGAATCAATGATAGTGATAAAATCGAATTGGGCGATTTCCCATTGGTCTCAATAAAGTGTAAAGAATGTATTAAAGGTTTCTATTAGTCATTTAGTAAACTTTAACTTCTATAAGTCAGATAGTACATTTGAACATCTATAAGTGTGTAAGTAAATTTTAACATCTATCAGTCAGTAAATTTGAACATCTTTTAGTAAGTTAGTAAATTTGAACATCTATAAGTGTGTTAGTAAATTTGAATATTTATAAGTGTGTGAGTAAATTTGAACATCTATAAGTGTGTTAGTAAATTTGAACATCTATAAGTGTGTTAGTAAATTTGAACATATATTAGTCAGTAAATTTGAACTTCTTTTAGTAAGTTAGTAAATTTGAACATCTATAAGTGTGTTAGTAAATTTGAACATCTATAAGTGTGTTAGTAAATTTGAACATATATTAGTCAGTAAATTTGAACTTCTTTTAGTAAGTTAGTAAATTTGAACATCTATAAGTGTGTTAGTAAATTTGAACATCTATAAGTGTGTAAGTAAATTTGAACATCTATAAGTGCGTTAGTAAATTTGAACATATATTAGTCAGTAAATTTGAACTTCTTTTAGTAAGTTAGTAAATTTGAACACCTATTAGTGTGTTAGTAAACCTATTTCTTTGTTCTGTCAGTCTGTTAGTAAATTTGAACGTCTATGGCATTGTTTGTTTCATGTATGAAAGAAAACCTAAAAAACCAGCAAACGTTTGGTATATTTTGAAAGTCTATAAGTCCTTTATTAAAAAATATATATCTACTTCTAATTATAAAAACGGTTTTATTTCAGATGTTAGTTATTTTTTCTACAAATAATTCGAGCAAGACGTACAAACAAGCTTTTTGGAGAGTTTCTCGTAGAAACTGAGTGTGAATGTACAGAAAAAAATATCAGCTAAAATACAAATAAAAAATGTGTCTCTCCTAGTTCTATGACGGATGAGCATCCACCAATCAAATTTACCACAAATGTTCCCGAAGAAGAGATACCGAATTATACCCGAGGGCCATTTCCGGCCATTGTTATTGATTTTCCTCTTTAGATGAAGGTAGGGTACAAAGTTGAAGAAGTTTAAACATGTTTTGACGTCTGCTCGCAATTTAACATCACTGAGGTTACCTCCTCTTTGTTTCTTCATAACCTTAGAATCTTTACGTTGTCACGTGAGGAGAGGTGGGTGGGGGTAATACAATAGACATAAACTGTTCTGATGGTAGAATTAGAAACAAATGTATCCTTTGAATTCGATTTTTGTATGATTTCTAATTTAATTTATACTGAAGTGATACATGGTAAAGTATTCAATAATAAAAACATATATATATATATATGTATATATATATATATATATATATATATATATCTTGTTGATGGTGAAAGAACCGATTACCAGTAAAACTGTAATTAATGAACAATAATAGCTGCATGATAAATTATGTGTTGACATCTAGTACTCTTTATTAGCAGTGTACTAAAATATGTGTTGACAACTAGTACTCTTTATTAGCAGTGTACTAAAATATGTGTTGACAACTAGTACTCTTTATTAGCAGTGTACTAAAATATGTGTTGACAGCTAGTACTCTTTATTAGCAGTGTACCAAACGTATTTAGAAAAAAAATGTAGTGAATACTTTAATATATACGAACACAATGTAGGTATCGGTTATTGTAAAGGAACACACGCTTTTATAAACAGAAGTTGTTATATTTTAATTATACTTTGTAAATCGCTACACATGTAATTAATTTAATTAAAATGATGGTCCTTCCATCTCCCCTGATGCCCGAATCACTTGCTTATCTTGCTTATATATTTATCTAGTGCTGGACATTGAGGGAACTTCAACAAATAGTCAACAGGTGCCGATTGGCTCACTAACAACAGTGCAACCTAACTTTCTAAAAGTCATTTCTCACTCTAGACCTGACCTAACTGTTATAGAACCAGTCTTTTAAGGCTTATGTGTTCAGGGCCGTAGATAGATGTTCAGGAGCATCTAACAAACTAGTATAATCATGGTATTCTGCATCCCTTCCGTTTCAATATCTAAATAAATAAAGTAAAATAATGTTGATAGATGAACGCCTACCCCCACCTACGCCTCTACAGGCTTAGAGGCTTGTGGTTTCTGACAAGGGTTCGTGTTGCCATCTTCCTCTTTTACCGGCCATGTTCTCTTAATCCTATGATGTTTCTTTGATAGAATGAGTGTGTAAGGGGTTCGTGTGTTTAGCCTGTGTTGTTATGGGAAAATAACGTGTATGTTGTAGTCTGGGAACGGAACTGGGGAGTAAATTATGTTCTTCATATTCATCTTTAATGTAACTATACGAAGATTTTTCATTCTTCGTTCTACATCTGTCAAACCATTAATCACTTTTGGAATGGACTTTAAATGGTCTTTGAACATCTGAATCTAATTCTGTTAGATTTACAGGAGACTCTGTTAATTGATACCACAAGGAATCGAACAGGAAAGATCGGAATCACAACCGTTAACTGGACACGTTCTATTTGTTACATCATCAAGATCTGGTCAGGACATGACATTATGTCAAGATCTAGTCAGGACAGGACATTATGTCAAGATCTAGTCTAGACATGACATCATGTCAATATCTAGTCAGGACATGTCATATGTCAAGATCTAGTCAGGACATGACATTATGTCAAGATCTGGCCAGAACATGACATCATATCAAGAACTAGTCAGGACATGACATTATGTCAAGATCTGGTCAGAACATGACATAATGTCAAGATCTAGTCAGGACATGACATTATGTCAAGATCTAGTCAGGACATGACATCATATCAAGATCTAGTCAGGACATGACATTATGTCAAGATCTAGTCAGGACGTGAAAATATATCAATATCTAGTGTAGGCATAATTTTACATTAATATCTTTTAAGGATGTTACATTAAATCAAGTTCTAATCCGAACATAACATTACATTAAGAACTGGCAACGAGATCACATCACAAGTGACATATTTTAAAGTGACAAAACGTAATACTCATAACATAAAATGTCTTAACTCAAACTGACATACGATATATTAATGTAACATAAAGTGTCTTATCTTAAAGTAACACATCAAAATATTACATATCATAAAGTGACATGGCTGCCAGAGCTACATTACGTCAAAAATATAAAATTTAAAATAAGGTGTCAACATTTCCTAATCTCCAGGTTCTCAAAATTCTACGCTTCGCGACCGATAACGAAAACCTATTCGGTTTCACAAAATACTTTTCTAAAAAAATAAAAGATGTCTTGTTTATGTGACTAACATATGAGGACAAAATACGATGAACGATAAAATAAAAAACATCATTAATAGAATGTATATAGTTCCCCTTTTACTTTTTACATTTTTTAACGGTTTGTTACTTCATAGAGTTGTTATTATGTATAGAGTTATATTCCCTTACTTCCTACTTTCGATATAACGCAGAAGAGAGACCGCTATTATTTATATAGATAGATTCTAGATACTATAGTCATTCATTTAAGTTGGTCTCTATCTACAATCTGAGAAACAATGACCCGATTGGACATTCTATTTACTAAATTTACGTACACCAATATTAATTTTATAAATTAATTAATTTTTTTTTTAATTGCATAAAAATCAATCGAACCAATTACTATCATAACTTCATCTAATACTACACTTCACGTGATCTATTTAACACAATAAAGTTCAACTAAAATATAATTCATCTCAACTCCCATACAGTCCATAAGTAACAGTTATCGATAATGTCACTTTCAGCTTTTAGAAATTAGAAACTTTGCAGCAGTCACTAGTGGGGGAATTATTTGAAATAGTACTTGTAAACTTCTGGCTGTTGTATATGTTGACCGCAGAGTGACCACGAAATACTAAAGTTAACCCTTTTGACATGCAATATATAAAAGATGGTTCAATGGCTCTTCGTTTGTGAGACCGATCTTGCATTCTGTATGTCACGGGTTCGAAACTCTCCAGGTCACCTACATGTTTTCCTTTAGTCATTACAAACTCGGCTTTGTTTTTTTTTGGGATACGAACTACAAAAACCGTTTGTTTGGTGGTTCATAATGTCAAGAGATTAACACTTCATGTTTACGCTAGTAACAGGAACTTTCATGCTAGAAGGATATTAGTGTGTACAAGTGATATTAGAGTGTACAAGTGATATTACAGTGAACAAGTGATATTACAGTGTACAAGTGATATTATAGTGAACAAGTGATATTAGAGTGTACAAGTGATATTAGAGTGTACAAGTGATATTAGAGTGTGCAAGTGATATTAGAGTGTACAAGTGATATCAGAGTGTGCAAGTGATATTGGAGTGTACAACTGATATTGGAGCGTGCAAGTGATATTAGAGTGTACAAGTGATATTAGAGTGTACAAGTAATATTGGAGTTTACAGGTGATATTGGAGTGTACAAGTTATATTACAGTGTACAAGTGATATTAGAGTGAACAAGTGATATTAGAGTGTGCAAGTGATATTAGAGTGTACAAGTGATATTAGAGTGTACAAATGATATTGGAGTGTACGAGTGATATTAGAGTGCACAATTGATATTGGAGTGTACGAGTGATATTGGAGTGTTCAAGTGATATTAGAGTGTACAAGTAATTGAATATTTTACATTTTAACTAAGTCTGCTGGCGTGTTTTTCAAATCCAGAATCAGTTTTAACTTCAGGCGCACTGGTGGCCTCTGCAGCCCGACTTTATTGGGACCCCAGACATCTATTATTTATTCCAAATTTATAGTATTCTTTAATTCAGCTTTTGTTATGTGGCCCCTTGATATTTTCTGTCCACAGGGCTAAAAGTTGCTTTGGGTAGGTCTATTGATTGAAACGTAAATACTCAACAAATCTACACCTTTCATCCTTTAATGTTCTTTTAACTCTCATTTAAATAATTTCATGAGAATAATTCGACATACGGTGAGGAACCGACGTGTGGTATGGGGATGCTAACATTATAGGTAAAAAAGTTTTGTATTACAAATGGTAAAAGGTAGTTAACATTTTGTTAAAGATAATTGAATATTTTAAATACAATTTTGGTTTATAAAATGAAAAAAATAACACCATGTCAATGAAAAATATTTTTATTAATTCTTTCAAAATAAAATTAAACTAATTTTGTTTAACAGAAAGTATACTGCATTTAATTTTTACTTAGTTTTTTTTAATTGCTTTATTTATTAAATCAGGGGAGGGTACCCATACAGACAACAACAATCATTCGGGAAACGTTCTTGTATTTAACTTATTTATTCTAATAAAAGCTAACAAAAAAAAAAACTCTAAAAAAAAAAAGTAAAAAAAAAATTATAAATGAATTTGAACAAGGCGGTTTAAATTGGTATGTTAGTTGGTAAGAATTAGTCGCTAAAATTTTCGACAGTGAAGTTTTATAAAAGTCATGTAGTCTATATGCGCACAATTCAAGCACAACAGAAATCAAACTTCTCTATAAATCTCGTTTTTTATATAATTTTCTTACAGAATACAAATTCAACAACAAAATAAAATATCTTTGACATTACTTTTGTTTTCTATAATTCTTCCCGGTCTAAACATTTAAATACACGTAAATAACAAGGTCACTTATGTTCAGAACTAAGTACTTACCAATAAAAATAAATTCCATAGACCAAAAGCTTTGTACAAAGACGAAATATAACTACACCCTTAAGTCCAATCTAAAAATTTCTTTCTCCTAGGAAATAATATTTAAATCCAAAAATAACAACTAAAAAAAAAATTACAATTAAACTAAATGATATTTCATTCTATTTCCCGAACAGGTCGATGATGAATGAATTGGTCAAACTGTGTGGCCGAAGATTTCAGTCACATGACAGTCTAGAAATGTTGAACGCCTGTGCGAGTGGTTATGAGACGCCGTGGCTAGAGGCGAACTCTGCGCAGCGGCCATGCATAGACATCACAGGTTGTTTTCATTTTTTTTTATTCATTCAGAGACTTGTGATGGTAAGGAGATGGTGCCTTTGTGTGAGCTGCACGGCTGTTCCATTGAGCTGCACGGCTGTTCCACTGAGTGGTTCCAAGGGTCAGGAGTATGTCGATTTATCCGGCCGCACATGTGTAAAGAGATCATTGGATGAGTTGTTTACAGTAACACGGTATCAAGATGACGCGTTTCATCAATATTAATCAAGTCATCAATATTTATCAGTCATGGATGTTCGGAATGGTTACGCGCGTTTAGCACTTGGAGATGACAGGTCTTCGGAATGTGTTAAAAAAAAACTGTTTGGCGATTGAATAAAAGGATTCACTGTTATTAACGACACTTAAACACAGCTTGCTAATTGTCCTCACCCATGGATCTTGTACATTGGTCATATTCAAGTGAACAACAATATAACATCTTCATGTGCATCGGTCCCGGCCATAATTACAAATATCGAACCCTAGTCTTGGCTCATTCTAACTAACACATTCATCACAACATCATCAACAGCAGCTTTAACTAACACATTCATCACAACATCAACAGCAGCTCTAACTAACACATTCATCACATCATCAACAGCAGCTGTTTACGCCATTTAAGGACATCTGATGTTATCACAAAACACTTTTCATCACTTCATCTTAGATGGCTCTAGTTCGTAACAAATGACACAGCAGCCGTACGAGATGAGGAAGCAACCCCCCTGCACACACACACACACACACACAAACTTTCCATCAAATTTAGATCAATAGCTATTTCAAATTAAGCGAGACATTAAAATACAAAAGTAAATTCTAGTACAGCTGTTGCATACTTTTAATATCAACAAAACTAGGTAAGTTCTATTTAAAATATACGAATTGTTAACTAAAGAGAGTCTCATTAGATCTGCTTCCATCGTGGCAGTTCATGCTATATTATATTTATTTAAATGTGCCAGTTTCATGAAGGGAATGAACATTTAAAAAAATGAACAAAACAAACACAATTATCAGACATAAACAAACATGATTAAAAATATGAATCAAGAGCGTCCCGAACTCTATTATTTGTTTCCTGTACGAGACAAGATAAAGTTGTGTGTTTATTTTCATGTGAGTACGAGATGTTTCCTTTGTGTGGGAGTTTTCATATGCGCGTATGTGATTTTTTAAAATGTGTTAATGTGTGTGCGTGTGTGCGTGCTTGTGCTATCAGCTAAATAACTGGACAAAATCAATAAGTATAATCTAAAGTATCGTCCAGTGTAGCCAGCACGCACCCACCCCCGAGTGATTCTGGTGAATGTTGACACCCGTTACCAAGGTAACGAAAAGAAAATGTTTCCCCAGTTGCGTTGAATGGTTACCAGTGATTCTAAAACAACGAACGGGGAGGGGATGGCGAAGAAGATAGGAGTCGGGCATGGGATAGGAGGGAGTGATGATGTAGGGGAGGACATAAGATAGGAGGGAGTGATGATGTGGGGGAGGACGTGAGATAGGAGACAGTGATGATGAGAATGAGGACATGAGATAAGAGGGAGTGATGATGAGAATGAGGACATGAGATAGGAGGGAGTGATGATGAGAATGAGGACATGAGATAGGAGGGAGTGATGATGAGAATGAGGACATATGATAGGAGGGAGTGATGATGTGGGGGAGGACGTGAGATAGGAGGGAGTGATGATGAGAATGAGGACATATGATAGGAGGGAGTGATGATGTGGGGGAGGACGTGAGATAGGAGAGAGTGATGATATCAAATGTAGAGCTGGTGAACACAATGTGTATAAGTCTGTGTGTATAAGTGCGTTTATAAATGTGTGTGTGTGTATAAGTGTGTTTTTAAGTGTGATTACATGGGAGGTTGAAGTTATTGTGATAATTTATAGCCGAAGATGCACGCTTGATGGTTATTGTTTGAATGGTTTCCCTTTGCATGAGACCATTTTTGTGCTCCACATTTAAGGTCATATTAAAACTGATACATTGAACTCTGTAAAATTCAGATATAGAAGAGAACGAAACAACAGATCGTGAAATATTGAAGATTGTTTTACGAACATAAATCTGTTAAATAATGTTGTTACTGTTTATCATTGATAACAATACAAAAGAAATGAAACAATATGTATAAATAATTCATTTATTCACTTTTTAAATAACGATTATATTTAATGAATAATTATATCTAAATTAATTTTTGATATAAGTGTTTCAGTAAATATATGGAAGAATTAACGAAGTCTATGCCTGTTTAATGATTAGAATACATTATTTTATTCAAATGTTTTTAGTGTTTGTTGTGATTACATTTAATTTTATTACCTCATTATCGATACATGACTTCCCAACTCTTTCCTTAAATAGATAGTGATATACACAAATGAACACATGTCAAGTCCATGTTACGAAATGCAGCAAACGTAAAAAAAAGCAATAAAGATTAGTTTAACAAATTAATTTCATCCAAGGGATTAGAGATATCTAGATAATTTGTTCAAGAGATATATATTTAAATAGCAAATACATTTATTAATTGTCTCCATTTCCATGTAGGCCCATTTCTTTTTAGGTTAGAATTTGATAAGGTTTATTTATAGACATAGCTACACATTTTCATACATAAACATTCATTACACATACATAAACATAAACATTCAGTTATACATGCATACATATACATAAAGATTAACTTCTTTATTTATCGTTTCCCAAAATGTCAAATATTTATATTCAGTTATATTTTATGTCAAACAGTACACATTTGTATAGACATGTAAGAAATATGAAATCTCTGATTTACGTAATTAGAACCCAGGCATAATAGACATAGTAAAGACACATGAACATGTTTAATGTAACTGTCTCTGTCAATGCAAACAAGCTCAAGGTGAAAAAGCCTGAACGTCTGTAACATAAACTGCCCTTAACAATATAGCATCACCTGACAGAACAAACGAAATATAATCAAACAAGACGTTCACTAACAATACTCCCTAACTTTACATAACATTTCATCTGAAGAAATTTGAACATTTGTAATTGTTAATGCAATTAAATTACTACAAGTAAATTTAAAGAACATGTAGTTCTAAAATAAAATTGAGCATCTTAAATGTAAACTTCAAAATGTCCCCATCTATAAAGCCCAGCCCTACACACAACAAATACTCTTAAGAAATATGAGCATCTAAAATGTCAACTAAACTGTCTGTATGAATACAACCTAAACCAGGCTAGCCATGGCCCGATACTTGAGTAAAAGAAAAAAGTTGTCTCAGAGACCAACCCATAAATAAAAAAAAGGGTGGAGAAACTAGCTTTCAAAAACAGGAAAGAAAATGAGGCAACAGGTAATAACGATTACTTCACGAAGAAAATGAATAGAACATTTAGGACAGATAAAATTAATAGAACATTTAGGACAGATGAAATGAATAGAACATTTAGGACAGATGAAATGAATAGAACATTTAGGACAGATGAAATGAATAGAACATTTTATACAGATAAAATTAATAGAAAATTTAGGACAGATATAATGAATAGATCATTTAGTACAGATGAAATGAATATAATATTTTATACATATAAAATGAATAGTACATTTTGGACAGATAAAATTTATAGAACACTTAGGAAAGATAAATGAACAGAACATTTATGAAAAAAAAGACAAACAGAACTAACAGATGATTAGAACAATTTGGTTCGATACAAATCAGAAAGAGACGGATATATTGGCTGACATTTCCCAGCAGAAAAATATGGATAGAATGAAGAAAAATAGAGTAAATAAAGATTTGTACAGACATTATAAACACACAGACTGGACGTTTATTTTTTGTGATTGATCCCGAGGTCACGTTAGTTCAACTCAACGTCTTTCAATGTGTCAAATATTTTATCGATACCTTTAGAGCCGTGGAGTCGGATGTGATAACCAAGACAATCTGACCTCTGTTTGCTTGTATGCTATCATTGTATGATTGTCTGCCACTTTGACTTGCCGATGTGTAACTATCACAGTAGCTGTACCATGTACAGAATCGACTAGTCTATGTGTAACTAATACAGTAACTGTACCATATATAGAGTTGACTAGTCTATGTGTAACTATTACAGTAGCTGTATCATGTATAGAGTTGACTGGTCTATGTGTAACTATTAAAGTAGCTGTACCATGTATAGAATTGACTGTCTATGTGTAACTAGTACAGTAGCTGTACCATGTATAGAATTGACTGGTCAATGTGTAACTATTACAGTAGCTGTACCATGTATAGAATTGACTGGTCTATGTGTAACTATTAAAGTAGCTGTACCATGTATAGAATTGACTGGCCTATGTGTAACTATTACAGTAGCTGTACCATGTATAGAATTGACTGGCCTATGTGTAACTATTACAGTAGCTGTACCATGTATAGAATTGACTTAGTGAATAAAAACCTGAGTCATAAGTTTCCTCATTTAACATCTAAATCTTTGAAATGCCAAGGTTTAGAGTTAAGTTTAATTGTACGAGCTGAAGAAGAAATCACAGAAACTAGTGGCCTACGATAGTCAGAGATGTACAAGTTTGTGACGCACGGAGTAGACTCTAAAAATGCCGCCCACTTTTGAATATCTGAATGCATTAAAAGCCGAACAACTTGCAAACCAAACTATATGTATTAAAAAATCTTAAATTACGAGCATGCCTTGAAAATCGAACATCCAACGTGTTATTTATGTGTTCTTAAAACATTATTTTCCCATTCACTCTGTGATCATGACATCTATATCAGAGATGAGCGGACAGCGGACGCGTTCGCTTGCGGACGCAGATCCGCAGACTTTTCCGAATCCGCGGACTGACAGCGGACGCTTCGTATGGTTAAGTCGCGGACTCGCAGACTGACGCGGATCTTCTTTAGCGTTACCATAAAAAATTTCAAGTCATTTAAACAGCTAAATTTCAGCAATGCGGACGCGCGGACTGACTGCGGACCAATGTTGTAAGATTCTGCGGACGCGGACGCGGATCATTGATAGAAATCCGCGGACGGACGCGGACGCTAAATTTCAAGATCCGCACACCTCTGATCTATATGCTATTTACAACATTTCGCTGTATAGTTGAAGCATCCGGTACTATTTCGCAGCTTTTATTTTCGAAGCTGAATTGAGAAATTTTCCGGTTTTTTTGTTTATAAATTAATAATAAACTTACTACATTTACAGTCAAACTACAGGGTGTTTTTAAATTGTTTACTCCAGTAGCGGCCTTAGTAAGTGACAACGTAAGCTACCGCATTTGGAGATGTTTTTTTGTTACCCGATTCTAGCAATTCTTACCGTTTCATAGTCCCATATATGATCTAATATTACGCCCGCAAACTACAAAAGCCGCCTCGTTAGGTACTCTTTAATTTCTTTCACATAAAATAAATATAAATATTAAATTTTTAAATCTAAATATACTGACTGCGAGATATTAAGATAGTATCGCTAGAAAGATAGAAAAACTAATTTATAAAAAAAACTTAAATTAAAAATATAAAGATGAGTGGAACATGTTCAATTAATCTGATTAGTAGTAATGATGCTAAAAAACAGGCAGATAGTTAAGGAGATATATTTTTAAAATAGAAGAGAGTTTCGTGTTTTCATTTCGTGTTCTATCTGTACTATCTATTTTCAGACATGATCTGTACCAGGCTTGCGGCGCTGCCAAATTTTTCCGGCTTCGGCTCCCACAAATTTTACGGCTCCGGCTCCGGCACGGCTCCGGCTCCCTGTTAAGATAGTATCACACGAGACATACATTTTTGTAATTGCGCCACGCAACATGCCGCTGAAAAAAAGTTATGCAAATTTTCCCGCGTTCACCCCCATAGTCAGGAACTTGAAAAATATACGCATGTCGGTTTTACTAAAAACAAACCATTTCAGTGCATCCAGAATCATATCATTATTTTCGACCGAGGTTTCACTAGTCACCATTTTCATAAGAAATAAAAAGTTATTTCAATGATCAAATTAGCAAATAGTAAAATGATACATTATTTAAAATATTTTAAAGACTTCAGTATTTATATTTATTATTTATAAATTTGAAGTGACTATTCGGACCCGGGTACCAATAAACTCCGATTTTTATTCGGACCCCGTCCCAATAAAGTCCTGATTGTTATTCGGACCCGTGGCAAATATGTACTTAGCTAAGCTATACATAAACTTCATTATTGTTTTTTGTTTATTTTTTTTATAATTGTTTGAATTGTTCTGATTTAATCGTTACTCAGTGTCTAGGGTTCCACTAAGCGGACTCTGTATTTTTATTTTTTCGGGTTCCATCTAATAAAGTTTAAATATATCTAAGCTTGGTGCATATTTGCCATGGGTCCGAATAACAATCGGATTTTATTGGGACCCGGGTCCGAATATTCACAGCCATATAATTTATCTACTCTATTTCAGATATTCTGTTTATAATAAAATTTTTAAATACAGAAAGCGAACATTTTGTTTTTTGTCTATTACAAATTCGCGGTCAAATAATAATACGAAATGAGGCGTTCTATTTGTCGTCGTAGTAAAAATTTATTTTAAATGATTGATACAATTATTCTATGAAATAAAACTGTTTTAACTTTATATATAACGAAATAACATGCCATTAAAAAAAATCGGAGGGTAAACAAGATTTAAAACGAACACAAAACGATTCCTTATTAAAGATTTCTTGTGGTGATGTGCGTGCACGCTATCATTTGAATGCTGTTACTATTGTGGCGTTCGTAAAAATGACAACATTTCAAATTGTATGAGGCAAACAATCAAACAAATTGCAATTTTAAAGCTAAAAAAAATTCTGCTGTAAAGAAAAACATTATTTGGGAGCCGTGGAGCCGCCAGATTTATTCGGCTCAGGCTCCAGCTCCAGTAAAAAGTAGCGGCTCCCGGCTCCTCGGCTCTGGCTCCGGCTCCGCAAGCCTGGTCTGAACTATCTATTTTCATATTAGGCCCGTAGCTTGCGGGGGGGCAGGGCCCCTCCTGCTATTTGTCTGGCCCCCTATGCTTGTTGTCTCTAATTAGTAGCATTTATTTCCTGCCCCCCCCTTCTATTGGCCTGGCCCCTGCTGTAGAATTTTCACGCTATGGGCTGTCTCAGACGTCTGTACTATCTATTCTCAGAAATCGTCTGTACTATCTATTCTCAGAAGTCTGATCTATCTATTCTTAAACATCTGTACTGTCTATTCTCAGACGTCTGTATTATCTATTCTCAAACGTCTTAACTATCTATTCTCAAACGTCTGACTCTGAACTATCTATTCTCAGAGTCTGTACTATCCATTCTCAGGCTTTGTCAAGAAGTTCATTAACAATGTTCAAGAGTTGATTGGGGACCTTGGTCAATGTCGGACACTTGACAAACTCGTGTCAATATTTGAGTCAATGTGACTTGGAGCGGGGAGAATGTTAAAAATTACTCACTAATGGTTTATTGATTCCTTAATGTCTCTGTCTATCTCATTGTGTGTGTGTGTGGGTACGTACGTGTATTCGTTTCATCAAAATACCTCATGCACTTTTGTTATCTCAATCAACAGATAGTTCTTTAAATATAAATTTAAAAAAAATATATAAGAAACAGCTTTTTTGATATAACGAAAAAAGTTCTATTCTCTAGGAAATGTTCTTGGATTACAATTGTCTTGAAGAGAATACTTTCAGACAGACGTATTGTTCCAGAAAGGAAAACTTTTTCTTCTGCATGCTGTATGGATCAATTTTTACTCCTTGGACATATCCCATTAACAAAAATATTACATTGTTACAACATCCCAGGGAACGTAGCACATTGAATATAGCCGGCGTCTCTAGCAATAGTATCCTTTCATGATTTTATTCAAATGGCAATTTCAATTTTAATAAACTAAATACAGTATATGTTTTTGCTACATGAAAATAAACATTGTCACCAGTATACACATCCATCAGGTATGGCCAGTGTTGTGAAGCTCTAAGACAATTTTTTATCTGCTATGCCGGCAGACATGGCGGACACACTAACCCCGCCGCTCTGTAGGTAGACACGCATCATTCGACTCCAATAGAGTTTATGTGGAAGGAACCTAACTCCCTGTCATTCTCTCAGTGGCGGGCACACTAACCAGGCCGCTCTGTAGGCATAGTAGACACGCATCATTCGCCTCCAATAGAGTTTATGTGGAAGGAACCTAACTCCCTGTCATTCTAGCAGTGGAGAGGCCATGAAATGTTTTTTTATTAAGTTTATCAAAATGTAATCATATGCTAATCATTACAGAGTAATGGATGTTAATGCGGACAACATAATTACCTGGCTTTCATAGAAATAATATAATTGATCATAAAATAATAAATTGTTTATTGTGTATCACTTGAAAAAAAATGTTTTTTTACGGTGTATTTTATAAAAAAAAATGTTTATTGTGTATGTCATAAAATACATTCAGACCCCGACAAGAACTAATTCTTATAGAGAGTCCAGGTAAAACGGAGCTCTTGATCAGGACCATGATGGATAAAATACTGGTATATCTTCCGCCCTCAAATACAGGTATATCTTCGGCCCTCAAATACAGGTATATCTTCCGCCCTCAAATACAGGTATATCTTCGGCCCTCAAATACAGGTATATCTTCCGCCCTCAAATACAGGTATATCTTCCGCCCTCAAATACAGGTATATCTTCCGCCCTCAAATACAGGTATATCTTCCGCCCTCAAATACAGGTATATCTTCCGCCCTCAAATACAGGTATATCTTCGGCCCTCAAATACAGGTATATCTTCCGCCCTCAAATACAGGTATATCTTCCGCCCTCAAATACAGGTATATCTTCCGCCCTCAAATACAGGTATATCTTCCGCCCTCAAATACAGGTATATCTTCCGCCCTCAAATACAGATATACCTTCCGCCCTCAAATACAGGTATATCTTCCGCCCTCAAATACAGGTATATCTTCCGCCCTCAAATACAGGTATATCTTCCGCCCTCAAATACAGTTATATCTTCCGCCCTCAAATACAGGTATATCTTCCGCCCTCAAATACAGGTAAATCTTCCGCCCTAGTGCCCCCCCATGTCTAAACCATTCCAATCTCAGTTTACAATGTTGGTCCATACATTACTACAAACACTACACAGTTTAATTCTATGAACATTTTATCTGTCCAAGGAAAGTCTTTAAATGAATAGTCAAACTAGGTGACCATATAACCCTTCACCACGTACATACCCCCCCCCCCCCCACAGACACACACACTGCCGGTTCTGACACTCATTCCTATTAAACCGGATGTTGTAAGGTCCCAACAGGACTACGATATATCTAAAAAAGTGTCAACCTAACCTTCCCCACCCACCCACCAAGAACGGTCCAATTTATAAGGACCTCAATATTGCAGAGAGCGCGAGTTGGGATGGAGTTGGAGTATCAAGATTGCCGAGATATGACATTAGTGTTATATAGGTTAATGTTTTAAAAACTGGTCCATAAGGTCTCTTAAAAAAAGGTTGAATGTAATATTGGCTGCGATGAAGTTTTACCAAAGGCGCATATAAATTCAGCAAAGACTTAAGACACAGCATTCTACCCTAACCGTGAGGTCATTACGAAGACAATACCGATAAACCATAACTCATTGTCACTTTCTAATTCTTATTTGGCATGAAATTAACCCCTCCCCCCTCACACACACACACAAAGAACATCTAATAGCAAACTAATTCAGATAGTACATATAGATACTGAATAGAACACTGCAGAATCATTCTTTATCCGAAGGTTTAACACCCTACTCCTCTCCTTCTAACGGACCGTTAGAATGTCTACACCCCAGCTAAATATGTATATACATCCTGTACGTGGCTTACTTACATTACCATATGGAAATGAGAGACTCAATCCTAACATTTACATTCAGATTTTAAACTAGAACTGTCTATCATTATAAAGAGTTTTTCTTTTTCTTTTTGTTCATAAAAGACGAAATAAATTCTGAGTTTGATAAAAACACATATAAACTGTAGATCACTGGTTCTAAACATTTCGCGATTCAAGACCAAGTAAAAAAAAATTTTCACAATCTGTATGTAAAAAGTAAAAAAGAGAGAAAAAAAAAGGAGAATTTGTCAATGTAGCTCTATGTATTTTCATTTAAATTGTTAGCTTCAAATCAGCCTACTGCAGGGTAGCTACCCATATTTTGAGAGCCTGTTACAAATAGCTCTGGATTTATTTTAATTCATTCCCAGTAAATGTAAAACTGTTATCTCTTGAAAAAACAAGCAATTAAGCCTGTTCCATTCTGGACACAGGACGTGTTAGCGCATTTTCGTGTTATGATTCAGTACGTTTGTTAGCTTTCAGTAAATATTTGTAAATTTTGGAAATGTTTATACATTCAATTGTGTAATGCATATATCTGTAAAAAAAATATTATAAAGACGTTTCTTTATATTTGAAAAAAATTATTTTCTCTTAAATCTAACTACAATTGGTTTGTGGTTACTGAAATAGGACTCATAATTGAAAACATCCGAAATTGTAGTCATTTAATCGTCCGAAAACTCCGTCAAATGTTGCATAGCTCTGATACTTTCAATTAAACTCAGAACACAAGCTTACTATTTCATTTGATGAGTTTCTTAATAAATCTTGGTGAAACTACGTGCTGCAGTATTTCGCACCAAATGAATGGTTTGTTGAACGTACAAGGTGTAGAATGGGGCCATATATATAATATATAAGCCCCTTAGGAGCCCTGAAGCCCGGCCCTCAGAGGTCCTATCGCAAAATGAACTTTTGATGTACATATGGCAGGCCAAGACCTACAAAATGATATATACATCATGGGTCTAGGACTTATGGTTGCTGAGATATAGGACGCTCCTTTATTAATATATCTTATATAGTAAAAAACGGTACATTATAAGCCCCCTTTTACGGCCCTCAGAGATCAGATCCCAAAATGAATTGTTGATGTACACTTGGCAGGCCAAGACCTACAAAATGATATATACATCATGGGTCTAGGACTTATGGTTGCTGAGATCTAGGGCGCTCATTTGTTAATATAGCTTATATAGTAAACAAGCAATTTAAGCCTGTTCCATACTGGACGCAGGACGTAATAGCGCATTTTCGTGTATGTATCAGTACGTATGCTATATTTCAGTAAATATTTGTCAATTTTGGAAATGTTTATAAATTCAATTGTGTAATGCATATATCTGAAAAAAGATATTAATTAAAAAGACGTTTCTTTATATTTGAAAAAAAAAATATTTTCTCTTAAATCTAACTACAAGTGGTTTGTGGTCACTGAAATAGGACTCATAATTGAAACATTCTAAATTGTAGTTTTTTAATCGTTTGATAAATTGTTGTTGCCAATCTTGGTGAAAGTAGTTGAATGTTGAAGTTTGTTTCGAAGAAATTTTCAATTTCTGCCCTGGGCTCTTTGAAATCTTGCTTGAAGTCCCAACAAATGATGACTTTTGGTTGATTGAGCTGTGCTGCAAAGTTGTCATTGATTATTGGTTTTATAAAAAAGTAAGTGAAGTAAGACATGTTGTATAACTGTTACAAAAATAAATAATGATTTCGCCCCTTTGTTTAGCTTATAGTCTATATATAATATATAAGCCCTTTAGGAGCCATGAAGCCCGGCCCTGAGAGGTCCTATCGCAAAATGAACTTTTGATGTACACGTGGCAGGCCAAGACCTACAAAATGATATATACATCATGGGTCTAGGACTTATGGTTGCTGAGATATAGGACGCTCCTTTATTAATATATCTTATATAGTAAAAAACGGTACATTATAAGCCCCCTTTTACGGCCCTCAGAGATCAGATCCCAAAATGAATTGTTGATGTACACTTGGCAGGCCAAGACCTACAAAATGATATATACATCATGGGTCTAGGACTTATGGTTGCTGAGATCTAGGGCGCTCATTTGTTAATATAGCTTATATAGTAAACAAGCAATTTAAGCCTGTTCCATACTGGACGCAGGACGTAATAGCGCATTTTCGTGTATGTATCAGTACGTATGCTATATTTCAGTAAATATTTGTCAATTTTGGAAATGTTTATAAATTCAATTGTGTAATGCATATATCTGAAAAAAGATATTAATTAAAAAGACGTTTCTTTATATTTGAAAAAAAAAATATTTTCTCTTAAATCTAACTACAAGTGGTTTGTGGTCACTGAAATAGGACTCATAATTGAAACATTCTAAATTGTAGTTTTTTAATCGTTTGATAAATTGTTGTTGCCAATCTTGGTGAAAGTAGTTGAATGTTGAAGTTTGTTTCGAAGAAATTTTCAATTTCTGCCCTGGGCTCTTTGAAATCTTGCTTGAAGTCCCAACAAATGATGACTTTTGGTTGATTGAGCTGTGCTGCAAAGTTGTCATTGATTATTGGTTTTATAAAAAAGTAAGGGAAGTAAGACATGTTGTATAACTGTTACAAAAATAAATAATGATTTCGCCCCTTTGTTTAGCTTATAGTCTATATATAATATATAAGCCCTTTAGGAGCCATGAAGCCCGGCCCTGAGAGGTCCTATCGCAAAATGAACTTTTGATGTACACGTGGCAGGCCAAGACCTACAAAATGATATATACATCATGGGTCTAGGACTTATGGTTGCTGAGATATAGGACGCTCTTTTATTAATATAGCTTATATAGTAAAAAACTGTACTTTATAAGCCCCCTTTTACGGCCCTCAGAGGTCAGATCGCGAAATGGAGAAAAGTCATTTTTTGGCAGGCCAAAACCTACAAAATGATATATACATCATGGGTCTAGGACTTATGGTTGTTGAGATCTAGGGTGATGACGGACAGACAGACAGACAGACAAAATGCTCTAAAAACTTCCCTAAAAATCGCACCAGTTGTATTTACCGAACAATACTGTGGGTTGTGCTGCTAGTACTGTGAATAGTGCTACCAGTACTGTGGGTCGTGCTGCCAGTACTGTGGGTTGTGCTGCTAGTACTGTGAATAGTGCTACCAGTACTTTGGGTTGTGCTGCTAGTACTATGAGTTGTGATGCCGCACTAGGCAGGGGCGCCGATAGAGCGCTAAGTTTTGAACTTTTCAGATTAGATGGAGGGCGCCGAGAAATATAACTTTCACAGGGACTACAACAGGTAGCTACACCAGTTACTTAACTCAACAAAATTATAAGACAATACAGATACATTTTTAGAGAATTGGCTTAAAAAAAGCATGGGCGCCAATATGGTTTAATAGCTTTGTTTCTCATTTTACTACGATTTATTAGTAGTATTAGTAGAATTAGTAGTATTAGTAGTAAGTAAAGTTCCCTTAGGCCGAAAAAAAAACAATCGAGGCTTTCGAAATGTAAAACTTTTCGCGGTTTATTAGCTGCTTATTACATTTTAAATTCCGTTATAACTGGCTAAATTTCGAATTTAACCAACATGGAAGATATACTAAGACAAGTTTACAATAAAAGCTTAACATAACTGTTCATAAACTCGCCCAGTTAGCAGTATCATATTTCACAATTAACATGTTTCTTAACCTGAACATGTAATCTGGTTTAAGGTAAACCTCTAAACGTGTTTCTTAACTTGCCCAGCTAACAATATCAACTCATCCTATACACATGTTTCTTAACTTGTACAGCTAACAATATCATCTCATCCTATACGCATGTTTCTTAACTTGTCCAGCTAACAATATCAACTCATCCTATACAAATGTTTCTTAACTTCAACACATGTTCTGGTCCTAACTGAATTTTAACAGTTTAAAAAGAAAAGTGAAACGCATAGATGAGAGAGAAACTAAAAAAAAAGAAACACTCAATATTAAGTTGGGATGGGACAAAACAGTGTGTTGCTAGGTAACGCTAGAACAAAATGGCGATCGGAAGAAGGATGATGGATGAAAGATAGATATTTACTCGAGACGATTTCTGATCAGCGATTGTCCTCGAGGCACTTTCATTATTAGTTTTGGAAAGGGGGGGGTGGATGGTTTAAACAATATATATATATATATATGGGGGGGGTGGATGGTTTAAACAATATATATATATATATATATATATGGGGGGGTGGATGGTTTAAACAATATATATATATATATATATGGGGGGGTGGATGGTTTAAACAATATATATATATATATATGGGGGGGTGGATGGTTTAAACAATATATATATATATATATGGGGGGGTGGATGGTTTAAACAACTATATATATATAATGAGAAGTTTATAGCTGATGTCCATATGGGGAGAGGGGGAAGAAGAAAAAGTTTAAGTTTGAGATTGAAAGATGTTCATTTGTTGTTAGGTGATAATTTTCTGAATAGATATTGGTAGGAGAGGGGGGAAAATAATATATTTATATAAGATATATATGTATGTATGCATGTGTGTATGTATGTGTGTTTGTATGTTTGTGTGTATTTGTGTGTATGTGTTTGTATATATGTATGCGTGTGTGTATGTATGTGTATGTGTGTATGTGTGTGTATGTATGTATGCGTGTGTGTATGTTGTATGTATGTGTGTGTGTATTTGTGTATGTATGTGTATGTGTGTATGTGTGTGTATGTATGTATGAGTGTGTGTATGTTGTATGTATGTGTGTATGTGTGTGCGTGTATTTGTGTATGTATGTGTATGTGTGTATGTGTGTGTATGTATGTATGAGTGTGTGTATGTATGTGTGTATGTGTGTGTGTGTGTGTACATAAAGATGACAAAAACAAAGAAAAATAAATAATTGGCACAGAGAATAGGTGAAGATAGTGAGTGTGGTAGGAGTGAGGGAAAGGGGAAGAGACGAAGGCAGATGGAGGTATAGAGATGAAGGTATAGAGATGCAGGTATAGAGATGGAGGTATAGAGATGCAGGTATAGAGATGGAGGTATAGAGGTGGAGGTATAGAGATGCAGGTATAGATATGGAGGTATAGAGATGCAGGTATAGAGGTGGAGGTATAGAGATGCAGGTATAGATATGGAGGTATAGAGATGGAGGTATAGAGATGGAGGTATAGAGATGGAGGTGTAGAGATGGAGGTATAGAGATGGAGGTATAGAGATGCAGGTATAGAGATGGAGGTATAGAGATGCAGGTATAGAGATGGAGGTATAGAGATGGAGGTATAGAGATGGAGGTATAGAGATGCAGGTATAGAGATGGAGGTATAGAGATGGAGGTGTAGAGATGGAGGTGTAGAGATGGAGGTATAGAAATGAAGAGATTAATGAAATAAATAATATTGATTTATTTTAAAACATTCATTCCACCAGATAAATGTACCTTGCTCAGAGATTACCCAACATCTAGTATGAAAGGGAATACGGTAGCTTGCAATACAAGGACTTTCTCAGGTAACCGAATTTGAAACTATTTTAAAATTTAAATTTTAAAAAAGTAGATCAATAAAGAATGAGAACAAATATCAATGTATCACACCGTGTGACAGGGAGGAAAGGTTGCGGTAATGTAGTTATGAAAAGCTGAAATCAATATGGCTTAGAGTAAAAATCAAAGTCCGTTGAAAATAAATATGCAAATAAAAAAAAAAAGGTAGAGATTGAAAAAGAAAATGTAAAGTACTTTGTCATTCTAAGGAAAGAAAAAATCAATGTGGAGTATTTCTAACACCAGCACTTAAAAACATAATAAACTTAAATTTCTGCCGCTAATTAACTTTCACTTTTCAAACAGTTTTTATGTAAATAGATGGAGAAAGAGTTTGTTTTATCTATTTACTTCTTTATAAACATTTAAAATAATTCTACAGCAATAAAAATCTATAATAGACATAGTGTCAACCACGCACATATTGTTTCGACGTGTTCATAACCAAATATTAAATCACTCATCTATCTATCTATCTATCTATCTATCTATCTATCTATCTATCTATCTATCTATCTATCTATCTATCTATCTATCTATCTATCTATCTATCTATCTATCTATCTATCTATCTATCTATCTATCTATCTATCTATCTATCTATCTATCTATCTATCTATCTATCTATCTATCTATCTATCTATCTATCTATCTATCTATCTATCTATCTATCTATCTAATCTATCTATCTAATCTATCTATCTATCTATCTATCTATATATATATTTCTCTTCTTCGCTCAACCTTGCGAGAGATGTGAAAATGCTATGGAGGTCGGCGCTACCATTCAAAGTTGAAGTGTTGACAATAAAATATTAGATATGGTGAAATCTTTTGTTTTGATTTCTATGTGCTGCTTTTTTGGGGAAAATCCCGATTAAGAAAATTATAAATATGTATGATGCATTATAAAAAAATGTTAACTGTTTCAGAATATGTATTATGTACGCATTACAAAAAATAATAACAAACATCTATCTATCATTACTGAATAGTGTCAAAATAACACTATAGTGTGCTGGGGGAATGGGTGTATTGAGGCAGTCCAAAAATAAAAAGCTATACAAATTAAAACGCCCCCCCCCCGAAGTATGTTTGTTAGAAACTGAAAGAAAAAAATTACATTTCAAAGAAAACAAATCCTGATCTTAAAAAAAGGCATTAAAATATATATAACCAATAAAGAGAAAATTAAGTCTGAGAGCTTCATCGAGAATCAAGGCATCCAAAGAATAACTAAAAATCTGTAAACAATAAAATAAAGGTATCAGATAGTGACCATAAAGTCTGCACATAATCGGTCAAAGTTCATCTTTGCATACCATGTATGTCAGCCAGTTATTTTGTTTGATTGCTTATTTAAAAATAATTACAGTAATTATATTGATTGATAAGGCGGCATATGCTACGCCGCGGGACGACTAGTTTATAGTATTTCAAGAATAGCAGCTCATAGCAATTTTGATAGTTAAATCATTTTATAAACTAGAATTTATAATTAGACTCTCGAGTTCTAAAGGAAGGTTTGGTGAAACTGCCTATCTTCATGTCATTTGTTTAAAATTGTCATTCTATGACATTTCTTTCCCCCGTGACTTACATGTTATGTTGTGTTTGTGTATTGGGGGGGGGGGGAAGGGGTAAATTTGATTAATACAGTAATTAAATAAAACAAACTGAATTAGAAGAGATATAAATACATTCAAACCCACACACACACATACACACGCATACACACACATATACACTGACACATTATGGCTTCCTGATCATCGGGTCAAACTCGTTGGCTGTTTTTTTCAGTCTATATGTGTGTCAGTCTATATGTGTGTCATTTTATATGTGTGTCAGTCTATATGTGTGTCAGTCTATATGTGTATCAGTTTATATGTGTGTCAGTCTACATGTGTGTCAGTCTATATGTGTGTCAGTTTATCTGTGTGCCATTTTATATGTGTGTCAGTCTATATGTGTGTCAGTCTATATGTGTGTCATTTTATATGTGGTCAGTCTATATGTGTGTCAGTCTATATGTATCCAGTTTATAGGGTGTCAGTCTACATGTGTGTCAGTCTATATGTGTGTCAGTTTATCTGTGTGCCATTTTATATGTGTGTCAGTCTATATGTGTGTCAGTCTATATGTGTGTCAGTTTATATGTGTGTCAGTCTATATGTGTGTCAGTTTATTTTGTGTCATTTTATATGTGTGTCAGTTTATATGTTTGTCAGTCTATATGTGTGTCAGTCTATATGTGTGTCAGTCTATATGTGTGTCAGTCTACATGTGTGTCAGTCTATATGGTTGCCTGTCTATATTGTGTCAGTCAATATGTGTTTTAGTCTATATGTGTGTCAGTTTATATGTGTGTCAGACTAAATGTGTGTCTGTTTATATGTCTGTCAGTGTGTATGTGTGTCAGTGTATATGTGTGTCAGTCTATATGTGTGTCATTTTATTTGTGTGTCATTTTATATGTGTGTCAGTCTATATGTGTGTCAGTTTCTATGTGTGTCAGTCTATATGTATGTCAGTCTATATGTGTTTCAGTCTATATGTGTGTCAGTAATTATTTTTAGAGCATTTTGGAAAAAAAATGCTCTATTGTCCCCGTTTTGTCTGTCTGTCTGTCCGTCCGTCATCACCCTAGATCTCAACAACCATAAGTCCTAGACCCATGATGTATATATAATTTTGTAGGTCTTGGCCTGCCAAGAAATGACCTTTTTCCATTTCGCGATCTGACCTCTCAGGGCCGTAAAAGGGGCCTTAGTACCGTTTTTTACTATATAAGTTATATTAATAAAGGAGCGCTATATCTCAGCAACTATAAGTCCTGGACCCATGATGTATATATCATTTTGTAGGTCTTGGCCTGCCATGTGTACATCAAAAGTTCATTTTGCGATAGGACCTCTGAGGGCCGGGCTTCAGGGCTCCTAAGGGGCCTATATATTATATATACACCTTGTACGTTCAATAACCCGTTCATTTGGTGCGAAATACTGCAGCACGTAGTTTCACCAGGATTTATTAAGGAACTCATCAAATGAAATAGTAAGCTTGTGTTCTGAGTTTAATTGAAAGTATCAGAGCTATGCAACAATTGACGGAGTTTTCGGACGATTAAATGACTATAATTTCGAATGTTTTCAATTATGAGTCCTATTTCAGTAACCACAAACCACTTGTAGTTAGATTTAAGAGACAATAATTTTTTTCAAATATAAAGAAACGTCTTTATAATTTTTTTTTTTTACAGATATATGCATTACACAATTGAATTTATAAACATTTCCAAAATTTACAAATATTTACTGAAAGCTAACAAACGTACTGATACATAACATGAAAATGCGCTAACACGTCATGTGTCCAGAATGGAACAGGTTTAATTGCTTGTTTTCCAATGTCGATGGAACGAACACAACTTGTGATCAAGTCAAACTGACTTATCAGATTTATATATCAAATGGATATAGAAACAACAGAGTACGACCAGTTGTGTATTGGTGCTGATGGCTGTTAGAATTGAAATAAATTTACTTTGTTTATTCAGTATATTTCCAAATATTATTAAACGGACTTTCCTGAACGCATTAGAACCATATAATAGTTTACGTGTGAATTATTTTACCTACAATGTAGGCTGCTAAAAAAATTCGTAATCTAAGTTTGAAATTGTTTAGGTGGTTTCATTTATATTTGCTTCAATAGGTTGTGTTGTGTACTTCGTAACAACTGGTTCAACGTTTATTGCATCTTATTTTCCATTACTTCAAACGACAATAGAAGCGATAGCTTGAGTAAGAAGATACAAAAGGTAATTGCAGTCCGCCAGTTTCTATAACAAACACGAAGAAAAAAAAATAAAAAAATAAAAATATTTATCCTTGCTTGTGATTGAATGAAAATGATTTGTATGAAATGATGCTCATGTTTTTGTTATCACACATGAAGTGACCACTGAGTGGCGACCGACTTGTGACACGTTCTCTCCACACTATCTCTCCAACAGAAGTATCTGTGACAACTGACCCCTTCCCCCACAACACCGTGTAGTCATCCTCTTATCTGTGATCAAACACTGGAGTGGAAACATCAACCAGTAGGCTGTACGAGTGAGTACCTGCTCAGCTTCGGGTGTGAGAGAAATCAACAACAAAAAAAAAGTTACACAGATCGATGCCGTTCGATTCCTAACCGCTGTCCCTGATTAGTGTGCAGACACGTCATTTGTCCCCTCTGTCTATGGGCCGACCCTGCCCACCGCTCGTCTCGTGACGTTTAATAATTTGATGATCGATATTGTGGGCCGATGGTCCTCACACATATTGGGGTACAATTTAGATACATTTTATCTGCATATTTATGTAAAGAATGATCTTAACGTAAACATACATCAATAGAACATACATCAATAGTACATACATCAATAGAACATACATCAATAGTACATACATCAATAGAACATACATCAATAGTACATACATCAATAGAACATACATCAATAGTACATACATCAATAGTACATACATCAATAGAACATACATCAATAGTACATACATCAATAGAACATACATCAATAGTACATACATCAATAGTACATACATCAATAGAACATACATCAATAGTACATACATCAATAGTACATACATCAATAGTACATACATCAATAGTGCATACATCAATAGTACATACATAAATAGTACATACATAAATAGTAAATACATAAATAGTACATACATAAATAGCACATACATAAATAGTAAATACATCAATAGTACATACATCAATAGTACATACATCAATTAGTGAACATGGTTACTAATATGGTGAAATATAGTTCAAATAAATGTTACGCCGAAATGATTCTTTGAGAACCGCACACAAATGTAAATGAGATAAAAAAAACAACAAAAACTTATATATTTAGTCTTTATTTAAATTGTTCATTTTTTTTGGTCCTTGCTGTGACTTATGTCAGTATTACTAAACATCCTTCACATAAAGTGTTGGGACTTCGATACAATTACCGATTTTTTTCTAAATTCCGATTCTTCTCTAAGTGACTTATTGTTTTCTAAAATACCAATTTTAATGCAAGCTACAGATTCTCTTTCGTTCACCGTCTCCGATTTCGTGAATAACGCTATTTATTGTTTTACTGCATGGAAAAGTTTAATTTAGATTCCAATGAATCAGATTTTTAGGAAATGGAGTAAATATTTCTTGGCTTAATGCTGATACCTCAAAAAGTTGGAAATTTTCAATTCCGATTTATGATGTATCAACTCATTGGAATATTTGTTTATATCTGCATTTACTGCCACGACTATAATTTTGTTTCCGTATTATAGTAGCAATTCAAAATTATAATACAATATCTTTATTTAACATAATTTGTAACACACTACTCATATTTAGCATAATCTGTAACACACTACTCAAATTTAGCATAATCTGTAACATACTACTCATATTTAGCATAATCTGTAGCACACTACTAATATTTAACATAATCTGTAACACACTACTCAAATTTTACATAATCTGTAACACACTACATCCTATTAAGCCAACAACGAGCTGTCTAAGAGAGCTTTTTACTTTTAAAAAAAAAAAGCAACAGCAACAAATGCTTATTACTATAACAGATAATATTATTATGCTACTAAAGCAAAAAAAAAATAATTGTTGCAGCATTATTCTCAAAAGGTCAGTAAGTGACCTTTATACCAAATGTTTAATTAATATACCTAGGAATGGCATTTTGAGCCTTAAATCCACCACACACCGCTGCGTTTTCTACGTTGCTACGCGTCATGCGGCAGTCGTCTGAAAACCCTGTGACGTCACCAACCAATCTTTAAATAGCGATAACACAGACCAGCACGACGTCTGTCGTACGTGTCTGCGTTTATTCCCAAAAACGCAGCTAGTCAGGTTCTTGTCGCACCTTCTGAAAAATGCGTTGTAAACATTGCCAAATGGCTTCCTAACAAAATCGATTCGATAATTAAAATACTGGTTTATTATAAAATAACTATATGTTGCTTTATCAAATATTTCTTTTAGTAGAAAAAACTTGATTTTGTAATACTGGAAAAAAACAACATTGTTGTTTGATAAGGAATTGTTGAAAAAATACAACTATCTTTGTCACATAAAAGCGCAATTAAAATTTATTTTCACAGATTTAAACAAACCGATAAAATAAAATAAATAAAATATAGTAGGTATAGAATTATTAATTACGAATTATTTCTGAACTAAATATTGCTTGTTAGCTTTGATTTTAGTTGATACGTAATATAAACCAACCTCGTATTCAGCCCGGGATCACCCTTTCTGTTAGATAGCTTAACAAAGTATTTTTCATCTGCGACGTGTAGTTTAGTGATCACAAATTAAAAAAAAAAACGCACTTCGTAACAGTGTGTTTTTTAGTCCGAAAAATGGCTCCACAACCGTCTGTCGTGTGTAGGACGACAATCGTGCGTTTGACGCACTGTCATGTTGGTCTTTGAATACTCTAATTCTTTATCAACCAGGAAATGACCATTATACAAAGGAGATGACATTTATACAAAAGTAAATGACCTATAAACCTAATGTTTGAGTATTTAGATACTATCTTGCAAGGGCAGTACTATTTTATTAGCTAGTTACTCCAGTAATATGTAACTTAAATAGTTGAAGCCGCCCGGGGCGGAGTCTAAAAATGCCGCTCCCTTCACCTTTTTCAATTTGCTAAAACCTAACTAAACATATTTAAAATACATACATGATTTTTTTTTAATTCGAGATATTGGTACATTAAATACTTTTTTTGTGCATAAATTCTTTAGTACCTTCCATTTGCACTCATTCCATCTTTATTCCATTTATGACATTTCTCTGTGTAATATCCGGAACTTTTCCAGCAACTTTTTTTTTTGAGAAACTAAATTAGATCTTTTTGTTTACTTTTCTTTTCGTATTTTATATTAGAAATAAACAAAAAGCTTATTAAGTTTATCATTCACATACAGGAAAACAGTGAAATGTATTTCACAGTAACTGTATTGGTGGGTAGTATCACAGTAACTGTAGCAGTGGGTAGTATCACAGTAACTGTAGTAGTGGGTAGTATCACAGTAACTGTAGCAGTGGGTAGTGTCACAGTAACTGTAGCAGTGGGTAGTATCACAGTAACTGTAGCAGTGGGTAGTGTCACAGTAACTGTAGCAGTGGGTAGTGTCACAGTAACTGTAGCAGTGGGTAGTATCACAGTAACTGTAGCAGTGGGTAGTATCACAGTAACTGTAGCAGTGGGTAGTGTCACAGTAATTGTAGCAGTGGGTAGTGTCACAGTAACTTTAGCAGTGGGTAGTGTCACAGTAACTGTAGCAGTGGGTAGTATCATAGTAACTGTAGCAGTGGGTAGTGTCACAGTAACTGTAGTAGTGGGTAGTATCACAGTAAATGTAGTAGTGGGTAGTGTCACAGAAACTGTAGTAGTGGATAGTATCACAGTAACGTAGCAGTGGGTAGTGTCACAGTAACTGTAGCAGTGGGTAGTATCACAGTAACTGTAGCAGTGGGTAGTGTCACAGTAACTGTAGTAGTGGATAGTATCACAGTAACTGTAGTAGTGGGTAATATCACAGTAACTGTAGTAGTGGGTAGTATCACAATAACAGTAGTAGTGGGTAGTATCACAGTAACTGTAGCAGTGGGTAGTATCACAGTAACTGTAGCAGTGGGTAGTATCTAAGGTGCGAGGTGGGGGTGGGGAAAGGACCTGGTCAAAGACTTAAAAACGTCCCCGAGTCTGATTTTTTATTGCAGTATTCCAGTAGCACAACATTTGTTTTAGACCTGGCATATGACAGTAGCCCCTAGACGAGCTAATGACCTTGCCTACGCATACTTTTAAGGCCCCCACTGTATACATGCTGAATATGCTTACATAGACTAGATGCCTGCCATGTAACAACAAGATATTTATGTAGAACATCTACTTTGCAGAGATCTTGCAACGGATCAAGTAATGTTTTAACTTTTACAGAATTGGACAAACATGTTTAAGAAATATGAACTATTTGCAGAAATGATATTTCTATTCTAGACATAAATACGGCAGATGGCGCCACTGGTCGGCTGCTAACGATTAGGAAAAAATGATTTATTGATAATCGTCGGCAAATCAATCAATTCTATTACAGCTTATCCTAAATACAAAAAAGCAAATCCTGCTCTGTCTACGTCTCTGTGTCTGTCACACAAGATTTACTGTATAGTGTATATGACTGTATATTGTATATGTACTGCATATTGTATATGTACTGTATATTGTATATTTACTGTATATTGTATATTTACTTCAAATTGTATATTGTATATCACTGTATATTGTATATCTACTGTATATTGTATATTTACTGTATATTGTATATCTACTGTATATTGTATATCTACTGTATATTGTATATCTACTGTATATTGTATATCTACTGTATATTGTATATTGTATATCTACTGTATATTGTATATCTACTGTATATTGTATATCTTCTGTATATTGTATATCTACTGTATATTGTATATGTACTGTATATTGTATATCTACTGTATATTGTATATCTACTGTATATTGTATATCTACTGTATATTCTATATTAACTGTATATTGTATATCTACTGTATATTGTATATCTACTGTATATTCTATATTAACTGTATATTGTATATTTACTGTGTGTTGTATATATGTTCTGTACTGAATTATTTAAATGTATACGTCATGCTAACATCTCTATAATACTAGTAAACAAAGGCCCGGTACCCGGACCGGCTAGTAGGCACGCAGTTGGAGTTGAAAATGGTAATATAAAAATATTAGAGCGCATGAACAATAATTCTCTTACAAAAAAATATCGTATCTATCTACTGGCAGTGGCCCCAATTCATGAACAGATTATTTTTGTAGCCAAAATACATTTAAGTATAGGGACAATTAATTAATAATGCATCAAATAAAGTACATATGTTATATAATTCATTCCAAACCAAATAATCCTCATTATAATTACAGAAGCTTAACACAAAAAAACAACACCCGACGATTGAACTCTGAATCAAACATACAACTTTACATAACAATGATATACACATTATTATTTTCTGAAAACTGCAAACATGTAAATAGCTATTACTTACACAACTTTTCATGCTGATTTTAAATGTGTCATTCAATTTATTGTACAACGTCAAGATTTTATCCAGTTCGACATTTAATAATATAGGAAAAAGTCAATAAATCAGCAACAAAATATACGATGGATAAACTTCAATCATGCAGAAAACTATTGGAAGCTACAAAATTATTAGCCAAAGCGCAATATAAAAACAGACTTACATTTGGGTTAGACCAAGTGAAATTGGAATGAGCATGTTGCTCGACCATTTCGGATTTCAGTGAAACTTTCACAGAATGATTATTAGCCTATTAGATGAGAAAATCTAAAGTTACAGATGGATTTGATGATTTTTGTAAAAATTATGGCCGAATGTAGGACTGTACCCTAAATTTGAAAATCGAGTTTTTAGCAAATCGCCTTTTTGTTTTAAGCCATTATCTCAAAAACAATACGAACCTTAGTAATGAATTTTTCAGTATTTACTATGGATGTATGTGTGAATAAATTAATATAACATTTATATTATTTAGGCTTTTAATTATTTTGATGTGCTCAGTTGAAATATGTCTTTTTTTGTGAAATCGGCCACTTTCAAACCTCGATAACTTTCTAACCAACAAAGATTAAGCAAATACATTTTATACATAATTTGATAATGATGTTCTAAAGTGTTAAGAAAAATTTGGATAGTTTTGGATTTATGGTTTTCAAATTATAAACATTTGAATTATCAAAAAAGTAAATTTTTATGTTTTTTCCACGGCTAATAAAAAAAACGACCTTTTTTTTCTTCTGAAAATTGTTGTATTTTTAGGTAACAACATGTACAATAATATATCAAAAAATTAGAGATATATTGTGTTGTATAGTGAAGATAATGTAATTTGAAATTACAATGTAAAAAAATGTATAATTTTCATCTTGGCCTGCAAGAATATTTATAGATTTGTGGAATTCCCGATACATCACAGCAAGCTGGTGTACAAGAAGAAAATTATAAAAGGGTGTTTTTTTTAAAAAAAAAACCTGACGTGATACATACAAACCAAACAAATCAAAGTTTATCATTTTTAACAAGCTGTCAGAAATTCATAATATTTTACTTGCAGTTTTTTTCATGTGGACCAGTGTAATTTGCGCACACAGCACCTTATTCATTTATCATATTTTAATGGACTCCTTTTCAAACAGTTCTTCATTTTATGTATTATCATGTTCAACATGAGTTACAAAACGTATTTAAAACAAGAGACGTGAATGAGCGGCGGTGAGGCGATACGCTACATGTTTAGCTGGTGGTTTACTTACTGTTATACACATTGTACAATAGTACAATATATCGTACTTAGAATAACTAAGAAAATTTGTCAACCCGGCAGTGCAAAACCTAGGGACGTGGGGGCCCGGGGGTCTTGGTCTCTTTCGGGGCCCATACATTTTGACATTCGGCACCATGACTTGCGATAATGTACCTAATATTTGAAGTAAAAAAAAATTTGACCCCCCCCTCAAGCTGGATCCCGGTGGGGCTTTCAAATTTGGACCCCCCCCCCTTTTCCCCACCCTAGGTACGCCTCTGCATTCCGTTGCTCTTTTGATTTAAAAAAAAATGATTGAAAATGTAACATTCCTTTTAACTTTATTATACTTTACAGAACAATCAATTTGAATTAACATCAAAAGGCAATAATTTATTGATATAATGTGTGGTAAAGTATGATGTATCAAAGTACAACATTGAAATAGATAGAATCGTTGTGTAGCTTTTATCTGTCCTTCAATTGAAAAAAAAAATATTCCATCAATCCAGTTGTATAAGGCACTACTCAGACTCCACCCTTATATAATTCATTCATGTGACGTAATAATAAAAAAAATAAAAAAAAATAATAATTGTGACGTTGTTTGAGGTTAGTGGTAAAGGGAGAGAATTGTACATTAGATATAGAGATATAATAGAAATAATAATAAACTGGACATTATAAATATTACATTATCTTGAGATATACATATAAAATTCGTTTATTCTAGAATTTGGATTGTAGAAAATAATATAAGATATCAATTTAACGATTTGTGTAGATATTTCTCCTAAGATTGCTTCTCAATTAATAACAAACTGAACACCATAACTATTATAATATCTTGAGATATACATAAAAAAATTCCTTATATAAACGTTATTTGTGTCCGTCGAAACACCAAATAGTAATTGACTGATACAGTCGTTAACTCTTCAATGATCGTGGTGGACGAAATGTTAAATAAGTTGGGTAGGTCGAAAGGCATACACAACTTTACTTGCCAGGCGCAATAGTGTTATACCTCGCTACTTTACTTTTGGCAGCACCAACATCAATACCGGCTGCTAGGTAGGGGATATCTGGATTGGCTAGCCAGTTGGAAGACATATCAAGACATATCATGCCTGTATGGTAGCATAAGTAAATTTTGCCGCCATCTTGTGTGTCAGACACGATCTCGTATACAGATGCGATCTTGTGTGACAGACACGGGAATGCCGACAGAGCAGTAAATGATTTTTTTTTGGTATTATGGATTCTGCTAATAACACTTACTGCCCTTTCATTCTTCTCCAACACAGCCGGTAAGCACTGGCCACGGAACCACTAACGTAAACGTAAGTGGACTTTCACCAGACCCGAGAGGTTCCCAAAGTTTTAAACAGAAATAGAACCTCGGGTTTTCGGATTATATATCACTATTTTCAACCCCATCTGCGTGCCTGCTAGCCGGCCCAGTTTCCGGACCATTGTTTACTAGTGATTACAAAAAAGGAATTTCAAAACTAGAACCATTTGTAATTTTTTAGAGATTGTCTGCGGAATCTGTAGTTACTGTACTCAAGTAAAACATATGTCTCCGTCAATATGCTGAAAGTAGTTATTGTACTCAAGTACAACAGATGTCTTCGTCAACACGCTGAAAGTAGTTACTGTACTCAAGTACAGCAGATGTCTTCGTCAATACGCTGAAAGTAGTTAATGTACTCAAGTATAGCAGATGTCTCCGTCAATATGCTGAAAGTAGTTACTGTACTCAAGTACAACATATGCCTTCGTCAATATGCTGAAAGAAGTTACTGTACTGAAGTACAACAAATGTCTCCGTCTATACGCTGAAATTAGTTACTGTACTGAATTACAACAGATCCCCTTCCCCCCGACCCTAGTTGATAGCCGAAAAATGATAGAATTGCATAGCATAGAATAATCACTATATAAAATCATCACTATATAGAATCATCACTATATAAAATCATCACTATATAAAATCATCACTTATAGAATCATCACTATATAGAATCATCACTTTATAGCAGCGTAATGGGTGATGGTAATGACACGCAAAAGTATAAAATCGACTATCGCATTGGTGGCTTCCATGATGATAGTCAGAATGGGTAAACTGTGTCTGTTGATGAATGTTACTGGAATAGAAAGGGCACACTGCTGATTGACAAAAGATTGAGACACAAGGCTGTAAACTTTTTTTTTACAAAGAATAACCCGGAAATGATAAAAAAATATCTAAAATCAACAACACAAGCGATCCACAATGAAATACTACAACCACATCCACTATACCACCACACCCCCCTATACCACAACATCCCCCTATACCACCACGTCCCCCTATACCACCACGTCCCCCTATACCACCACGTCCCCCTATACCACCACATCCCCCAATACCAAAATATCCCCCTATACCACCACACCCCCCTATACCACCACGTCCCCCTATACCACCACATCCCCCAATACCAAAATATCCCCCTATACCACCACACCCCCCTATACCACCACGTCCCCCTATACCACCACATCCCCCAATACCAAAATATCCCCCTATACCACCACACCCCCCTATACCACCACGTCCCCCTATACCACCACAGCCCCCTATACCACCACAGCCCCCTATACCACCACATTCCCCTATACCACCACATCCCCCTATATCATCACATCCCCCTATACAACCACATCCCCCTATACCACCACATCCCCCTATACCACCACATCCCTCTATATCACCACATCCCCCTATACCACCATATACCCCTATACCACCACATACATTTATACCACCACATCCCCCTATACCACCACATCCCCTATACCACAATATCCCCCTATACCACCACATCCCCCTATACCAAAACATCCCCCTATATCACCACATACCCCTATACCACAACATCCCCTATATCACCACATCTCCATATACCACATACTTCTATACCACCACATACCCCTATACCACCACATCCCCTATACCACAACATCCCCCTATACCACAATATCCCCCTATACCACCACATACCCCTATACTAGCCCCTATACCACCACATTCCATTATACCACCGCTTCGCCCTATACCACCACACCCCCCTATATGTAAGTGTGTGCAAATGAAGGGAAGCTTGTTGTCCATTTGTTTGATTCTTGGTGCACTTTAAATCACAAAAGTGATTGGTTAAAAGAAAGTGTAACACTTTATTTAACTGTTCTTATGAAGACTGCTAAAATTTGTTCAAGGGCTTTATGCAATAGTCTACCATTCGTCGGCACATTTTTCTTTCAAATTTTTTACAGTTTCTCTAAATGTCTATTGCCTTTGATTAAAATAACTTGATAAACTCTGCACGGGGAAAGCTATTGGTGCTTATAGACAGTCTAAAAGGAATGAAATGTACTTGAATATCGAAATTTTAATGACTTCCGGTGCTTTCTTTGAAATAGAACTTATCTTCAAATCATATTAAAACTTAGTACCACCACTAAGTAGCAGACTATACACACCAACAGTAGCAGACTATACACACCAACAGTAGCAGACTATACACACCAACAGTATCATACTATACACACCAACAGTAGCAGACTATACACACCAACATTAGCAGATTATACACACCAACAGTAGCAGACTATACACACCAACAGTATCAGACTATACACTGTACAGAGAAGCAGACTGTACACTCCAACAGTAGCAGACTATTAGTACACACCAACATTAGCAGACTATACACACCAACAGTAGCAGACTATACACACCAACATTAGCAGACTATTCACACCAACATTAGCAGACTATACACTGTATACAGTAGCAGACTGTACATACCAACAGTAGCAGACTATACACACCAACAGTAGCAGATTATACACACCAACAGTAGACGACTATACACTGTACACAGTAGCAGACTGTACACACCAACAGTAGCAGACTGTACACACCAACAGTAGCAGACTATACACACCAACAGTAGCAGACTATACACACCAACATTAGCAGATTATACACACCAACAGTAGCAGACTATACACACCAACAGTATCAGACTATACACTGTACAGAGAAGCAGACTGTACACTCCAACAGTAGCAGACTATTAGTACACACCAACATTAGCAGACTATACACACCAACAGTAGCAGACTATACACACCGACATTAGCAGACTATACACACCAACATTAGCAGACTATACACTGTATACAGTAGCAGACTGTACATACCAACAGTAGCAGACTATACACACCAACAGTAGCAGATTATACACACCAACAGTAGACGACTATACACTGTACACAGTAGCAGACTGTACACACCAACAGTAGCAGACTGTACACACCAACAGTAGCAGACTATACACACCAACAGTAGCAGACTATACACACCAACATTAGCAGACTATACACACCAACATTAGCAGACTATACACACCAACATTAGCAGACTATACACTGTATACAGTAGCAGACTATACACACCAACAGTAGCAGACTATACACCAACAGTAGCAGACTATACACATCAACAGTAGCAGACTATACACACCAACAGTAGCAGACTATACACACCAACAGTAGCAGACGAGATTCAACGATTCTACTTTAAACTTCTTATGACGACTTATACTATCTATCCAGAGAGGACAGATGGTCGTACGGTAAAATAATCTGTCGACCTGACGGTTCCGGGTTCCATCGCATGCGAGAACAAAGTAAATGTTCAGATCATAGAGAAAGTTTCCTCCATGTGAGACCGTTGCAATATCGGTATAGGTAAGGAAAAAAAGACGGGAGACAACAACAAAAAAAAGTCCACAAGTAGTTTTACAGGGTCTTATAGACACACATCTCAACCTAACAGGGACTTCACAAAGATTGTTCGTTCTGAACATGGATCAGCAATCAGTTTCAAACAAGAAAATAAGTGTAATAAAAAGTTAGTTTCGTAACAGAAATCTAGCCATTAGTCATCAGACTATTTAGTCTTTTTAACTCATTTATATATTTTACTAAAATCTTGAGAACAACGTAGACAGCACAACGCAGAATTCCGAAATACAAAAGCTGATCTTTTGTTAAACTATTTGTTAAGGCACTATTGAATCTAATTACATACTATTTGCTATTGTTATTGTCTATTGAAATAGGAAAGTAATAAAATGGTTATTTTGGTCATTTAAATAAAATATTTTCAAACAAACAGGAAATATTTTTTTTAATCGACCTCCAGTCTATCCGGCCTTGAATAGCCAAATTCCCCTATAGCCCATGAGACCAGGTCGATATTAAAATGTATTTAAATGTAAAATTTATAATAGGCATTGTAATCACATTTCTTAACGTCACAGTTTGATATTTATGTTATTATATTATGACATTTACGTTATTTTTTAATTGAATTGATCATAGAAATAAGTAAAATATAAAGGGCGCTAGGGTGGCTGCAGCCCCCCCCCCCCCAATTAATTCTAAAAATCAAATTTTATTATAAAATATACTTCTTTATTATTGTGTTCCAATTTTTTCTTATATAAAACTCCCCCCCCCCCCAAAAAAAAATCCTGGCTACGGCCTTGAATAGAGTGGTGATGTTAACATGATAAGCAAATGGTGTTTAAGTCAGTTAAGATAAAACTAAAGGGAGAAATCTGGTTTTATCTAGAGTTTAATGTAAAATTTAAAAAAAAAAGCGAAATCTGGACAAGATAAAGTAATAGTTCACTCTTACAGTCTTAGTTCTGTTTTTATTGATTTATTTTTGTATCTTTAGAAATAAATATGTTTTGTTTACAAGGGTGGTAAACAAAATATAATATAAGCATTTACAATCATTTTACCCCTTTTCTCCCATATCATTTATCACTCATGGCATTTACATTCATAATTAATGTATGTTGACACTCTCAACAAGTCTTACTTGGAGTATATTTCACTTTTTACCAAATATTGCCAGTTATAGAAATTTTTGCAAATAAAAATACAAAATATGGTGTACTGAACACTCACAGCCAAGCTCCATTCAAGCTGATTTGATTTAACATTTTCTATCATGATGTTTATCACTATAAAGTAAATATTTGCTTTATTGGTACAATCGATGTATAGATTATATTACGCAATTTATTTACCTGCAAACATAAATTAGGGAATTTAAAAAGGGATCAGAAAAGAATGAGAAACAATGCGATTTGTCAATATTAAAATTAGTGATTTTAAGCAGATAACAAAGATGATACCAACAAAGGGCAGATAAATCTCGATGGTCATTAACAGTTTACTGGGGCTTAAGCTCATGTCTCACCATAACATTCTCTCTCAATCTTTCTTACATGAAAAAAAAAACAATGTCGATTTTTCGTAAGTCATTTCACCAGCTACAGACTCTGTCTCTAAGTCTTAGTTTTATGTAATACGTTTGGACATTGTTGGCTTAGTCAAAGGCCCTTAAAACAAGAGGGGAAAACAAAGAGCTGTATCCAGCAGCCTTTGGAGTAAAAACCGCTCCAAATCTGAGCTTAAGTCAAATGGAGGTTGGGAATAGTTAAAAGGCTGAAGGACTGGACTCGTCAAGACACTACATAATCCTGGCCACACGTTGCCTAGTCCTCCCCCATATGTCTGCTTTTAGTAGATGTCTGCTTTTTCTATCTTAAGGGAATCTCGAGCGAGTCGGGTTCCCTAGTCCCACGCCCCAAAACTCACTGTACAAGGTGAGTAGAGAGAGAGAGGAGTGACCGGTGGTACTTAAAGAAGAATCCAATCGCCATGGGGCTCAAATGTATCAGCGTGGGATGGTGGATCAACAACCAGTAAGGTACAAAACCAAAAGAATAAAAACGAAACTGAAATTCCGGTGTTAGGAGTTACAAACCTCTAGTGCAGCTGTCTTTTTTTAAAATAGTGAGCTTCGAATAACTCACTTTAAACAAATACATGTTATTTTCTCGACCTAGCTAGAAATGACTTTAGAATTTTCGCGACTCTGCCGCAAAAAGAAAAATAAAATATAAAAAATAAAGAGAATAAACGTGGAACAGAACTGTACAGATAGATTTACTTTAGAATGTGTAGATTTACGAACGCTTAGAGAATCGAAAACTAGTTAGAGAAATAGAGTTGTAATGGTATATTCTCGATCTTTGAATTGTACATTTAAATGTTGTCGCGATCCAACTTAAATTCATCGGCGAACTACCTGTGGTTCGTGGCCATTGCTTGACAACCCATGTAGTTGATGTAAAACAACAGTATGTCTCTGAATTCAAACGGAAATAACAAAATTCAGTCAATTACATTATCTATTTTTGTTTATAACCTATTCATGGTATTGGATGAATTTTAGTTGATATTTGCTAAACAAAATATTAGAACTTGAACTTACTTTGATGACAACACAACTTTTGTTATCTTTTATCCCTGCCCCTTTAATTTTTATTTTTACCCCCCCCCCACCCACCGTTGACCGGTGGATAACTTCCAAACGTTAACCGATAATTTGACTTTTAAATCAACCAGTCATATCAATCTAAATTATCTATAGAACCATATCATTTACACAATTATAGAAACGTCTAATTTACTGGCAGTGATCTTCATGATGGTTGTGATGATGTAGTGATGATAGTGGAGTTAATGATGGTTGGGATGATGTAGTAATGATAGTGGAGTTGATGATGGTTGGAGATGATAGTGGAGTTGATGATGGTTGGGATAAATTAGTCATAATGGTAGTGGAGTTGATGATGGTTGGAATTAAGTAGTGATGATAGTGGAGTTGATGATGGTTGGGATGAAGCTGTCATAATGGTAGTGGAGTTGATGATGGTTGGGATAAAGTAGTCATAATGGTGGTGGAGTTGATGATGGTTGGGAGGAAGCTGTCATAATGGTAGTGGAGTTGATGATGGTTGGGATGAAGCTGTCATAATGGTAGTGGAGTTGATGATGGTTGGGATGAAGTAGTGATGATAGTGGAGTTGATGATGAATGGAATGAAGAAGTCTTAATGGTAGTGGAGTTTATGATGGTTGGGAGGAAGTAGTAATGATAGTGAAGTTAATGATGGTTGGGATTAAATAGTGATGAAAGTGGAGTTAATGATGGATGTGATGAAGTAGTGATGATAGTGGAGTTGATGATGGTTGGGATGAAGTAGTGATGATAGTGGAGTGGATGATGGTTGGGATGATGTTGTGTTGGTAGTGAGTTGATGATGGATGTGAAGATGATGGTAAATATGTTAACACTAAATACGAGGATTGTGGTGAACATAGGTATAACAATTATTTTGACGAGGAATATGACTTGAGTCACATTTAAACGTTCAACCATACCAGCCACCTGTTGGTCAGCGGTCTACATTTTTACATACATGGATGGAATGGTCGTTGAGCGAGTGAGAGATTTCATAACAATGTAATGCTATGTATCAGTATGTCAGATATAGTAGAATGGAGTTGGAGAGGTTTATCTAGCTATGTAACACTTATCCGTATATATGAGGACAGCGTGAAAGTAAGAAGCCGAATTGAACTTGCGCGCGGGTGCTGTATCGTGCCACACCAACTTGCCTCTGTGCTGCAAAAGGTACAGTGACGTGTTACTACATAATACTTTGGTAGGTTTGATTGGTTGGTTTGGTTGGTTGGTTGGTTTGGTTTGGTTGGTTTGGTTGGTTGGTAGGCTGGTTTAGTTGATTGTTTGGTTTGGTTCGGTTTGGTAGGTTTGATTGGTTAGTTTGGTTGGTTGTTTGGTTTGGTTTTGTTGGTTGGTTGCTAGGCTGGTTTAGTTGGTTGTTTTGTTTGGTTGTTAGGTTGGTTTGATTGGTTGGTTTAGTTTATTGTTTGGTTTGGTTCGGTTTGGTTGGTTAGATTGGTTGGTTTGGTTTGTTGTTTGGTTTGGTTTGGTTGGTTTGGTTAGTTTAATTTGTTGGTTTGGTTGGTTAGCGTTGACGGGTAAAACGTAATGTGTGACGAATATAGGTCATTTCTGTACATTAGGTAGTTGGCATAAATTAGCACCCATATATTTACCTAATGGTGTACTAGAAATGTTTCAAGTGTCACGTTTGAACTCAACAATAATACCAAAAATCCAACTCGAATAAGAGTTTTTTTTTAAAACCTATAAATCTCCAAATCAACTTTACTGGACCTTTCTCCAACCAATCATTGACGTTACTAACTTAACCTTTATCTCTTGTCATAGACTTGGTTACTTCGTGTACACTCACACGCTCACACACACACACACACACCTGTTCTCTAGTCATAGACTTGGCTACTTCGTGTACACACACACGCTGACACACACACACACACACACACACACACCTGTATCTCTACTCATTAAGCAAAACCTTTCACTAGTTCAGCGAACATTCAGTCAAGTATTGTAACACTGTCGACCACTTACCAGTCCATCCAGTTATAAAATACTGTCGACCTCTAATCAACAATTGTAGAATGTAAACTAAAAGCACTAAGTGACGGAAATGTTCATTCAATTATGCTTTTATAATTTAAAACACAGAACAATATAACATATTTTTGTATACCTCCCTATACTTTGTTCACATATTTTAGTATACCTCCCTATACTTTGTTCACATATTTTAGTATACCTCCCTATATTTTGTTCACATATTTCAGTATACCTCCCTATACTTTGTTCACACATTTTAGTATACCTCCCTATATTTTGTTCACATATTTTAGTATACCTCCCTATACTTTGTTCACATATTTTAGTATACCTCCCTATACTTTGTTCACATATTTTAGTATACCTCCCTATACTTTGTTCGCATATTTTAGTACTACCTCCTGCTACACTTTGTTCACATATTTCAATATCATACCTCCCTATACTTTGTTCACATATTTCAGTATACCCTCCCTATACTTTGTCTCACATATTTTAGTATACTCCCCTAGTTACCTCTTTGTCTCACATATTTCAATATACCTCCCTATACTTTTGTTCACAGATGGTTCAGTAGTACCTCCCTATACTTTGTTCACATATTTTAGTATACCTCCCTATACTTTGTTCACATATTTTAGTATACCTCCCTATACTTTGTTCACATATTTCAGTATACTTCCCTATACTTTGCTCACTAGATATTTCTGTATACCTCCCTATACTTTGTTCACATATTTTAGTATACCTCCCTATACTTTGTTCACATATTTTAGTATACCTCCCTATACTTTGTTCACATATTTCAATATACCTCCCTATACTTTGTTCACATATTTCAGTATACCTCCCTATACTTTGTTCACATATTTTAGTATACCTCCCTATACTTTGTTCACATATTTCAGTATACCTCCCTATACTTTGTTCACATATTTTAGTATACCTCCCTATACTTTGTTCACATATTTTAGTATACCTCCCTATACTTTGTTCACATATTTTAGTATACCTCCCTATACTTTGTTCACATATTTTAGTATACCTCCCTATACTTTGTTCACATATTTTAGTATACCTCCCTATACTTTATTCACATATTCACATATTTAGTATACCTCCCTATACTTTGTTCACATATTTTAGTATACCTCCCTATACTTTGTTCACATATTTCAGTATACCTCCCTATACTTTGTTCAAAATACCATCTTATTATTTTTAATTAGAACGGATAGTATTATTTTGCATTACGATTCATAGCATATCATTAAACATACTATAGAACTCAATAACTCTGCAAGTGAAATATTTGAAATACAAATTATACCCCCCCCCACCACTCAAATTAGCATAGCTATACCCCCTGGGGCCTGAGCTATGTCATAATGGTGGGGGTGGGGTGAGAGAGACGAGAAAGCGCTCAAAGCTACTACATCCATCCAGCGGCAGATGTTTACCATCTCCACCTTTCCCTCACATGCACACTCTCTGTTATCAATCATTATTTCAGACTAGAATACAAAACATATCCACCAAGGGCTGTATTAAGGTCATTTTACGCCTCGCGAGAAGAATAAATATGTGGGCCATATAAAAACGAGACATGAAACAGCACACGTCCAAGAACATGGCAAGATGGTTGTTTTTGTTTTTGTATTCCATTGGCTGACTCCTTCTAATCTTAGATAACTAGGAGGGGGGGGGGGGTTCCAGTACACCCGTCGTTGGATTCGCTTCTGTCCACGGCTAATCAAGACATATCGCGACATATTGAATGAACTGGTCTAACCACATTTTTTTGTTTATTGTATTTTGTTCGCACTTCATTAGTTTCAGATTTAGTTCTACATTGTTGATTTAATTACTGGATTTAGGTGCTCAAATATGATTGACTGAAGAATGACACGTGAAGATAACTAGTGTATTGATTGGACACAGTCGGACGATTTTGAAATTACCGAGCGAAATCATCTAGTGTGACAATTGAATTTTTTAAATGATCTATCTATCTATCTATCTATCTATCTATCTATCTATCTATCTATCTATCTATCTATCTATCTATCTATCTATCTATCTATCTATCTATCTATCTATCTATCTATCTATCTAAATATATATATTCAATAAACGATCTATTTAATTGTCAATATTTCTACATGGCAATTTTTTTTCTCCAAACGTCTTTATCTATAGAAATAACAAACAAATAATCTACGTAGGAGACATAAAAGAAACATACTAACATATCAGTTATAAAAAGGACCAAACTCCAAGTACAATAACCTACAGGTCATTGAAGGAGGATGACATTGTCCAGATGTAACAAACAGTGGATTAGAACTGTCCTTAGTTAGCTGTCCTACTAGAACTGTCCTTAGTTAGCTGTCCTTTTAGAACTGTCCTTAGTTAGCTGTCCTATTAGAACTGTCCTTAGTTAACTGTCCTATTAGAACTGTCCTTAATTAGCTGTCCTATTAGAACTGTCCTTAGTTAGCTGTCTTACTAGAACTGTCCTTAGTTAGCTGTCCTATTAGAACTGTCCTTAGTTAGCTGTCCTACTAGAACTGTCCTTAGTTGGCTGTCCTACTAGAACTGTCCTTATCTGTCCTATAGAACTGTCCTTAGTTAGCTGTCCTATTAGAACTGTCCTTATCTGTCCTATAGAACTGTCCTTATCTGTCCTATAGAACTGTCCTCAGCTGTCCTTCTATTCTTTTTTTTTCCTTCTACTCCCCCCGTTGTCCTGTTCTTGTATTTACGCATAGTTACCATGGAAACAGTAGGTGTTTTCCGCGTGAGCACGTGCAGACAGAACTGTTCTGGATGGCTACCCCCCCCCCACCCTATCCTCAACCAAACCCCCTTTAGATATTTGCCTCGCTTTACTTCCGATCATTCACCATCGTAACAGATTCTGGTTATCGATTATGCCTATGAGTTACTGAGATGAAAGTAAATAGCCGAAAGAAATAAGTAAAAAAGAATAATTCCTTACTATATTTTAATGAGGCGCCTCTGTCGTACAAGAAGTCTCGGCAAACCATTACGCCTCGGCAAACTATTACGCCTCGTTTATTTTCTATAAGTTGATTTGTTATACATTGACAAAAAAAAATTAAAAAAAAGAGAAGAGCTAAACCTGTTAAGCAGATCTCTGGAAGCATCTAATAGTTTTGGGAATAACAAAAGAAAGGAAAAATAAATATAGAAATGTTTATGATAGGGACCAATTATAAAGTTTCCAATTGAGCTAGAAGATTGGCAAAGCAGTGCATTACTTTTTAAGTTTAAAAGTGAGCACATGTTAGTTTGATGAACGCATATTAGTTCGATGAGTACATGTTAGCTCATTGAACGCATATTAGTTTGTTGAACGCATGTTAGTTTGTTGCATATTAGTTTGTAGAATGCATGTTAGTTCTTTGAACGCATATTATTTCATTGAATGCATATTAGTTCGTTGAACACATGTTAGTTCATTGAACGTATTTTACTTCGTTTAACGCATATTAATTCGTTGAATGCATATTAGTTCGTTGAACGTATGTTAGTTCATTGAATGCATATCAGTTCGTTGAACGCATGCTAGTTCGTTGAACGCATTTTAGTTGTTGAAAGAAAGTTAGTTCGTTGAATGAGTGTCAGTTTGTTGAATACATGTTAGTTCGTTGAACACATGTTAGTTATTGGATACATGTTAGTTTGTGGGACACATGTTAGTTCACTGAATGCATCTTAGGTCGTTAAATGCATATTCGTTTGGTGAACGCATGCTAGTTTGTTGAATGCATATTAGTTTGTTGAACACATGCTATTTCATTGAACGCATGTTAGTTCGTTGAACGCATGTTGGTTCGTTGGACTCACGACGTCAGATCACTGGACATATGTTAGTGCATTAAACTTATCTTACTTCAGGCTCGCGGCCAGAAAATCAAGACACATCAACAAACTGTTTCAAATGGACGTATACTCCCATTCCCGATGTTAGTTATGGATAAATTAAATAAATATAAATAATTGTAAAAGCGCCGGGATTGGAGGCCTGTGTTACGGATGATTACCTCTAGCCACAGCCGTGTTGGGGGCCTACCTCTAGCCACAGCCGTGGTGTGCGCCTTCAGCCACCAAACAAGTAAGTTAAATGAATATAGCTATTGCATTCAATCAGGTACGCCGCCCTTTTCGGTCAGTTGTCCCTTAATTTGTGTGTGTGAAGTCCCTGCAAGGATGAAATGAAATGTTGTGGGTCTGTTTTTATTACAACGTTTTTCTAAACTTCACTTCTTGTCTGTGTGTTTGTCCGCGGAATTTTGCAATCAAATTTTAGACTAATCTCCGATAAGCTATAGCTCTGATACTTTCAATAAAACTCAGAACTCGATGACAATGTAATATTCTTACTATTTCACTATGATTTGATGAGTTTCTTAATAAATAAAATTAAATATGTATGGCGAATAGGTCACAGCCTTGTCTAAATCAAGGGAAATTACTGGTGCTATACTCTACTGCGTCTGAACACGTGTGACGTCAGTGGTGTATGTTTGCGTGGCGAAGTCGAGTGAGATGTCACGAGGTCAAGATTCCGAAAAGTTATAGCTCTGATACTTTCAATATAGCTCAGAACCCGATGACAATGCGATATTCTTACTATTTCATTATGATTTGATGCTTAATCGGGTCTGTCTTACACCAAAATTTTTTAACTCTTCGTATTTATTGAAAAAAAAATATTTTAACTAAAAAGTAGAAAATAAAAATTACATTATAAAAAATATTTTATAAAAACAACGTTTTTCTTGCGTACTAAAAAGCAGAAAATAATTTCTGAATAAATTGGTAAGATGGTAATAGTAATAGGCTTTATAAGAGCTTCTGATTTTTATAAAAACGAAAAACGTTGGGCGCATGAACACAAACATCCAGACCTTTATAACATACTCTAATTTATATAAATGAAAACCTGTTTAATATAATTTCACTATATTAATATATTGATTCAATTGACTTTACAAGTATTACATTCTATATCATGAGTTTAGGTTATACAACACTAGAATTAATTTTACTTTAATTGTTAACATTTGATGATTCTAATACTGTAATACAAACATTCACATAATATAAAACATGCGCCCAACGTTTTTCGTTTTTATAAAAATCAGAAGCTCTTATAAAGTCTATTACTATTACCATGTTACCGATTTATTCAGAAATTATTTTCTGCTTTTTAGTACGCAAGAAAAACGTTGTTTTTATACAATATTTTTTCATCATGTAATTTTTTATTGTGCCCTTCTTTCATCTCTACCTTAGCTAATAGTGCAATGGTCATGGAGGCAACAAGGAAGGGACTTAAACCATGACCTGAAAGTCTATTGGTCCCCACTGGACCTCGAACCAAGAACCCTCAAGTCAACAGTCGAGCGCTTTACCATCCGTCCTCCTAACACTTTGTGTTGCTGTGGGCACTTTATGGACTCTGTCCTGGAAAGGTGTGTCAATTCCTCCCTTTGACTGTAAGTCTCGGATGAAATTAATTCAGTTTTATTTAGTTACATTTACTGTAGACTCAAATCCTCTTCAACTCCGACAGTTTTCAGTGGGGTTCATTGTGGGGTTCATTGTGGGGTTCATTGTGCTCAGGGAGGGATTTGAAAAACAAAAACATTCCTGTGAACTTTTTTTAAATGTTGTATGAATCTTAAAAAAGACACTGAAATAATCCTTGTACTGGGCACCAACAACATTAAAACCGGCTTTGGCTTAGAAATGACTAAAAACTTAAGTTTATTGCCATTCAGATTCAAAACAAAATTTACAGCCATAGGTATAAAAAAGATTTATTTGGACAAAGCTTTGAATGTAACCACTACTGCTCTAGTAGTCTAGTAGTCTAAAGTTAATATCGTCTGTTTTACACTTACATTTTCACCAGATAAGGATCGGCAAATGAAAGTACATTTGGTTAATGTTTGTAATTATTAGGCCCCAGTTTACGTTAATGTTTGTAAATGTTAAGTCTGAGTCTACGTTAATCTTAGTATGAAGAATTAGTCCCAAGTTTACGTGAGATATCGTGCATGAGTTAGCGATGAAACATCACACATAAACGAGGACCGATTTGTTTCAAGACGATACCAATAAGGTCTTTTTAGCCTAATGGTTAACACTACCCCTCTTCAAACTGTAAAACGTATTTGAATTTATAGTTGCTGGAATGAAGTTAAACCAAGTTTGTGTACCAAATAGTTGAATGAAATAGAATGGATGGGTTTCACAATGTATCATTGCTGGCTTTAAACATTAGGGAAAGTGTCTAACTTTACTCAAATGTTAATGATAATCTATGATAGTATATCCACACATTACATATCATATTTTGATGACGTATTACGTTTTATTCCATTAAAAATATAATCTCAATTTCAGATGGATAAAAATATTCTACACGAATGATCCAGCAATACTCTCTCTTATTAAGTTCATGCATTACGAATAATTAAAAAAAAAACAGGGACGGTATTGATTAGCAGCAAACCTTCTATGGCCAAACCTGGTTAACTTATTCACTACGTATTAATTCCATTTTCTATCATCTCTTTTAATGCACACACAAACACACCAGCCTATATAAGAGAATATGATTCAGTACATTCTGTCATTATTTTCCTTATGTTTATATAATTATTTCATTCGACTCATCCCCCCGTGATAGTTCTATAGAGAGGTGGAAAAACGAAGCCACATTTAAATTATGGATACAGTGCTTGTTTTACGTAGTTACAGGGGTCGGTTGGTTGTTACAGGGGTCGGTTGGTTGTTACAGGGGTCGGTTGGTAGTTACAGGGGTCGGTTGGTTGTTACAGGGGTCGGTTGGTTGTTACAGGGGTCGGTTGGTTGTTACAGGGGTCGGTTGGTTGTTACGTTAGGCACAAGACAGTCGACCTCATGGCCCAGGTAATAACCAAGGGAATTTTTCAGGTCATGGTGAAATTTCCTTCCATGTCTCCCGTTGAGTCTCCATGTCCATTACACAATCGGATTTGGTGCGGTTGAAAGATGGGCACTAAAAGAAAAAAAAAACAGTTCCATAGTGGTCTATTCAATCTAAGGGACAGATATCGCATTTTACATAGACTTCAAACTTACGTAGTGGGGCGAACATAGTTTCGGACCAAACCCCCAGCGGACAAAACCCCCACCGTACTAAAACCTAAGCGGACAAAACCCCTAGGGGACAAGATCCCCGGTGGACAAGACCCCCAAATTTTTTTGAAGTCAATTTTTAGCCGATATTATCGATACTCTTATATACGATCATCTTGACCTTGGCCGAATCGAAATGTCTGTCTATTTGAGAGATCATGTCTATCGATTTGAGAGATCATGTCTTTCAATTTGAGAGATGATGTCTGTCGATTTGAGAGATGATGTCTGTCTATTTGAGAGATCATGCCTGTCTATTTGAGAGATCATGTCTGTCGATTTGAGAGATGATGTCTGTCTATTTGAGAGATCATGTCTGTCGATTTGAGAGATGATGTCTGTCGATAAGAGAGATGATGTCTGTCGATTAGAGAGATGATGCTGTCGATTTGAGAGATCATGTCTGTCTATTTGAGAGATCATGTCTGTCTGTTTGAGAGATGATGTCTGTCGACACACCGAGTATCAATAGGCGTGGCCCTGTGTTGATTGTTTTACCTTCTGTCATAAAAACAGTCTGGCGCCAGAATGGAAAGGTGGACTAAAGATGAGGTCAGTCTTGACCTAAGGTTAGAATTATTAATCTGGTTTCCTTTACCTGGTAAGATAATTTGCCTGTTGATGTAAAGGTAACAAAAGACTGACTTTTGACCATGTTGGCTGGAAAAAAAATCCACTTAAAAGTACGTATGTGTTTTCTTGCATCTAGGGATATATATATATATATATATATATATATATATTACATTTTTATAGTAAAAGTGGGGGCTGAATATAACAATGTATAATAAAATTGTTTTTTTTTGTCAGTTTACCATTTGAAACAAAGATAATTAATATGTAGCAAAATTCAAATAAAATAATAGGCTACATAGCAAACAACATTCTAATGATTGCAGTACAGATCATTAATATACAGCAAGGCAACATTATAATGATTGCAGTACAGATCATTAATACATAGCAAGACAACATTCTAATGATTGATAAAAATACTTTTTTTTAAAACTTCATCCAAAACGTGACCTTGACATCTCCAGGACTTTTGTTCAAAAACGAACCTGACGACGATGGTATCGATTATTTGAGTATTCCGGAAAAGATTCCAGCAGAATCCCTGGAGTTGAGATAACTTACCGTCTGTTACATGTTGGTACATGACGTAACTGAACGTAGCTGGGACTGTCACTTGTTATTATGACATCCGTCTACGTAGCTGGGACTGTCACATGTTTTATGAAAATCAGTCTATGTAGCTAGAGCTGTCATGAGCTGTTTACAAACATAGCTAGGTCTGTCATATGGGTTTTATGACGTCAGTTTACGTAGTTTACAACTCTCGCATGTTGTGATGACGTTTTCAACAACATTGAGAGCCTTTACTATGTAGCTATATTTAACCATTCAGTCGCCGTCGCTATGTTCTTCATGCCAGAGAACTTGATTTAAATTGAACCACGAATACTGTATAATTCACTTTAAAAGAAAGTTCATCAGAAATGTAACTATTTAATCTTCTATTGAGATAAGAATGGTCATGTGGTGTAGAAAGCGCGACTGTTGACTTTAAGTCCCAGTTCGATTCGTCGCTTAAAGACCCCTCCCCCCTCCCCACTGAAATGTTTCACTCCTGGTAGATATGTTCAACTCAATCCAGTTTAAAATGAGTACATGGCATCAGGTGGAGACAAGCGAGAGGGAATTATGTCAAACACATCTGTCTTCCGTGGTGCCTCCACGCTAATTGCACTTTTGTCTATCGTGATGATGAAAGAAGGGATCTCCTATAATCGTACTTTTATAAGACTTTAACATCTCATCATTACAAGAATCTTCTAATAAATTTTTTATCACTTGATAGATTTTGACTCGTTTGCAGTGAATTTAAGAGCCAGATGGTGAATGTGTTAAGAGACAGATGGTGAATGTGGTAAGAGACAGATGGTGAATGTGTTAAGAGACAGATGGTGAATGTGTTAAGAGACAGATGGTGAATGTGTTAAGTCAGATGGTGAATGTGTTAAGTCAGATGGTGAAGGTGTTAAGAGCCAGATGGTGAATATGTTAAGAGACAGATGGTGAATGTGTAAACAGACAGATGTCACCAGAAGTTATTTCTTTTGTCTTCGTAGGCACTCCATCACCGATTACGGTCGAGATGTTGAAAATATATTTTAAAATAGTTTTATGTATTAAAACGAATTCTGTGTAGGGTGTATATTTAAAAGATGTTAGTATTTAACAGAAATAGGATCTATCTCTTAAACCTTGACACAGCCAGTCACTTTTGTTCACACAGTCGCCCCAGAAACATGAATTCATCTCATCATTTTATAATACTTTACAAACTCATTCTGTTTTGAAAGAAGAGTTAGTCTATTTGGGCTGATGAAATGTAACTTACTGTGTCTTTAATGATCTGATCTTTAATACACAGTGAAGTAGCATTCAAATGACAAATTCTATTACAGTCCTCCTAGAGGCTGATGGCCAAGATTTAGTATCTTGTTGTTCATGAGATATATACATTTTTATCTCAACATTTGTCTTATAGCCCTATGGCCAACAAGTAGATTTATCATTGGCCAACAAGTAGATTTATCAATGGCCAACAAGTGGATTTATCAATGGCCAACAAGTGGATTTATCAATGGCAAACAAGTGGATTTATCAATGGCCAACAAGTGGATTTATCAATGGCCAACAAGTAGATTCATCAATGACAAACAAATAAATCTATACATTGTCAACAAGTTGTTTTTTTCTTCAAGATGATTTTTAGTGCCAAGATTTTAGTCTTTGAGCCGAATGTCTATCGAAATTCCATATTCGTCTATCACGTGTTCGAAGTTTACTTTATCCCTGCTATATAGATGGAAACTCTATTTTTCTTAGTCTCCACTCAGGTCTACAGGCAAAAATTCTGAGAAACTCTGACTTTTTTGAAAATGAAGGGAATCAAAATCACGTCTCCTCCGATTTCGAGCCAAAATAATAATGAAATATAATTTTAAAAAGTTATGTTCCCCCCCCCACCCCTGCTAAATTTGGGGTCCCTGATAAATGCTCTGGTAGCCTTCCCCCCTCCCCCCCTCCTTTATACATCAAAATCACAAACAGCCATGGAGGCACAACGACACAGACTACTTCAGAGATGGGAATCTTTTTAAGGCAGAAAAGTATTTGATGTCATCAAAAAGATTTCTGAGGTCACAAGTATGTCTGTTGATGTCTCTGTCTCTCAAAAGACACTATATTTAACGTATTCTATGCTTTATTTTAAAGAAACATTTATACGGTCAGTGCCGGCCTTAGACATTTTTGTGATATAGGCAAGGACAAAAATGCCGCCCTTTTGAGTTTCATTTTTCTAAGAAAACTCTATAAATGCTATTTATTATAATACATTTTTAAAATTTGGCAACTTTATAAAAGTTAAAGAGTTTTAAGTATACGTAGTATATTTTAGGAAGTTTTTTTTTTTGGCTAAGTTAATAAAAGTAATGAAAAATTAAAAAAAATGAAATGTCATGTTTATTAAGCGTTAAAAAGATAGAAGAGAATTCAAGAAAAATATACTTTTCTAGCTTTTGCAGAGGCAAACTCTTCAATTACTTCAGTCAGATCCAAATCTTCTGCAATCGTTTTCTCTATAGATATTGTAGCTAAACCAACCAAACGATCCTGAGACATGGTAGAACGAAGATATGTTTTTAAGAGTTTGAGCTTCGAAAAGCTTCTCTCTGCACTCGCCACTGTTATCGGGAGTGTAAGCTAAATTCGCAATGCCACGTACACATTCCCGCATTCCCAAGCCCACTCCACACACACATATATATATATATATATATATATATATATATATATATAGTCTAATATAACTCTAGGCAACCAAGCCCATTCCACATAGATAGTCTAATATAACTCTAGGCAACCACGCCCATTCCACATAGATAGTCTAATATAACTCTAGGCAACCACGCCCATTCAGCCCCCCACCCCCTGGGTACGGCCTTGCATTCCAGCGATGTGTTGATGCAGAAAAAAAGTTGTATATATTTTGAATTACCTCAAAAAACCTTACTGCTTACAAACAACAGTTTACGGCATCATTCACCACCAAACTCAACGAATGCACATTGCATGGGACATAAAAGGCTCTTCTATGCAGCTCTTTAACTATTGCTTGGACACCATTATGTATTCCCCGCATGTTCGCTCCGTTATCGTAGCTTTGTCCCCTCTTATCATTTAGAAAAATGCCTGAATCTGACAGCTCTTTAAGTAAAATTTCCTACATACTTGCACCTGTAGATTTTTCAAGTTCTGCGAATCCAATGAATTGTTCATTGATAGAAACTTCTGAAGGTTTGTCATTTGTTGATTCATTTGTTGAAACAAATATAACAATCATTGTCATCTGTTCTTTGTGTCTGGCGTCTGGTGTGCAATCGAGAACTATAGCGTAATATTTTGCATTTTTAGATCATTTATCACTTTCTGTTTTACCTTCTTACTCAACAGTTGAATGATCTCATTCTGAATATTTTTTCCCAAATAATGGTCATGAATTTCATCTGATTTTATACGTCTTATATGTTCTTTCATTACCGGATCAAAGTCAGCAATAACTCCAACAAATTTCAAAAGTTTCCATTATGAGATGTATATAACCGATCAGACTGCCCTCTCAGGGGTAAATTTTAAACTCCATGTACTCTGACCAAAGATATTATTCTTTCTAATACACCATTCCAGTGTTTCGCTTCACGATTTATAAGGCGCTGATTCACGTCATCAATAGTTTTATTATTTGTTATCCTCATTTTTAGTTCTTTCCAATCAAGATAACTGGTTAAATGATCTGGAGATTTTTCATGATGCTGCAATATACTTGACATATTTTTCCAGTCACAACTGTCATGTGTAGCTAAGGCAGATTTACTCTTGTTATATATTCTGCAGCAAAATCAATATACCTTTTCTACTGACGTAGAATAAATCAACCATTTCCTTTTTAAAGTTTCTCCGTTAGCCAGTTTGCGCGTATAGTGGTAATTAGAAAAGTGTCTCCCACTTTCATCTTTTGGAAACAAGATTAAAATTTGATCTGCTTTGGATCATGCTGAATAAGATAACAACGATCTGGTCATTTAGCAGGATCCTCCATTATATCTGAATCAAATTAATTTATTATATTTTTAATTTTTATATCTTTTATTTTTTTTTATTTTGCTGGAATTTGCCGCTCCTTGAAATAATGCCGCTCTAGGCGGCTGCCTATATCGCCTATACCTAAAGCCGGCACTGTATACGGTTTTAATAAAAACAGTTTTAGTTTCTATTGAAATATATTATTCCTTTTGCTATAGACGATTTTGACTTTGTTTTTTAATTAGCTTGCAATACAGTAATTTTAGCCTCATTCTCAATGAATTTGTCTTTGTGTTTATAATTATCAAATGCAGACTTTCACATTATTTATGCCATTGTGTGTAAACAAGGCAACAACTTTTTTCTAAGTGAACGGATTTATTCATACTACTAATTTACTACCTCCAACTGATGAAACTTTAAAGTTTTCATCTTGTCCTAATTAGACTACTCGTATTTCTATATTGTTATCGGAATCTCTGGGAGAAAAGAATTTTTCATTTCTGGTATATGAAACAAAATGGCGACATTTCATATTTATTGGTGTCTCCGATCATTGACCTGGCCATTGTGACATTGTCAACAAAAGGTCAGCTCAATCCACGTCAGCCAACCAACACCCATTTAATATAATCTTATATAACTAACCGTGAATAGAACAAAATAGAAGGGTTAATGGGGGGAGGTGTTTGTTGATTAATCCTAAATATTCATGAACTTTCAACTTCTAACAGTTGACCTCTGAACCTTCCCATCGATCCTGATCGCTTCTTTTTGTCTAATGTTGTTTTACATTTTTTTTATTCTTTCTTACTTTACTGGTGGAACTAAATCACATAATCTTTTTCTCTCCCTAATGCACTCAGCGTTCAAATCACTGGCCATAAGGCAAGTCATTTATTTGTGTTTCCGGGATCAGGGCCGGTACATGATGGATAGATGGGAGGCTAACATGCTCAGCTAAACACACACGTACATGACAGGGTCAGTTGGACACACATGTACAGGGTCAGCTAGACATACACGTACAGGGTCAGCTAGACACACACTACAGGGTCAGCTAAACACACACGTACAGGACAGGGTCAGCTAGACAGACATTCACGTATAGGACAGGGCCAGTTGGACACACACGTACGAGAAAGGGTCAGTTAGACACTCACGTAATGGACAGGATCAGTTGGACACACACGTACAAGACAGGGTCAGCAAGACATACACGTTCAGGGTCAGCTAGATACAAGCGTACAGGGTAAGCTAGACACACACGTATAGGACAGGGCCAGTTGTACAAACACGTACAGGGTCAGCTAGACATTCACGTATAGGACAGGGCCAGTTGGATACACACGTACGAGAAAGGGTCAGTTAGACCCACACGTACAGGACAGGATCAGGTGAACACACACTTCATACATTCTCCATCATGGAATCAACTTCTATCTCATATATTCTCTGCACTTCATAACTCTCCATCATGGAATCAACTTCCATCTCATATATTCTCTGCACTTCATACATTCTCTATCATGGAATCAACTTCCATCTCATATATTCTCTGCACTTCATACATTCTCCATCATGGAATCAACTTCTATCTCATATATTCTCTGCACTTCATACACTCTCCATCATGGAATCAACTTCCATCTCGTATATTCTCTGCACTTCATACATTCTCTATTATGGAATCAACGTCTATCTCATATATTCTCTGCACTTCATACATTCTCGACGTTGTTCCTTGTTTACAGTTTCCTAGTGTATTTATCCAGGTGATGGACACATGGTAGGCGGTGTAGAGTTGGGGTGGGGGGGGGGCTCAATTAAGGATCATTAGCTATTCAGGATATCCTGCAGGTCAATATACACTGCTCACGGTTCCTGCTGTGTGTTTGTGTGCGGGTGATGGGTGAGGTCTGCGGGGCAGCGTGTGAGGCACGAGGGTGTGAGCGAGACGGATGTGTGATGACCACAGGTGACTTCTGGGAAGATGGAGTGCACGTGACCTTCACCCGTACAGGATCAACTTCCGTTCAAACTAATCAACGGTTTTTGTTGGATTTTTTCTTATCGATCTGTGTCGCCCCTGCATGTATTTTCGTTGTCTGTTTCTAATTCTGTTTTGAAGTTTAAATAATCGATGCTGGGACTTTAGACCGGAATTCAAATTTAGGTCACAAATAGATGACAACAGAAGTTAAACATAAAAATAATACAGACCTACAGTATCAGAAAGAGAACTATTCATTTCTAAAATTTAACTATAACATTTGATTAATAAAGAATAAAGAAAAAAACCACAAACACGGACATGAAGAGAGTATTATTATATTAAATTTTAATCATAATGTAGACAAGTATTACTGTTGTAAGCCTGCTGTTCTAATACATGTATTACTGTTGTAAGCCTGCTGTTCTAATACATGTATTACTGTTGTAAGCCTGCTGTTCTAATACATGTATTACTGTTCCTGCTGTTCTAATACATGTATTACTGTTGTAAGCCTGCTGTTCTAATACATGTATTACTGCTGTAAGCCTGCTGTTCTAATACATGTATTACTGTTCCTGCTGTTCTAATACATGTATTACTGTTGTAAGCCTGCTGTTCTAATACATGTATTACTGCTGTAAGCCTGCTGTTCTAATACATGTATTACTGTTGTAAGCCTGCTGTTCTAATGATTACAAAACATTTCATTTTTTTTATTCATAGATCTCTTCAAACATTGTCTGAAATTTGTTTTGTTTTTTTTAAAATTCTTAAACGAGCGTTGCCTTAGGCCACGATTTCACATCTGAAGGCTTACATCTGTAATGACATGCAATATATGTTTGTGGTTGGGTATGTCTATGTGTAGTCTTATATCTGTAATGACATGTAATACATGTTCGTGATTGGGTATGTCTGTGTGTATTATATGCTTGCTATTGGATATGTTTATGTGTATTATATGTTTTAATCACATTTTTGATAACGCGTTAATGGAGATATTTAATGCATGTCTATATTATAATTATCAACTATTTAGCCCATAGTCATTGTTTGATACAATATACTCCATCTTCGTTTACCCCTCACAAGAACATAAGTCTTAGTTCACTGACTATCTCTATTAGAAGTACTTGCCCTCTGCTTATAACACAATAACTCTGTTTAGGAAAGGATAGCAGTGGTTAATGTATACAATCGATGTTAACAGCACAGAAACCATCTTTTCATTACCAAATCCTTTTAACCAGTACATAAGCTATTTGTTTCAGAACAAGATTACTTTAACATGTATAAAATACATTTTAGAAGTATAATATATCATGCACAACGATTACTCTACAAAACACTGCCGCTACCTAACCTTGCAAATCTCATATAACCTCTTCTAGCTGATATGTTTTATTTAAAATATACCATATGAGCTATGACAGAACATTAAACCCAATAACAAATTAAGCATTCCACAGTTCACTGAGATATTTAAAAAAAAAAAATTATTGGCTAATAAAATACTTTCATCTTCACAGAAGAAGTGAATCACGTGATAAATGAAGGTAAACATTGCACAGAAGTTTATATTTTTGTTAAACATTTTCTTAAGCTTCCTGTAAAATCAACAGTTCAGATATTGATTGGAGTGGGACAATTAGAAAGATGTTTTAATTATTTTGAATTTATGACTGGCGTTTCTGTCAATGTCAGGCTAGTTGAAACATCTGACAATGTCAGACTAGTTGAAACATCTGACAATGTCAGGTTAGTTGAAACATATGACAATGTCAGACTAGTTGAAACATCTGACAATGTCAGGTTAGTTGAAACATATGACAATGTCAGGTTAACTGAAACATCTGACAATGTCAGGTTAGTTGAGACATCTGACAATGTCAGGTTAGTTGAGACATCTGACAATGTCAGGTTAACTGAAACATCTGACAATGTCAGGTTAGTTGAGACATCTGACAATGTCAGGTTAGTTGAGACATCTGACAATGTCAGGTTAGTTGAGACATCTGACAATGTCAGGTTAGTTGAAACATATGACAATGTCAGGTTAATGTTCAAAATAGGAGGAGGAGCTGAATCGTTATGGCTAGGATCATGCATGATGGACGAAATGTCAGATGATAGTTACATTACAAGGATGAACATTTTAAATAACTATGATGAGTTGGAAGTGATGTATTAATACATAACTCTATGGCTTTAACCGTTAAATGAAGATTGTATATAGTTAGAACATCCAACAGAGACACAAAATAATTTCAATTGGGCGATTTAGAAAGTTTCATAACAAATTGAGCAAACATCTATTAATTAGTACGCATACATGGGATTCTATTTTAAATAGTCGAATTATGTAAGTTGTATATGTCAGTTTCTTTACAGTCAAAATTATGTGTGTGTAATAGTCATCAGTGCAACATAAACACAGCAGCCATTAGACTAAGGTGTGTGTAATAGTCACCAATGCTACATGAAGACACACACCATTCGACTTATGTGTGTGTGTGTGGTATTCACCAATGTTACATATACTCAACAGCAAACGTATGTGTGTGTGATACTTACCACTGCTACATGAACACAAAAACTGATGTATGTTTGTTCGGTACTCACCAATGTTACATGAGCACACTCAACAGCAGACGTATGTGTGTGTTACTTACCAAATGTCACATAAACACACTCACCAGAAGACTATGTGTGTGTTACTCACCAAATGACACATAAACACACTCACCAGAAGACTATGTGTGTGTTACTCACCAAATGCCACATAAACACACTCACCAGTAGACTATGTGTGTGTGGTACTCGCCTCTTCTACAGCTACATGAACACACACACCACCAGACTTGTGTGTCCGGTACTCACGTTGATCTAATCTGGGACTATTGACACTGCCTCTGGTCAGACTGTCACTGGTGTACTTATTGAATTACGAAGCCGGTCAAACAAGGGCCAAAGGGGGTTGAAAGGAAACATATGTCTGTAGAGAGAAAGACAAGGGTTTGATTCCAGTTGCCTACGAGAAAAAGTTATCACCAAAGAGAAATGTCTATTTAATGTGTTGTGTAGCTTTTAAAGAAAATAAATATAATTTATATTTATTTAAATATTCGATAGTTTGGAATCACATAATTTAGCTAACATATATAATGAACAGACTGTAACTATGTTTAGTACAGTGCTTCCAGTAATAAAGAGAGAGGTAGAGAGAGAATTCCCCCACAATGTCGTGTAAAATCAATTACTTTCGTAATCCAGCACAAAATGTCGAAATGAAAATATGAGATTTCTCAAAGGACATAACGTTATTACGAATTCCAAGTTGTATGTGTCGTGTATATATGAACTATATGTTCAGTTTGCTGCTATAAAATGTCCTATTGTATATGTCGTGTATATATGAACCATATGTTCATTTATTGCTTTATTAGTCACATTGTATATGTCGAAAATACATGGGGCACATTATTTTATTCTTGCTATACTATATTACAGATATCAAATAATTCAACAATAACTATTAGAACTCCGTTGGGAATACAAAGTAATTAATTATATATTTCTTTAAAAGACATTTAGTTAAAAATTTGCCCTTGCAGGAAAAGAGACGAGCTTGGTGTCCATAGTTCAGACCCCAACGATGACAGCATTGTGGCATGTCCTGCTGTAAAATCTAATGGGACATATTTAGTCACACTGTTGGTCCTCTACTAAGTGGAATCTATGATCCATAATACATTTGTTGAATAGGAACAAACCTTACAAAAAGAAGTAATACTTGATCAACACATATCTCCATTACAGAGCTTTTATTCTAAACCATTCTAACAACAGTATATCTTAAACTAAAACTGTCTTTATCTCACCAACATAGCTTACAAATGTCATCAGACAAATACATCGTATGTGCCTTATGCTTCAATAAGATAACCCCAGGCTATAAGTCCACATTAAAATGGAATCATTTCTTACAGAAGACTAGTTCTCCGTGGACCGGGGGGGGGGAGGGGGAGAAAAAGGGGGGGGGGTATTCAAGACCCAGCCAGAACCTGTCTGCAGCTTACACAAAACACTGGCAGATAATGTTATGTAAATGTAATTGTCCCTGCAAGCGTGAAGACATCAGAGTAAAATGAGTCCCCACCCCCGCGCCTACCACATAGTCACATAGATCTAGTGGGGGGAGGGGTGGAAGTAACAGGGTCCCAGGCTAGTCAACAACACAGTCATCTTGTTTTGAAAATAAAACTTTTTACAGATGTAATTCTAGTCGAAGAGGGAGGAACGGGAGGGGGTGGGGGTCGGGTAAGGAACTGAAGTGGAGTTAGTAGAATGGAGGCCAAATTGGGTCAGCGTCTACAACTATGATCGTTCTACTGACATTTTCTTTTTATTTATTTCAGATTTGTCGAATTTCTTTTAATGGACTTTTCACAGCTACGCCATTTAGGATGAAGAGTTTATACAAGTCAAACTCTGAACCAACTGATGATTGTTGTTGAAAGGTTGAATGAGAACTCAGCTGTGGAGTGATGTATAGAGCACTGGTTGATTGGTTGGATTGTTGAATGATATGATGGTTGATTGGGTAGATGGTTGGATAATTGGATGCTCTATTAGATGGATGGATTAATGACTTGATGGTTGATTGGTTGGATGGTTGTTTGATTGGATTGCTGATTGAAATTGATGGTTAAATGTTAAGAAAGTTATTTGAATGATTAATTAGAAAGTTGATGGCAAGATGGTTGGTTGACTTATCTCCTCAATGCGTGTGTGTTCTAATGAATAATTTGCTATATGAAAAGCTAGTTTTATGTATGATTGTTATTTATTTTGGACGATCAGTAGTTTGGGTTAACTCTTGTAAAACGCTATTGTTTGATTAAATGGTATGTTAGTCCATGGGATGGTTTCGTGTGCGGGTTGAATCTAGATGATTTCTTAAATGAATAATTGTCTAAATTATTGTTGTGCATTGGTTTATGATATTATATGGGGGTGTGCGAGCTGTGTTGGGTCAGCTGACGGGTTAAAGGGCATGGCGTGTTTTTGAGCGTAAAAGGAGTTCACGGTAGGGGACCGGGGGATAGTTAACACGGACTAGTCAGTAGTCTAGGGTGTGGGACGTGGTCAGTGGTTGATGTGTAACAGCCAGTAGTGGTCGGTTGTAGAAGTTGAGCAGTTGATGGCCACACTATGTATCTGGACTTATTGTGATTTCTGTGATCATTCTATATGTATATATTTTAAGGATTAAACTATATTATTTTGTTCTTGTGAATACGTTGTTCCTTTACTGGTTGGATAGTTGAAGTGTTCAATGTGAAGTATTAGCGGTGTTCTGCTTGTTCTAGGTGGCTGAATGTTAACATATCTGAAGTAGTGACGAAGGAGTGAAGATTAAGGGCCCCGAAAGATCCCTGTACACAACATTATTGATGGGATTAATATTTTATTCAATGTTGAACATTGGCTCAAAACGGTCATGTTGATCCATATTTTTAACACGAGTTTTCCAGATGGGAAAAGTAAATAAGAAAACGGACATTACGCACATAATTTAAATGCAGAATAATAAATATAATAATAAGATTTTGAGATAGAAAAGGGGGTGGGGCATGGTCACGTGATGTTCAACGTTCAGGGTTTGTTTCTAATTTTAGTCATCCGAGTCCACTTATCTTCAGGTTGGGGAGGAAAATGGCACCTGGTGTTTTGTTAGTGTCGTATCCCACTTGTACTCTAATTAAATCAGACGACACAACTCCTTGTATTGTAAAAGAATTAACTAAACTTTTTAATGCGTGATATTTACAGATGAGAATATGATAATCCAATATAAAAACTTGAGAAGATGAATCAATAAAACACATGTATAATTCTATACTTTATCACACACGATAAATACTAAGATCAATATTAGATGAGAGATGTGGCTATAAATCACAAGTAACTGCTATCACTATAAACCAGTACACGAGTCTATAACTATTATAACTCTTGACTGCACTGTCCACTTAGTCCACGTGTTATATCTAGTATCCCCTTCATGGGTCTCTAGTCTCTCTCTCTCTTGTGTGTGTGTCTCCATCCCCCAACAATCGTGGTAACTTCCCTATTTATAGGATATATCACCCCCGCATATTGCATCATTGGTGTGATTGCATCACTGGGGTGATTGCATCACTGATTGCATCATTTGGGTGATTGCATCACTGGTGTGATTGCATCACTGATTGCATCATTGGGGTGATTGCATCATGCATGCCTGACCCTGCAAGCACTTACAGGGGATAGGATAGTTAGGTAAAAAGTTCAATTGTTGGGTAAACTTTAAATATGACATGGCTAATGTAACAGATATAATGACCAAGGTCATTGAGAAAGTTCCCTTAATGACTCCCGTGGTGCATTCATGGTCATTGCACTACCAGGTGTGGTGGGGATAAAAGAAGGGCACTACGAAACCTAAAAAAATGTTGAATCTTTTAGGGTGGGGGGGGGATGATTTGTGTTTAGGTGGCTGGAAGGCTGGGTGGGGCTTTGGTAGCGAACATGATCTTCAAGCTGCAGCACGACCTGCATGCTGTGGGTTACGAGTTCGACTCCCAGTGTGCCCATTCACTTTCCTATAAATCCCGTGGTGCCTCTATAGCCATGGCACAATCGGTAAAAGTGTGGATGAACGAAAGTCATTATACAATCGTCTCATTAGTGACTTATAGTATCTAAGGGATAAACATCTCACCCTTTCAATGACTTTACACAAACTGAAACAGATGAACTTTAAATTTCATTTCTTATCTTTCAACTCTGGATCTAAAAAAAATTTCTATGAAATTCGTTTTCTATTTAAGTTTTTGTGTATGATAATTATCACATTTTCTAGCTTGCAAAAAGTTCCGTTAACCGTAAAGGGTTATCGGGACCGATGAAGTGCAGAAATACTCTGTTTCTGTAACCTCGGCATATGAAGGGACTTATGGTCAGCACAATTCCCAGCCACCCCTATTTCCCAACTTATGAAGTCAGGTACCCATTTAAAACTGGGTGGACTTGTTGGATTTTCACCAACTTTTGCTAGGGCCTGTGAACATTTCCTTGATTCTCACCAAGGATTGATCTCAACACTCTCTGTTCCATTTGTTTTAATCTGTACATTAAGGTGGTCCATGGGCCATTTAAGGTTTCTGCTAGTTGTTTTTTCTATTTTATTTATTTTTTTAGCTACACTAGCCATGTTTGGCACATGCATACAGCATACCAATTAATGAACAAAGAAATAAAAAAAAGTATTAAAAAATGTATTAAAAAATGTATTTTGTGACTTTTTTGGGTAAAAAAGTGTAATTTTAAGTAATATTTTCAAAAATTTTCAAAGAACCAGTTTTTAAAATCTATTGTAGATATCATAAAATAACTTTGCACAAATGTTAATAAGTGTGCTTCAAACAAACATCCAATTTTTTTTTTGGAAATATTAAATAGAATTTTTTTTATAATTTTTTTCTTACCTACCCCCTTGAGAATAAGTTCCATTTTTTGAAAAAAAACAACTGGCAGAGACCTTAAATGGCCCATGGACCACCTTAATGTAGCATGTGCATCTAATAATTCGATTGGTTATGTTTTTCATTTTTCAATAACTTTAATAGAAATGAAATGACTAAGTCCTTCGTTTTACATGTTCCTCTACTAGCAGAGCCTATGAACAAATGCAATCTTTCATGGCTTCAGCTTGAAAACTTTGGGCCCTTGATACATGCTGATTATTATTGGGGACAGTATAATTCATTGATTGCTGTGTAGTGTATGTAGTCAGTGAGAAATGTGAACTCGTGTAGTGTGTGTAGTCAGTGAGAAATGTGAACTCGTGTAGTGAGTGTAGTCAGTGAGAAATGTGAACTCGTGTAGTGTGTGTAGTCAGTGAGAAATGTGAACTCGTGTAGTGTGTGTAGTCAGTGAGAAATGTGAACTCGTGTTGTTGAAATAGGCCCCTTTAAGTCCACTGTCCAATACCACACTCGATGTCCTGACAGATAGACAGAGACCATGTTGACATCAAAGTGAAACCACCAGTTAACGTTTCTTCCAGCACGCTGTCACTTCCCCCCCCCCGTTGCTAAATGACAGCAGTCAACAAGCACTCACATTGATCTGACAACAGCAGCCATGATGATTTTATGGGTAATCTCGTGGTATCACAGTTACCATGACAACCTACCAGCAGGTCGCCGATATCCGGTCGTTAATTACGGTTGGCCACGGGTGACAATTGTGATGTTTCTTTTTATGTGTTTGTTTTATTTATTTCTAGCTGACCGCCAGGGCAAGTTTTTAGCTGACCGTCAGGGCCCGTTTCTAGCTGACCACCAGGGCCATTTTCTAGCTGACCGCCAGGGCCAGTTTCTAGCTGACCTTCAGGGCCCGTTTCTAGCTAACCGCCAGGGCCAGTTTCTAGCTGACCACCAGGGCCATTTTCTAGCTGACCACCATAGACTTTTTCTAGCTGACCGCCAGGGCCAGTTTCTAGCTGACCACCAGGGCCATTTTGTAGCTGACCAAAATAGCCATTTTCTAGCTGACTACCAGGGCCAGTTTCTAGCTGACCGTCAGGGCCCGTTTCTAGCTGACCACCAGGGCCATTTTCTAGCTGACCGCCAGGGCCAGTTTCTAGCTGACCTTCAGGGCCAGTTTCTAGCTAACCGCCAGGGCCAGTTTCTAGCTGACCACCAGGGCCATTTTCTAGCTGACCACCATAGACTTTTTCTAGCTGACCGCCAGGGCCAGTTTCTAGCTGACCACCAGGGCCATTTTGTGGCTGAGCCAAAATAGCCATTTTCTAGCTGAATGCCGGGGCCAGTTTCTAGCTGACCGTCAAAGCCAGCTTCTAGCTGACCGTCAGGGCCAGTTTCAGCTAGGAAAGTCAGGGCCAGTTTCTAGCTGACCACCAGGGCCATTTCTAGCTGACCACCAAAGGCCATTTTCTAGCTGACCGCCAGAGTCAGTTTCTAGCTGACCACCAGGGCCATTTTCTAGCTGACCACCAGGGCCAGTTTCTAACTGATCTCCATGGCCATTTTCTAGTCGCCTGCCATTAGCCTCTACTGCTTAGGCGCCCCCTCTCTGTGTAGGGACTTTTATGTTACAGTAGACATGTAAACATTTTAAGTAATATGTTGTTATTTAACACATGTTGACCAACCTTCTACTCAAGAGGCGAGTCTAACATTCTTACCGGACTTAATAGCCACCTGTCAGGCTCGTCACAAGAAAGACAATCTTTATACTTGTTGGGATCACCGGGTTGAAGGTGGGAGCGCAGGCTTCCTATTGTCAAAGATCATGAGCTCTTAGGATATTCAAGGGGCTGTGTTGACTGCTTTTTTTGCATATGATCTCTATCTAAAACTATTTTTATCTAGCCTTCACCCCCCCCCCCAATGGTGAGGTTGAAGAAACCGTAGATCATGTGCTCTGAGTTCCCCGGGCCGGTGGACAACAGGGTTGACCACTCGGGTACTTTTCTGACCATTAGCCTTTTTTTGGCAGATCCCTGATCTGGAGGAACACAGCGAGTTTGATCTCGCGGGCTCTAAGAGACTTAGTCTCAGCCCGCAGTTAGCACTGAGGGAGTTCAGAGAGAGGGCCCCCTACACATACACGACTGACTTGCCCCTCTCACCTATAAGTGTAATAACGGTTCGGCGAGCCACTAAACTGAGATATAGAATTACATGTCAAAGTTTTATTGGGAAGGGGGAGGCTTTACACTTGAAACCGGTGGCATTTCTATAGTTTTTGTCAACTCTCCTAATAACTAAAGCGGTCTATAAGCAATGAGATGTGAGGTGGTGGTGTGTAATGTCAATGTGTTGTCTGTAAGCAGTGAGATGTGAAGTAGTGGTGTATAATGTCAATGTGTTGTCTGTAAGCAGTGAGATGTGAGGTGGTGGTGTGTAATGTCAATGTGTTGTCTGTAAGCAGTGAGATGTGAGGTAGTGGTGTATAATGTCAATGTGTTGTCTGTAATCATTGAGATGTGAGGTAGTGGTGTGTAATGTCAATGTGTTGTCTGTAAGCAGTGAGATGTGAGGTAGTGGTGTGTAATGTCTATGTGTGGTCTATAAACGGTGAGATGTGAGGTAGTGGTGTGTATTGTTAATGTGTGGAGAATTCAAGTGGACAGCATCGAGTGTCGCTTGTAGTGTGGGTTGTTTACAGAAGTTCAGTCACTAGGGAAATCATCCTGTTGCTGAGCCACAGAGGGGGGCGGGGTTAATGTGTTGTGGTATCTAAGGAAGAAAGTAAGGTCGCAAAATGATAAAATATTGTATCGTGACATATAATTATGTCAACGATAAAGCATTGTATGCTCCACTCTCAGCCGTTCTTATAGAAGATTTGTTTCTAGTATCGATTCTGATTCTCGACACACACACACATATATATATATATATTAGTCTGGGGATCTCAATCGTCTATGGTAGTATCTGTTCGAGGCCCGCTAGTATCTATAAATGGCCCTTTCTAAACTAAATACATTATATAATGAACCCCTCCCCCTCCACCAATTTCTTCATGTATTAATTAATATCCTTATCTAAGAGAGACCCGGCAGATATCTTTCCCGATGTTCATTAAAGCCTTTCTGGTAGGGCCCCCAAGCGGCCGTTCACACAGTATATAACGCCGAAGGGGGAGGGGGGTGGATGCAAATTTGTTACATATATTGGGGGAGTTTTCTAGTGTTACAAAGTGTTATGTGAGAGGAGGAAGGTAAAAAAAATGACATTTTTACGTTATATAAAATGTGAACGGACCCCAAAGAGAAGGAGCGGCCCTGGCTCAATTTTACACATTTTTAGTTAGGGCGAAACAAAGGAGTTTATTATCGAAATGACAAGATAATTTTTTTTCGTAAGTAAAATATGATTAAATCAAAGACCTTGAAAAGTATCGAACAAAATACTAAACAATAATACACAACAAGTTCATGACAGCCATGCCATTCAAGTGGCTTGCACAGTCTTTGATGATCATCCACTTATCTCATTAAACAATGCAGCTGATCATCCACTTATCTCATTAAACAACGCAGCTGAAGTTCTGAGCTTTGAAACAGATTAACATTTGACTATGGGTTGGGTACTTTAGGGGCTTGAGGAGCCCCTACTGAGTTGTTTTTAAACACGTCCCTGATATGACGAGATGTTTGTCTCTTTGATACTACAAACTACTAATGGCACGGTCCCATTTCATACATTGCCATAGACGATAGTGCAACAATCATGTAGGCACCACGGGAGACATTTGTGGGTGACAGGGACTGGAACTCGTAGCCCACAGTATTCAGGTCGTGCTGCGCCATGAAGGTCCGACTCGCTTTCACAGCGCCACTCATTCACCTTCGTAATTATATTTAGAGTTATGAACCGTGGGGGTTAGGGGGTGGGTGGGTACAATCCAATCAGTTCCGACTGTGCTTTTACATCAAGTCTGGTTTCCGACATTGAATATGTATAATCTCAGCTTTTGGTTATTTATTTGTGCATTCATTTGTTTTATGCGTATTACCAACACAGACAATGAGTCACTTTAAATAGTATCTGTCGCCATGGAAACTGTGCTCACCATTGCCAGTATTGGGTAACCATGGAAACACCGGGTGGGTGTAGATGGAAACATTTCATTAATGAAACGCGGTGGGTTCGGGCGAAATTAAGTAAAAAGCCAATAAACAGTTGAGAAGTGATTTTGACAGTGGGACTGGTTTATTGGACTGGCTAATGACAAACACTGGATACAGTCCGGCTGACTTTTGCTACTGGCTAGGACTCTTGAACTAAATACAGGAACTCGAAATACAAAGTATTAATAGTTGAAGGCTATAAGTTTACACATGTTGTTATATACATATATATCTAGATTCTAGAATCAAGACTGCACATAATTTAAAGGGAGATTAATATATGAATTATAATTTAATCCGATATATATTTTGTTACATAGAGATGACTATTTCATTTTTTTTTGTGAGAATTTTTTTTTTATTTGGTATGTTTGAGGAGTTATCAACTTGTTTTATTTTTAAACCACGAATTTTATTTAAAAAAACAATATTATCTAATAATATTTAAGCTAATGAAGAACATTTTAAAATAAAAAACAAAGATATATATATATATATATTTTTGGAAAATTTAGCAGTGGGTAAGTGCATTTAGCAACCCAACGCTCAACTGCGTGAATAGGTTTATGAAATGGGCGTACATATTTAAACCTACGAATTATGAATTCGATAGATTCAAAGTTAAGTAATTAAATAAGGAAAACTTTAGTTCCTTAATCAAGAGTAAATTATGATACTATTAGCCCACCAAGATATACTATTTAGTGGATATCAGAATAAAGTATAACAGTTCTTTCATTGATCAGAATATCAACGAGATGTCCCATCACAAGCCATGCCTCAACTTGATAGAAACTGTTCAAACTAAATGATTGACTTACCTCGTCCAGACACTATAAGAATTAACCGAGTCAAGAACGAACTGTCTGGAGTGTTCAAGTCAGTAATTCAATGTTTGAACAAACTCTGAGTAGTTGAGTTGATTTTAAAGTCTGTAGTTGGAATCGAAAACTGAATTATCTTTATGACCTGAAACTTAGGAAAAAAATATTTAATGTATACATGAGGCACTCAGTATAATTGTCTGGATAACTTAGCTAAATTGTGTGGCTTTCTAACTTTGGCTAAATTGTAGGACTGTCTTATTGAGGCTGAATTGTGTGATTATTTTACTGTGACTAAATTTTACCCGCTGAACTACTGTGGCTAAATTGTGTGGCTTTCTAGCTTTGGCTAAATTGTAGGACTGTCTTGTTGTTGCTGAATTGAGTGGAATCATTACTGTGGCTTAATTGTATGGCTTTCTGTGGCTACATTGTAGGTATGTATTTTTGTTGCTTAATTGTGTGATTATTTTACTGTGACAAGATTCGAACTGCTGAACTACTGTGGCTAAATTGTGTTGCTGAACCTCTGTGGCTAAATTGTGTGGCTGAACCTCTGTGGCTAAATTGTGTGGCTGAACCTATGTGACTAAATTGTGTGGCTGAACCTCTGTGGCTAAATTGTGTGGCTGGACCAGTGTGACTAAATTGTGTGGCTGAACCTCTGTGACTAAATTGTGTGGCTGAACCTCTGTGACTAAATAGTGTGGCTGAACTAGTGTGACTAAATTTTGTGCTTGAACCAGTGTGACTAAATTGTGTGGCTGAACTAGTGTGACTAAATTGTGTGCTTGTACTAGTATGACTAAATTGTCTGACTGAACCTCTGTGGCTAAATTGTGTGGCTGAACCTCTGTGACTAAATTGTGTGGCTGAACTAGTGTGACTAAATTGTGTGCTTGAACTAGTATGACTAAATTGTGTGGCTGAACCTCGTTGACTAAATAGTGTGGCTGAACTAGTGTGACTAAATTTTGTGCTTGAACCAGTGTGACTAAATTGTGTGGCTGAACTAGTATGACTAAATTGTGTGGCTGAACCTCTGTGGCTAAATTGTGTGGCTGAACCTCTGTGGCTAAATTATGTGGCTGAACCAGTGTGACTAATTGGTGTGTATGAACTAGTGTGACTAAATTGTGTGGCTGAACCAGTGTGACTAAATAGTGTTGCTGAACTAGTGTGACTAAATTTTGTGCTTGAACTAGTGTGACTAAATAGTGTGGCTGAACTAGTGTGACTAAATTGTGTGCTTGAACCAGTATGACTAAATTGTGTGGCTGAACTAGTGTGACTAAATTTTGTGGCTGAACCAGTGTGACTAAATAGTGTGGATGAACTAGTGTGACTAATTTTTTGGCTGAACTACTGTGACTAAATTTTTTGGCTGAACTACTGTTACGAGGTTTTCGGTAGGACTTATGTAGTCTTATGTATTTTTTTTTGCTTCAAAGTTTTTCAAATTATTGTATTGTGCTATTTATATATTAGGGTTTTATTTTCTAATTTTATTTATGTGTCAAATATCTATTATCGTTTTCCACACATTCTTTATTTCTACATCTTATTTCTGTTAGATAAGCTAGTTATTGCTTTACACAACTTCATATATTTTCGTGTGTCCATAATTATAACCTTTTCTAATGTTCGGAAATTGTTTTTATTTCTGTTAATACATTTTCTAGAAAGTAAAGTTCCTAGAAAGTAAAGTTTTTTAGAAAATGTAAGTTATTTAAGAACATATATGCATTGTAATATTAAAATTGTACGGTTATCTTTATAATAATGAACGATCTTGATTTGTTGATATTAAAATCGATTTAGTCATAAAAAGTGTTTATTGTTCATGTACAAAAGCACTTCAGATAATTTTTCAATTACTATTTTACACGAGGTGGAAATGTCTACCAGTAAAAAAAAAATATTCCAACTCAAGCTTCCAGCATTTTAAATGTGAGCGGTTGTTTTAATCGGAGAAGTAGTATGAGAAATATTGTGACTGGCCACTGATAGCCATTTCTGCAGTACGGATGATATATCTACCGACAACTAAAAACTATATTGGTTGTTCACACACATTTATCACTGTCCATGTGTTGGTCCACAATCACACCCTCATCAACAGACCATGTGTTGGTCCAAACCCACACCCTCATCAACAGACCATGTGTTGGTCCAAACCCACACCCTCATCAATTGTCCATGTGTTGGTCCAAACCCACACCCTCATCAACAGACTATGTGTTGGTCCAAACCCACACCCTCATCAACAGACCATTTGTTGACCCAAACTCACACCCACATCAACTGACCATGTGTTGGCTCACTTTCACATACCCATCAACGTGCTATTAGTTATTCATATTCCACCTACGAGTTGTTCTATTCAAAAATTCGAATGTAATATATCTCTATTTTAAACCAAACAAATAACGGAAAAAAAATTGTATATTTAAACATTGCAAGGCCTCAATCGAGGTAAGAAACATATCTATCCAGATGTTTTTATATCTTTCTGAAAAAAAGAGTTGTTTTATTTAAGTTATGTTTATTTCTGTAGTCAACGGCCAAGATCAATAACGATATAAATAGACAATTAAAAATAGAATACTTTATTTTTCTGTTGCACTTGGTGCTGTATTTGACTTGGAAGATACAACTCAGATTTGATCACAGTGTGTTAAAGGAAACTAAATAACTGTGGGATATCATCTATTAAAGTTTTCCTCAAATAAGAGATGCAGAGATTGAACTTGTGATGAATTGAACGTTTTGTTGACACTATGGGCTAATAGACAAACACACACACACACACACACAAACACACACACACACGAAGTTATTTAGCAAATGTCTATACTTAAACACAATACTTTTTTAATCACATCTTCTGTAAAACAGCTACTTACCATAGCTAAATCTATTACATAAATATTGGAGAAGACCGCATTGAAGAGCTGCGCACTTATTGAATTTGTTTTTAGACACACAAAACCTCCTAGTTGCATTGTTTACTAGTGCCGTAAGTAGCTGTAGTGGCGCCCGGGAAGGACTCTTAAATGTCCGTCATACTTCCGAGTCAAACTATACTAAAGTACACCCCCTTAGTTAACGGCAAATATAATTGCCGCCCGGGGCAGTCTGCTCCCCCCAGTTCCCAACTTGTAACGCTGCTGATTGAATCCTAAAGTGAATATACTACATGGTCTTCCTTATTATCAACAAAAAACAAAAAAAAGATTAAAATCACAATGGCTTTTCTATTTCTATTTAAAACGATCTTTTTATAACCTGTTTTGTCTGATGTGTGTTATCATATATAGCCTTTTTCTCTGATGTGTGTCATCATATATAACTTGTTTTCTCTGATATGTGTTATATAGCCTGTTTTCTCTGATGTGTGTTATCATATATAGCCTGTTTTCTCTGATGTGTGTTATCATATATAACCTGTTTTCTCTGATGTGTGTTATCATATATAGCCTGTTTTCTTTGATGTGTGTTATCATATATAACCTGTTTTCTCTGATGTGTGTTATCATACATAACCTGTTTTTTTCTGATATTCGTTAGCATATATAACCGGTTTTCTCTGATATTCGTTATCATATATAACCGGTTTCTCTGATGTGTGTTATCATATATAGCCTGTTTTCTCTGATGTGTGTTATCATATATAACATGTTGTTTCTGATATTCGTTATCATATATAGCCTGTTTTCTCTGATGTGTGTTATCATATATAACATTTTTTCACTTATTTGTGTTATCTTATATAACCTGTTTACTGTGATGTGTAATATCTTATATAGCCTTTTTACAATGATGTGTCTTACATAACTTGTTTTCTATGATGTGTGTTAGATAAAACTTTCCTCAATTAAACATTATTTTATACTACTCTACTATTTAACTGATGTATCTGATGCGTAGACCGTAAGCAAAATGCTGCCCATGGAAAGCTAAGACCGCAGACTGTCACGCGCTGTGCAATTCCATTTTGAAATAAATCGCCTCCCACCTTGTCCAGCCTTCCGACCTTCCTTCACACGTCAACATTTGAAGATGCTCCTCAATCCCAACTCTCTATCTCGTCAGAATTATACGTATTAAATTTTAATATCCTATTTTTAATTATCACTATTTCGGTTTACCGGAAGTGAAAATTGAATCAATGACTCAAGACAAAATCTTTATAGGGTTTCGACTCAGGAGTTTCAAAGAAAAAGTCTCTGGGCTCACCACTCTATCCCCTACCATCAACACAGACACAGACACACACACACACACACACACACACACACTCACACATCTACAAACTCGTGCCATAGTCTCCCTTTACTCTTCTCAGTAGCGTCGGTATCGATTACCGAATAAGTTGTAAGGAATCGTTTGGTTTGAACTCTGTGACGTAGATACGTTGACAAGTCTGTAATAAACAAAGTGTAAGGCATAGTGTGGAGGCGGAAGGAAACGTTAAGTTGATGAAACAAATAACAAAGGCTGTTTAGGTTGTTTTTGTTTTACTGTCGTGCGTCTTTTGGTTTGAAATAAGCAGATTAAGCTGTAAGCATTTAGTTTAAAAGCTAGTAACACTAATTCACAGGAATTTGAAACTGTTGACCTATATTAAAACTGAGAAAAAGACCAGTACTTATAGTTTTTTTTATTCACTAAGGAAGACTAATTAATAAATAATCATGACATGAATATATTTCTCTTTTTTTCAGTCCTGATAGACGTAGATTAACCAAGTAACAGCCGTGAGCAGGGTCAGAGTGATTGGGGGGGGGGCGATATACAGATCAAAAGACGTAAAGCCCTCAACTGAAAGTCAATACAACATCTGAGTGTCAAGACAACGTCTGAGTGTCAATAAAACGTCTGAGTGTCAAGACAACGTCTCAGTGTCAATACAACGTCTGAGTGTCAATACAACGTCTCAGTGTCAATACAACGTGTCAAGACTACGTTTGAATGTCAATACAACGAGTGAGTGTCAATACAACGTCTGAATGTCAATACTGTCTCAGTATCAAGACAACGTCTGAGTGTCAAGACAACGTCTGATTGTCAAGACAACGTCTGAGTGTCAAGACAACGCCTGAGTGTCAAGACAAGGTCTGAGTGTCAATACAACGTCTGAGTGTCAATACAACGTCTGAGTGTCAATACTACGTCTGAGTGTCAATACAACGTCTGAGTGTCAATACAACGTACCACAATTAAAAACTCTTGTAATTTGTTTTAAAAAAATAAATAAATTTTGCTAATAATTTATGTATGTCGGTTATTCTTATTTTGCCTTCAGCGCCCGAAATGTTATCTAAATATATCAAAGTATGTAGCCAAATATTTTTACCAAAAAATGTGGTGGTCATAAAAATCATATTTAAAAAAAAAAAAGAAAGAAAGAAAAAATAAAAAATAAGAGAAAGTTAACCAGATTGGGATTCTGTAGAAAATGTTCTCGAATGATTTGCATTGATCTCATCGGACGGTGTCGGTGGAACTCGAAAGTCTTTACTTGTGACCTGTGTAAGATTGTTTACTTTATTTAGTTCATACTTACGTTAGTACTGCTTCGTTGTAAGCTTAAGTTTTATACCATTATGTGTGTCTGTGGGCGTTAAACTGAACCGTTGACACTTGTCTGGGGTTGATGGGACGGGCGTGAGCAGGGAGGCTTCTTCAACCAAAGCCAGTGCGTCAGTGGTGGAGGTGAACGTGTGATGGGACAAATATTGACAGTGACAACATTGACTCGGTTTACAGTCTATGAATTATTAACAGCCCGTCGGTTAATTTAAGACGCATCGTGAACTAAGCAGTCTCCTCACAGTACACCCCCATCACCACAGTCTCCTCACAGTATACCCCATCACCACAGTCTCCTCACAGTATACCCCATCACCACAGTCTCCCACAGTCTCCTCACAGTAGACCCCCATCAACACAGTCTCCTCACAGTAGAACCCATTACCACAGTCTCCTCAAAGTAGACCCCATCACCACAGTAACCTCACAGTAGACCCCATCACCACAGTCTCCTCACAGTAGTACCCATCCGAAAAATCTCCTCACAGTATAACCCATCCAACAGTCTTTTCACAGTAGACCCCATCCCAACAGTCTCCTCACAGTAGACCCAACACCACAATCTCCTTACAGTAGACCCCTTCACCACATTCTGCTCACAGTAGACCCAATCACCACATTCTCCTCACAGTAGACCCAAATACCACAGTCCCCTCACAGTAGACCCCATCAGATTCTCCTAACAGTAGACCCCATCCCCACAGTCTCCTCAAAGTAGACCCCATCTCCAGTCTTTTTAAAGTTGACCCCATCACCACAGTCTCCTCAAAATAAACTTGGCCCCCACAGTCTCCTCACAGTAGACCCCATCACCACATTCTCCTTACAGTAGACCCAATTACCACAGTCCCGTCACAGTATACCCCATCACCACAGTCTCCTCACAGTATACCCCATCACCACAGTCTCCTCACAGTAGACCCCCATCAACACAGTCTCCTCACAGTAGAACCCATCAGATTCTCCTAACAGTAGACCCCCATCCCCACAGTCTCCTCACAGTATACCCCATCTCCAGTCTTTTTACAGTAGACCCCATCACCACAGTCCCCCTCACAGTAAACCCCATCACGACAGTCTCCTCACAGAAGACCCAATCACCACATTCTCCTCACAGAAGACCCCATCACCACAGTCTCCTCACAGTAGATCCTATCCCCACAGTCTCCTCACAGTAGACTCTATCACCACAGCCTCCTCACAGTAGACCCCCTTACCACATTGTCCTCACAAAAGACCCCATCTCCATAGTCTCCTCACATTAGATCCCACCCCCACATTCTCCTCACAGTAGACCACATCCCCACATTCTCCTAGCAGTAGACCCCATTACCACATTGTCCTCACATTAGACTTCATCACCACAGTCTACTCACAGTAGACCCCATCCCCACATTCTCCTCACAGTAGACCCCATCCCCACATTCTCCTCACAGTAGACCCCATCCCCACATTCTCCTCACAGTAGACCCCATCCCCACATTCTCCTCACAGTAGACCACATCCCCAAATTCACCTCACAGTAGACCCCATTACCACATTGTCCTCAAGTAGACTTCGTCACCACAGTCTCCTCACAGTAGACCCCATGACCACATTCTCCTCACAGTAGACCCAATCACCACAGTCTCCTCACCGTAGACCATATCATCACATTCTCCTCATAGTAGAACCCATCCCAACATTCTCCTTACAGTAGACCCCATCTCCACAGTCCCCCTCACAGTAGACACCATCCCCACAGTCTCATTACAGTAGACTCCATCCCCACATTCTCCTCACAGTAGACCCCATCCCGACAGTCTCCTCACAGTAGACCCCATCACCACAGTCTCCTCACAGAAGACCCCACCCCACAGTCTCCTCACAGTAGACCCCATCACAACAGTCTCCTCACAGTAGACCCAACACCACAATCTCCTCTCAGTAGACCCCATCACCACATTCTCCTCACAGTAGCCCCAATCACCACAGTCCCCTCACAGTAGACCTCATCCCCACATTTTCCGCTCAGTAGACCCCATCACCACATTTTCCTCACAGTAGACCCAATCACCACAGTCTCCTCACAGTAGACCCCCATCAACACAGTCTCCTCACAGTAGAACCCATTACCACAGTCTCCTCAAAGTAGACCCCATCACCACAGTAACCTCACAGTAGACCCCATCACCACAGTCTCCTCACAGTAGTACCCATCCGAAAAATCTCCTCACAGTATAACCCATCCAACAGTCTTTTCACAGTAGACCCCTTCCCAACAGTCTCCTCACAGTAGACCCAACACAACAATCTCCTTACAGTAGACCCCATCACCACATTCTCCTCACAGTAGACCCAATCACCACATTCTCCTCACAGTAGACCCCATCACCACATTCTCCTCATAGTAGACCCAATTACCACAGTCCCCTCACAGTAGACCCCATCAGATTCTCCTAACAGTAGACCCCATCCCCACAGTCTCCTCACAGTATACCCCATCTCCAGTCTTTTTACAGTAGACCCCAACACCACAGTCCTATCACAGTAAACCCCATCACGACAGTCTCCTCACAGAAGACCCAATCACCACATTCTCCTCACAGAAGACCCCATCACCACAGTCTCCTCACAGTAGACCCTATCCCCACAGTCTCCTCACAGTAGACCCCATCACCACAGTCTCCTCACAGTAGACCCCATTACCACATTGTCCTCACAGTAGACCCCATCTCCACAGTCTCCTCACATTAGATCCCACCCCCACATTCTCCTCACAGTAGACCACATACCCACATTCTCCTCGCAGTAGACCCCATTACCACATTGTCCTCACAGTAGACTTCATCACCACAGTCTCCTCACAGTAGACCCCATCCCCACATTCTCCTCACAGTAGACCCCATCCCCATATTCTCCTCACAGTAGACCACATCCCCACATTCTCCTCACAGTAGACCCCATTACCACATTGTCCTCAAGTAGACTTCGTCACCACAGTCTCCTCACAGTAGACCCCATGACCACATTCTCCTCACAGTAGACCCAATCACCACAGTCTCCTCACCGTAGACCATATCATCACATTCTCCTCATAGTAGAACCCATCCCAACATTCTCCTTACAGTAGACCCCATCTCCACAGTCCCCCTCACAGTAGACACCATCCCCACAGTCTCATTACATGAGACTCCATCCCCACATTCTCCTCACAGTAGACCCCATCCCGACAGTCTCCTCACAGTAGACCCCATCACCACAGTCTCCTCACAGAAGACCCCACCCCACAGTCTCCTCACAGTAGACCCCATCACAACAGTCTCCTCACAGTAGACCCAACACCACAATCTCCTCTCAGTAGACCCCATCACCACATTCTCCTCACAGTAGACCCAATCACCACTGTCCCCTCACAGTAGACCTCATCCCCACATTTTCCGCTCAGTAGACCCCATCACCACATTTTCCTCACAGTAGACACAATCACCACAGTCTCCTCACAGTAGACCCCATCCCCACAGTCTCCTCACAGTAGACCCCATCACCACAGTCTCCTCACAGTAGACCCCATCACAACAGTTTCCTCACATTAGACCCCATCCCCACAGTCTCCTCACAGTAGACCCCATCACCACAGTCTCCTCACAGTAAACCCCACCTCCACAGTCTCCTCACAGTAGACCCTATCTCCATAGTCTCCTCACAGTAGACCCCATCCCCACAGTCTCCTCACAGTAGACCCAATCACCACAGTCCCCTCACAATAGACCCCATCACAGTCTCCTCACAGTAGACCCCATCACCACATTCTCCTCACAGTAGACCCCATCCCGACAGTCTCCTCACAGTAGACCCCATCACCACAGTCTCCTCACAGTAAACCCCACCTCCACAGTCTCCTCACAGTAGACCCTATCTCCATAGTCTCCTCACAGTAGACCCCCATCACCACAGTCTCCTCACAGTATACCCCATCACCACAGTCTCCTCACAGTATACCCCATCACCACATTCTCCTCACAGTAGACCCCATCCCGACAGTCTCCTCATAGTAGACACCATCCCCACAGTCCCCCTCACAGTAGACACCATCCCCACAGTCCCCCTCACAGTAGACACCATCCCCACAGTCTCATCACAGTAGACTCCATCCCCACATTCTCCTCACAGTAGACCCCATCCCGACAGTCTCCTCACAGTATACCCCATCACCACAGTCTCCTCACAGTAGACCCCATCACCACATTCTCCTCACAGTAGACCCCATCACCACTGTCTACTCACAGTAGACCCCATCTCCACATTCTCCTCACAGTAGACCCCATCCCCACATTCTCTCACAGTAGACCCCATCCCCACATTCTCCTCACAGTAGACCCCATCACCACATTCTCCTCACAGTAGACCCCATCCCCACATTCTCCTCACAGTAGACCCCATCCCAACATTCTCCTCACAGTAGACCCCATCACCACAGTCTTCTATCAGAAGACCCCACCCCCACAGTCTCCTCACAGTAGACCCCATCTCACAGTCTCCTCACAGTAGAACCCATCCCAACAGTCTCCTCACAGTAGACCCCATCTCCACAGTCCCCCTCACAGTAGACACCATCCCCACAGTCTCATCACAGTAGACTCCATCCCCACATTCTCCTCACAGTAGACCCCATCCCGACAGTCTCCTCACAGTAGACACCATCCCCACAGTCCCCCTCACAGTAGACACCATCCCCACAGTCCCCCTCACAGTAAACACCATCCCCACAGTCTCATCACAGTAGACTCCATCCCCACATTCTCCTCACAGTAGACCCCATCCCGACAGTCTCCTCACAGTAGACCCCATCACCACAGTCTCCTCACAGTAGACCCCACCCCACAGTCTCCTCACAGTAGACCCCATCTCACAGTCTCCTCACAGTAGACCTTATCATAACAGTCTCCTCACAGTAGACCAAACACCACAATCTCCTCTCAGTAGACCCCATCACCACATTCTCCTCACAGTAGACCCAATCACCACAGTCCCCTCACAGTAGACCTCATCCCCACATTTTTCGCTCAGTAGACCCCATCACCACATTTTCCTCACAGTAGACCCAATCACCACAGTCTCCTCACAGTAGACCCCATCCCCACAGTCTCCTCACAGTAGACCCCATCACCACAGTCTCATCAAAGTAAACTTTACCCCCACAGTCTCCTCACAGTAGACCCCATCCCAACAGTCTCCTAACAGTAGACCCCATCACCACAGTCTCATCAAAGTAAACTTCACCTCCACAGTCTCCTCACAGTAGACCCTATCTCCATAGTCTCCTCACAGTAGACCCCATCCCCACAGTCTCCTCACAGTAGACCCAATCACCACAGTCCCCTCACAATAGACCCCATCACAGTCTCCTCACAGTAGACCCCATCACCACAGTCTCCTCACAGTAGACCCCATCACAACAGTTTCCTCACATTAGACCCCATCCCCACAGTCTCCTCACAGTAGACCCCATCACCACAGTCTCCTCACAGTAAACCCCACCTCCACAGTCTCCTCACAGTAGACCCTATCTCCATAGTCTCCTCACAGTAGACCCCCATCACCACAGTCTCCTCACAGTATACCCCATCACCACAGTCTCCTCACAGTATACCCCATCACCACATTCTCCTCACAGTAGACCCCATCCCGACAGTCTCCTCATAGTAGACACCATCCCCACAGTCCCCCTCACAGTAGACACCATCCCCACAGTCCCCCTCACAGTAGACACCATCCCCACAGTCTCATCACAGTAGACTCCATCCCCACATTCTCCTCACAGTAGACCCCATCCCGACAGTCTCCTCACAGTATACCCCATCACCACAGTCTCCTCACAGTAGACCCCATCACCACATTCTCCTCACAGTAGACCCCATCACCACTGTCTACTCACAGTAGACCCCATCTCCACATTCTCCTCACAGTAGACCCCATCCCCACATTCTCTCACAGTAGACCCCATCCCCACATTCTCCTCACAGTAGACCCCATCCCCACATTCTCCTCACAGTAGACCCCATCCCCACATTCTCCTCACAGTAGACCCCATCCCAACATTCTCCTCACAGTAGACCCCATCACCACAGTCTTCTATCAGAAGACCCCACCCCCACAGTCTCCTCACAGTAGACCCCATCTCACAGTCTCCTCACAGTAGAACCCATCCCAACAGTCTCCTCACAGTAGACCCCATCTCCACAGTCCCCCTCACAGTAGACACCATCCCCACAGTCTCATCACAGTAGACTCCATCCCCACATTCTCCTCACAGTAGACCCCATCCCGACAGTCTCCTCACAGTAGACACCATCCCCACAGTCCCCCTCACAGTAGACACCATCCCCACAGTCCCCCTCACAGTAAACACCATCCCCACAGTCTCATCACAGTAGACTCCATCCCCACATTCTCCTCACAGTAGACCCCATCCCGACAGTCTCCTCACAGTAGACCCCATCACCACAGTCTCCTCACAGTAGACCCCACCCCACAGTCTCCTCACAGTAGACCCCATCTCACAGTCTCCTCACAGTAGACCTTATCATAACAGTCTCCTCACAGTAGACCAAACACCACAATCTCCTCTCAGTAGACCCCATCACCACATTCTCCTCACAGTAGACCCAATCACCACAGTCCCCTCACAGTAGACCTCATCCCCACATTTTTCGCTCAGTAGACCCCATCACCACATTTTCCTCACAGTAGACCCAATCACCACAGTCTCCTCACAGTAGACCCCATCCCCACAGTCTCCTCACAGTAGACCCCATCACCACAGTCTCATCAAAGTAAACTTTACCCCCACAGTCTCCTCACAGTAGACCCCATCCCAACAGTCTCCTCACAGTAGACCCCATCACCACAGTCTCATCAAAGTAAACTTCACCCCCACAGTCTCCTCACAGTAGACCCCATCCCAACAGTCTTCTCACTCTCCTCATAGTTGACCCCACCCCCACAGTTTTCTCATTGCAGACCCCATCACAGTCTCCTTATAGTACACCCCATCCCCACAGTAGACCCCATCACCACAGTCTCATCAAAGTAAACTTCACCCCCACAGTCTCCTCACAGTAGACCCCATTCCAACATTCTCCTCACAGTAGTACCCATCCGAACAGTCTCCTCACAGTATAACCCATCCAACAGTCTTTTCACAGTAGACCCAATCACCACAGTCCCATCACAGTAGACCCAATCACCACAGTCTTTTCACAGTAGACCCAATCACCACAGTCTTTTCACAGTAGACCCCATCCCAACAGTCTCCTCAAAGTAGAACCCATCCCAACAGTCTCCTTACAGTTGTCCCCATCCCAACAGTCTCCTCACAGTAGACCCCATCCCAACAGTCTCCTCACAGTAGACCCCATCCCAACAGTCTCCTCACAGTAGAACCCATCCCAACAGTTTCCTCACAGTAGACCCCATCCCAACAGTCAGTCTCCTCACAGTAGAACCCATCCCAACAGTTTCCTCACAGTAGACCCCATCCCAACAGTCTCCTCACAGTAGAACCCATCACAACAGTTTCCTCACAGTAGACCCCACCACATTCTCCTCATCTCCCCTCCCCATCCAATCGCACTCCTACTCTTTCAACTAATATTATTTGTTAAAACGTACATAGAAAAGAATCAGAAGACTAAAACATCGCTGTACAGAAGAGTCCAGGATCAGCATGCGATCATTTGAAATCCGTAAAACAGACTCAGTGGACCCAATGGGATTAGTAATTGTTATTAGGTTCAGGCGAAATACGGCTTACCTGCTTTTGAGGTATAGGTGGCTTATTTTTACAGTGCAATTTACCTGATTTTTAGGTGGAAATTACCTGTCATTGTAGTACATTTTTCCTGTATTTGAATTTAATGTATCAATTTCTAAGTTACGAATGTGTTCTGTCTAAAACACATTTCCCTGAGATAGATATAACTTGTTTTAACTACAGGTCGAGCTGAAGGTTTCTGGTTCGATTGTCGCTTGATATTCGGAGGAAATTCACGTCCTGGTGAAAGATACAACTTCCCTACCTTGAATAAAGTCGTACCTGACAAACGCTGCAAAGGCGTAGACTTTTTGAAAGACACCTAAGTAACGCCCCTATGGTGGGTGGTTTGAAAGAAAAACAGCATGAATACCGCCCCATTTTTTGTTTCATAGGATTTTCGAGAAACACTTCTTATACTTACAGGCATTTAAACAATAAATAAAGTGCAAGCGAGGTTTTTCAATGTGTGTATAAGGTGTAAGTCATGTACACGGTATAATTCATATATAAGTTATAAGTCACGTTTAAGGTATAAGTAAACCTCAGCGTGGATGAGCATTCCTATCACTGGTTTTCAAAGATAAAAGAGCTGCTCTACCAATTCGATGATCTACTGGATCTTTGAATGAAGTTCTTGGGCTCAAAGCTAAGATCTTTTGATCTTTATAGCAATTAGAAAAATGATGCTCGCTGTTGTAGATTGGGGAGCCGGGTTAAGAATAAATGAATGAATAACTTAGTAGCTCAATACTTAGGTTGAGTTGATAGTTTCGATCGGGCATTGCAGAGTTTCTGGGAAGTTTTAAGCTAGGAGCGATGGACCTATTGAAAACGCCTTTCCGCCTTTACTCCCCATCTTAAAGTCAGGTACCCATTTAAAGCTGGGTGCACTTGAAGAAATCCCAAGGGTCTCACTTATATTCAAACCCGAGGCCTCTCTGGTCGATAGTCGAGCGCACTACACCGCACGACCACCAGTCCCCATTTTATACTAGTGTTGTTTGTTTATCTTTTTTATTGAGCAACACTATATATATATATATATATATATTATTTTAATGACACAATTAGTAATGATGGTGGCAAATTATCATTTGTTAAATGTTTTGTTGTTGTTGAACTGAAGAAGTTGTGAAAATACAACGTGTTGACCTATTTATTATAGTTACACTTAACTATTGATATAATGTAGGACCCATTTTTGACAAGTGCAGTTGTTATATCGTGACAAATATAATTGTTATATCGTGACAAGTGCAGTTGTTATATCGTGACAAGTGAAGTTGTTATATCGTGACAAGTGCAGTTGTTATATCGTGATAAATACAATTGTTATATCGTTAAGTTTGCAGTGAATCAAGAAGATTATTACACGGAATAACCCGCATACGAACATACACACAAAACATATACATACTGCTGCTCTGATGATTCGTAGATGTTTTATATATTGTATTTTTCTCATATCCCAATGAAAAAAAGTTGCAGAAATTTAGCTCAGGCAAAGTAAGGCGAAGTAGCAGATTTAAGGACTGGGGTTCCGGGGCTCCGTCTTCAGAGGGGCTTTTACAGCCCAAATGTAACCCTTGTATATATATATATAAAATCTTTAAATGCTCCAATATATTCTACTGCGCCCTATGATCGTCTGCCCTAAGTCCGACTCTGGTAGGGCGCCCAAAGCCAAAATGTCCATTGGCATACATTTTGTTCTACTTAAATGTACTTTTGATTGCTGCACTAACTACAACAGCCACTAACAGTACCAAATATAAAAAAAAAAATTAGATGTTGTTATATATTGCAAAGTTGAACAATAACAACATATTTAAATAATTATCTATTTATTTGGATAACATTATCGTTCAACATTCGTTATAATAAATATCATATAATCATTTCTAACAGTGGCTCTCACAGACCTACTCACGGTACTGACAAGTCCATCAAGTGTTGGGATAATACACTAAGAACGTCCACAACTAACGTTTATGAAATTGACTAATTAACATGTAGTCTTGACTCTTTACTGTGAACATAACCTTAGCCAAACCAATCAAGTTAATTTCAACAACTTGAATGTGATAATAAGGGGAGGCGTGAGTTGGGGGGTGGGTGGGGTTTGAATCATTGGAATTATTCCAGGCTGATATGGCAAAGGCAGATCTCTGTTCAGATAACAGCTGAAAATATGTTGGACTGCTGTTTTGTGTTGTGTATATAATAAAATCAACTCTGTTATCTGTAAAGAACAATGTAGCTATTTAACACTGAGTAGTGTTTTTATATGTCTTGAAAACTGATCTATAAATAATCGATAAATGTGTTTATATCTATCTATATCTATATCTATCTATCTAACTAACTATATATATATATATATATATATATATATATATATATATATATAATCATGAGTTTACTTTACTTTGGTAAACGATTTTGATATATAATGATAAAAATAATCATATTGTGCGGCCATTGTCATACTTTGGACGGCCGATGCTGACAAAGGTGACATGTGCTTGGTACGACCGGTTAATGTTGAAGTGACGATGTGAATAGTGTTCTATGAAAGACATAACATCAGCTGTAAACGCCTTAAAAGTGGGAAAACAATAAAGCAAAGTACATGTAATACAAATCGGTTGACCACTGGGTGTGTCCGAATGCTTTTATTTAATATTAACACACATATTGAGACTTGCTGTTCTTATTAAAACAGCTGTAACTATTAATTATTTTTCTCTGCCATCCATTGTTAAAGAAAATGAAATAAAGGTAATAAAAACACATTTAGATGGGAACTGGCTATTTGTGCTGGTAAGAGAATTAAAATATTCATAATGATGCATCATCTTTCTCTGTTATCATTTATTTCAACAAGAGAAAAAGTTTTTTATCATTACGTGATATACCTTGGAGTTATTTGAACTGATTAATAGTTGAAGCAAGAATGACTTTTATATTCCTCTCTATCGCCCTTCTGCGTCACGCTATATGAAAATTACGGCTGGATAGACAACTCGACTCAAATGCAGGAGGTACAGGGTTCTATTCGCGTTAAAGACAAAACAATTAATTCTCCGCTGACTTGGAGGGGAAATGAAAGCCACCAAGTCCATAAGCCCAATGAAAGGACGTGTGAACGCACAACTGATATCTGTTGATTTGTGACCATAAGCCCAATGAAAGGACATGTGAAAGTGCAACTGATATCTGTTGATTTGTGACCATAAGCCCAATGAAAGGAAGTGTGAAAGTGCAACTGATATCTGTTGATTTGTGACCATAAGCCCAATGAAAGGAAGTGTGAAAGTGCAACTGATATCTGTTGATTTGTGACCATAAGCCCAATGAAAGGAAGTGTGAAAGTGCAACTGATATCTGTTGATTTGTGACCATAAGCCCAATGAAAGGACGTATTAAAGCGCAACTGATATCTGTTGATTTGTGAACATAAGACCAATGAAAGGACGTGTGAAAGCGCAACTGATATCTTCTGATTTTTGAATTCGTTCCCCCAAACAACCACATCGGTTAAGGAAAAAAGGAAAAAAAAATATGACACTCCGAAATTTTGATATTTCCAAAATGCAGCCATTACGTGTGGATTATTATAATGTCGATCAAAATTCCACTACATGAAACTGTGAAACACACTTCTGTTCAATAATCTGTAGTATTGTCTGTTAAATCTCGCGATTATCATATTGCATGTTGTTTTATTTCATATTTAAAAAAAAATTCATTTTTTGTTTTGTTTTTATTTCTATTAAGCCTAAATCTCTGATGATATCCCGCTCAATTGATACAGCAGACAATCGATTCACGTGACACAGTGTGACATCGAGATAAGGAGGGGGGAGGAGGATCAGTTTCGATTGGTTTCACTTTTTTTATCCATTAAAAACTCTGACCAAGTTTAGAAATTTGACCTTAATAATGAAAAATTCAGTCCGTGTCCACATAAGAGATAAATAGTAGAAAAAAGTTCGTCTGCTGGTCAGACAAATATAACCCGGATGTTGAAAGATAACGCTAATACAACAAAAAAAAATCCGTAATAATATTTTTCACAGATGACAGACTTGACGGATGACGTCATTTTAATGCGGCGTATGGCCGTGGATGGGTGATTTAAGACACACCCACAATTCCATTGTTTTTAAATTGTTTTCGTGGCTCCTACTTAGCGTTTCTCTCCCTTTACAAAGCCAATTAGAAAGTTTTGTTTCATAAAGAATTTCATATATGTGACAGTTTTTATTGATGAAATTGTAATTCTGCAGATCAAACCAATATTAATAGAAAATATTACATTAATACCAAAAATAAAAAAAAAAAAAAAAAAAATGAACAAACGAAACAGGAATAGTATTTTTAACCAACAGAGTACTATTATAATAAAGAACAACAAGTGAAATCGAGCTATAGTTAACAATCAAATAATGACTAATTAATTTTTTTTTAATCAAGAAAAAGCCTTTATCTAAAAAACATTGTTGTATTTATGTTCATATCAAGCTATAATGACGTCATGACGAAAGAGATCACATGTCTCTCTATAAATGTGAACTTCTTTAAGTAAGCATTTCTTTCACTCCAAATATCAATGAGAGATTATTTTTTAATGGAATCAATCATTGTACTTAAGATACACCTTTTCCTTAACGAGAGTGTTTTGAGGTTATTTTTATACACTTGAAGTAGATGTTCCAACAACAGTAAACAACACTAATATACTAAGTCGACTCCAGTTTAAAGTAACAATAATAATATTTAATTCTTGAATATAACTGTATGAACATGAACTGATATAATGGTGAACTCAGGAGGAGTACAATAACTACTGTCTAGATAAAACTACAACATGCACCAGCATACCACGATGCCAAAAGCTAAGACTGAGCACACAACTGCTAAAATAAAACACGTGCTTTCCGCTGTCGGTTGTAGTATACGTTCATTTTGTTAGAAATAACCATGGAAATAACATATACACGTAGAACTCACAGTAAAATACAGCGCGATGACGTAGAACTCACAGTAAAATACAGCGCGATGACGTAGAACTCACAGTAAAATACAGCGCGATGGAGGAATGGCGTCATGGAGGCTGTGGTGGGCGCATGACGCCAGCTACCAAAATGCGTCATCAAACTGTCTATACTATTTCTCCACAGAGAAGTTTGCAACTTCATACGTGTTCGAATAACGATCCAGCAAATTTTGATCACTCTCCACTTTTTATGCTATGACATTCACAGAACAAATATTTTTTTTTACTTAGTGATATACATATATAATGCATTCTTTGATGAATAGAGCAGATAACGACGACTTTACACAATGTGATACATTTAACGCAGTGATATTTTTCACAAAAATAACCCAAATTTTGTTTGCTGTATTGTTTTTCAAATCAAACAAAACAGGAAAGACATTTTTCATATTTTTTTCTTTATTTACGAAGCAATAGTTTGATTTTAACAATAAGAAAACAATTACTGTTAAAAGCATTTATCACGAAAAATTTATAATCTTTGATGGGCAAAACTCATTGAATTACAATTGGTTTAAGCATTTATATTTTTCAAATGTCTAGTAGAAAATCCATCTTCCCGAGCATAGCCGGGTAAACTGAGATAGAGAACAAAAGGACAGGTGGCCGAGTTGTGTAGAGCCTACAATTCCTGAATTGAGATTCACGGGTTCGACCCTCGTTGGAAGTACAGTAAAACTGGTACGTGAGTTAGGTTGGAAATTAAAGACGGTTGGGCATTGTGCTAACCACACAATCAATTTATATGCCTTGGCATAGAAACGGTTGGGTTCTGCCTTCGTCTAGGGCTCAGAGAGTTTTACTTTTATGAATGTGTGAGTATAAAAAAAAAAAGATGCCGAGGACAAACTCGATGAGCCCGTCCTATACAGGGAGGAATGAAATTGTTTTCCACTCATTGAAATAACAAATGTACTCATCGTGATTCATCGGATCTATTTAAACACAGCGCCGTGCGTCATCGCATCTATTTAAACACTGCGCCGTACGTCATCGCATCTATTTAAATACAGCGCCGTGCGTCATCGGATCCATTTAAACACAGCGTCGTGCGTCATCGGATCTATTTAAACACAGCGCCGTGCGTCGTCGGATCTATTTAAACACTTACTTTAAACGTATCCGAGTGGTGTTTATGCTCGAAAGACAACCTGAGAATCCTGGGTTCTCACCGAGGATCGAACCCAAGATTTTGTCTAGGTCCTAGTGATTGTTATAGTCTCAAAAGTCAAGCCAGCTTTAAATGGGTAACTGAATAAAGTAGGGAAAGTCAAGCCAGCTTTAAATGGGTAACTGAATAAAGTAGGGAAAGTAAAGCCAGCTTTAAATGGGTAACTGAATAAAGTAGGGATAGTAAAGGCAGCTGGGCGCTGTGCTAATCACTCAATCCAATTCTACCTTCATCTGCCCCGATGGCCCATTAAAGGAAACTTTATTTTTTTATTTTACTCCTCACACATTGTCATTTGCATAGCTGAAATAAAATATCTCATTTAGAAAAATCTTTGAGTCTTCAAAGATCCTTTTATCTGCGTGTCTTTGTCAACTAAAATAAAAAATAAATAAATGTGTTTTAGTTCTGGTAATATACATAATTTTCACTTTATATTGAGCGACTAAATTCAAGAAAAAAAAAGTTTAACCAAAGGGAATTAACTTTCTGCCTAGTTAAATACTTTCCATTTTTTACGATTGTCTCCCTTATGAGTTAAACTTTTTTGTTTTTGACACTTCCGCAATATTCGAAAAAATGAATTATATTAAACAAAATTAATTTTTAAAGCTTGAACATTCATTTTTTCAAGTAGCTTCGTCAGCAGCCGATAGACAACCAGAGAATGTGTTGACTATGTCCAATGGCTTGCCATAGAGATCACTGGAGTCTTTAGCCTTTAGGTAAACTTGGTCTCCTAGTTTCAAGTGTAGAATGACTGAATTACCTAGATTGGAGGCAAAACAAAGTGGCATTTATTGTGAATACTTCAAAGACGATATAAAAGCCAAATACTTTTTTTAAACGAATAATAGAATTTTCAGCAGAATCATTTGGACAGTGTAGAAATATAATTATGTATGTGTATGTTGGTATATATATGTCACGGGCAATGCCCGAAGTTCGACCAGTTCCCAAATTGGTCTTCCATTTCTCACTTTGGCTGAGGTGTGTGGCCAATGTCCGAAGTATTCTACTTTAGCCGATCAGTTCCCGAAATGGCGGGAAATATATGACCAATATTCAATGCGCTCTTGTGAATCTTGCGGCAACAATGTCAACGCAATTTGTGGATTATGTAATGAAGCAAATGAAGGGTACTGCGGGAAAATTTTTGCAGACTATGTCAAAATAAGAAATCAGGAACAGGAGATCTGCAGCTCATGCTTAGTTGAGCAAACTCAAGGTGCGAAGATGCTAAAAAAATTCAGATGCAGCGAAAGTTGGAGATAATGTGCGCATCCGTCTACCAGATGTTGGCAGAGGTCTCGGTACTCCACGAAGCGTCCTGCAGTTGTCATGAACGCCGAGAAATATTTCTACAATCTAGGACTAGAACATGGTGTTCTGAAACAACTGTATTCCAAATGTAAACTTAACAAAGACAAAGAAATTAGAAATAAACTGGACTCCTTTGAAAACAAATGCCTAAGGACAATTTTAGGAATTCAATGGAACAACTTTAAAACCAACAAAGAAATTAGACATTGTAGGACAGCCCTATATCTCAATCGTGATCAAAAGAAAAAGATGGCAATTCGTGGGATATGTGATGCTGAGAGACAACGAAAGCATAGTGAAACAATCGCTTAACTGGGAGCCAACAGGAAGAAAGAAAAGGGGAAGACCTCGCGAAACACTGAAAAAAACTCTAATCAAAGAGGTAAAAATGCCAATATAGACTGCCTAAAAACAATAGAAAAGCTAGCTCAAAACAGACAGAACTGGAGAGACACGCTGAGATCCCTATGTGACGTATAACGACACAAGAAGGATTAAAATTAAGATTAAGAAACTGAACATTCTGCACGAGAAACTGCTCACATTGACATCCGAAAAATCACTACGAACAGTCGCGTCTTCACAATCACCGACCGGTGGTCAAGGATATTTTTTTGCATCATTTAATGACCTGTTCATTGTCACGGGTTGTGACTAATCTGTCGAAACCATCCCCTTTATTCCAACCCTTGACTTATTAGTATTAATAACATTTAGACGTATATTATACCATGTATAGTAATGTACGTTCCCGTTCTCAAGTTCTCCACCCTTTTTAACCCGACCCCGTCTTTGCGTCATATCGCAGGTGGTCAGCGGAACCTCCGTCGACAAACCAAAGCCACGGTTGGCAGAAATACGTTACATTCCACGGGGAATTCTCTTTGACCACTGGGCTCCTGTTCAAAGGACGACAAAGGATAGATGTCCAGTTACGTCTATCTTTGTCGGTATGACGTACTTCTCCCCCTCCCCATCTAGGCTCCACCCCCTGATTTGACAGAAACAGATATTATAATTGATCGGCTAGGGGTCACGTGGGAAAGTGATATGAAGAAGGTAAGATAGTTTTAACGAGATTCGACCGAGAGTCTGAATCGTGAGCGGGTCGACAATTCGACTGAGTGATCTCTGAGGAGAGAGTCGATTTGTGAGAGACATTCGACCGAGAGTCGATTGATGTGTCTCTGATTGAGAGAAGTGAGAAAGAAATAGAAAGAGAGAGGGTTAACTAGTGATAACGTCATTGTTTCCATTATTTATTTTATATTGGATTATTTTGCTGCAGTTTGGATTATCTTTGCTTATGATAAGTCACTAGATCCCTGTTACGGACTGGTGCCTTTGTATAAATAAAATATATCTTTTTGTTGTACACACGACTTGTTGAATTGATCATCGTCACTTGTTTTACGTTTAATTGCTGGTGAGACTGTGTGTGGTAGAAACACAAATACAAATACGGGTCATCATTGAGTCAGCCCTCATACTCTTAGCAACAAGCCAAGGGCACCCTCATAGGGGTCCTCAACATTCATCCCAATAGAATAATGCAATATTTGACCTACGCAATATCAATAATAGTGTAGAAATCATGCAGTTTCATGCATATTTTTCACCAAGAAGGCGTTAAGACACCAATATGAAATTTTTACCATAGCTAGTACTTGCCAAGGTTAACAAGTGTGCAAAATATGAAAGGTTTGAATTACTGTCCACATGGTCATTTGGGGGTTTCAATGCGTGCAAAAATGGACGACCATGACGCTTTAAGGGGCCCACCATGAGTACACTATTATTGATTAACAGGAATTCTCTATCAAAATAATAAACACATATTTGGTACTTACTAATTGTATAACAAACATCATTTCATGTCTTATAGGTTATTGGCTATACCGGGTCAAATATTGATGAAAACTGTCTGAAGTGCAATGTTTATAATTTTTTAGGGCATTCTGTGTGCTAGCTACACTTGAGATAAATACATCATTCAAATCAGGATAAAACAATGAGTAAATACTGAAAATTCAGCCTGACAGCTCTTTTAGTTTTTGAAATATTCACGTTGAAATATCGCAAAAATGTAAATGTCACGCGAACTCGCGACTACCCTTAAAAATTTTAAAAATCATATCTCGGAAAGTTTTGACCAAATGGCCTGAAATTTGCAGGAATCACTCAACTTTGAATGTACCACAAGCCATAAAAATTTCCGGAAGATCTGAGAGGGTCGGGTGAACACCACTGGTTAAGTTGACATGGATTGACCCTCAGCGATTTTGACAACATATTTTGTAATGTATCTACCACCCAATGTTCCCTCTAAGGATTTGTGAGCCAAAATGTCATTGATGTGTAAATTGTGCGCCAATAGCACGACGCGCACTACAAATACAATTACTGTCATTTGAAAAGAAAATAAATAATAAGATAATAGAGTCAACCACATGGGAAGCTTCCATATTTTTACATGTAGGAATTTTTTTTATAAAGCTTTTGTAAATAAATTATTTTAGAATTTTTGCTAGTCTTCGAAGTTGATCAGTGCCAAAATGAAAATTGTCCAAGTTTGATGGATTTTAAAAAAACACCCTTATCAAACACACACCAGTCCTGTAATTTCAGATCTGGAAATCTTTTGTCCATGTGGTCACATGTCTCGTTAATAAAATTAACTATGTCATGTGTGTTGACTGAATGATTATGTGAAGGTAATAGATTTTTCACTTCTTCCTCAAAATATATACTTTCCCAAGATACTGTTATCTTAGTTTCCTTATTTTGGCTTTGGAAAACTGAAACGCCTCGACTGTATTGAGGTCGCTCCTCTGGAGAGTCTTACATAATTCTGCTAACTCGCCAAGAACATTACAAAGGATAGTTAATGCAATGCGAATCTCTGGTTTTGTTAATTTGTCAAGACAGTATTTTTGCACTGGGTCATTATCTTCGTTTACTTCCTCTCTGCAATGCTCAACCAAAATATCATAATTCTTTATCAAAGCACTAACAGCAAAATGCCTAGAAAGCCATCGTACTTGATTTAATGGCCTGAAAGAAACAATATCACAATCTGCAGCTTCTGCAATTTCTGCCAATTTTGCCTTTTTTACACTTGACCTGCTGAACAATGTATAGACAGTACGTATTAAAGTTTCTAGTTGTTTCATTAATATTATTTTTTTCCACGCATCATCTAATCCTAAATCTTCTCTATGAGCAACACAGTGTTGTTCAACAACATGAGGAACAGACTTGCGAAATATGGCAGCAACACCATTATTCTTGTCAAGCATCACAGATGCACCATCAGACGTGAACCTAATCATTCGATTTAAGTCAAGATTAGTTTCTGTGTAAAAATTCACAATTGCAGAAACAATTGAAATGCTATCGCATGCTGTTAGTTGTTTAATACCAGCAAAAACAGTTTCATAAATCTGTTTGTGACCATTTTTAAATTTAATGTACAATATCAGAATTTTCGAAATGGAAATGTCTGTACTTTCATCCACAATGAGGGTGTGAAAAGAAGAATCTCGAATTTCTTTTAAAACTTTAGCTTTAACAACTGTATTTATGCTATCAATGAATTCAAAGGCGTAGTTTTTGCTTCTCCGGCTAGTTGGTATTTTTATGTATTTTTCCATATGTTTGTGAATTTCCTGAACTGAGTGCATGGAAACATTCATTGTCACTGCAAGCAATACATTGTCAATTAAAATATTGACTTCGTCAGGACACGATTTTTTGCGCTGCTGGTGGTCTATTCTTTCTGTGCTAGTCTCGGGGGATTCTCGTAAGAATGTTTGAAGCATTCCTTTGTTGTGGTTATAAAGTTTATTTACGCCTGCTACAGGGATTTAATTCTAACATGCCGTTTCAGATAATCGATTTTCCACTCACCCCATATTTTCCCGGAACCCCATTCATCAGTATTTTCTGCTTTCAAACAAATTTTGCAAACTACATCTTCGGTTTGTTCACGATATTCGAATATTTCTTTTAGAAGCACATGTTGGCGGCCAGTGTTGTCAGGCATTATATTTTCCACGGAATAATCGTTCAACCATTCTTTAGTGAAATTTATTTCGTCTTTTTTTCACCAAGAGACTCGACTCCTGATCTTCGCCCTTTCGCTTCGACATTTTCTTTTTTCTCCAACTCTCGTCACTATATCTCTCATAACAATATCTCCTCACTAAGAACTTCTCTTAACTAACTAATGTCCGAATCCAATCGTATTTATACCCCTAACGTCCGTGCCCTAAATACCCTAAATACGTCACAGTCTCTTCAGTATTGTCCTAACTATCTAATCTTTCTAAGGGCGTCACCTGGTCGTCATTGTTAACCCTTCTAGCCTGCCCGATGTCGCCTCCAGGTCTTTACACCTTAGATGTCTTCTTATCTTAAAAAGTCGAATGGGATTGTCTATGTCTCTACATCTACTCTAGCTCGCCACAATATCAACAAATGACTCGACTCCTGATCGTCACCCTTTCGCTTCGACTTTTTCTTTTTTTTTTCTCATTTATATGGCGCAAGTCACGGCGGAATTTTATGACAAAATTTTATTTAATTTTTTTTTCTCTAATCACACGTTTTGTGCGCCAAGCCAAAAAGTTGTGCGCTGAGGTCTGAAAAATCGTGCGCTAGCGCAGGCTGGCGCAGCTTAAAGGGAACGTTGCTACCACCATAGGTTTATTTTATATAAAACAGTATATCTACCTACATACAATTTTTTTTTTAAATATTTCCTTTATCTATTTATTTATTTAATATAGAGGAGTCTACTATCTATCTCTCTATTCATCCATCTATCCACCCGCCCATCTACCTACCCTTCCATTCATCCGTCCACCCATCTGTCTGGCTGTCCGTCTATCTGCCTATTATTAGCTTACAACTCAAGCTATAATTAAAACTCACCTGTACTGCAGTATCCGTTATTTTCACGTGCAAACACTGACATCTTGTAGTCCGTATTCTGATAAAGATCAAGTCCAACATATTTGTTACGGTCAGATAAAACGCCAACTAGAAATACGTAGATTCCTTCCTGAAAAGAGCAAACGATCATCTGACTTACAAGAACACATCTATTTGGAAAATGTTTTTAAAGGGCCTTACCTGTGGTCAAATGATAGAGAATTTATATCATTAATTTCAATTTATACCCGGCGTTGGGCGGAAAATTGGAGTGCCACGTAAAACACTGTTACTAGGCACCAATAGAGATGTGGGATCTTAAAAGATATTGCTATCATACGTTCGTGTTATGTACGGATAAATTATATTTTTGACCCCTTTGTCCATATTAATTTGGCGTCTAAGCATGTCAGTTCGTTCGTACTTTAAGAATCCACAACTGCTGCAGCTGACAGTGCAACGAATAATTTTAGACCCATAGAGTAAAACATTTTTTTTGTTTACATAATCATTGAAGTAGTGACTACATAAAGTATTGACAATATGAAGTAGTGAATACATGAAGTAGTGTCTACACAAAGTAGTGGCTATATGAAGTAGTGACTATATGAAGTAGTGACTATATGAAGTAGTGAATATATGAAGTAGCGACTATATGAGGTAGTGTCTACACAAAGAAGTGACTATATGGAGTAGTGACTACATGAAGCAGTGATTATATGAAGCAATGACTATATAAAGTAGTGACTATATGAAGTAGTGAATATATGAAGTAGTGAATATATGAAGTAGTGAATATATGAAGTAGTGTCTACACAAAGTAGTGACTATATGAAGTAGTGAATATATATGAAGTAGTGACTATATGAAGTAGTGACTATATGAAGTAGTGTCTACACAAAGTAGTGAATATATGAAGTAGTGAACATATATGAAGTAGTGACTATATGAAGTAGTGACTACATGAAGCAGTGACTACATGAAGCAGTGACTATATGAAGTATTGACTATATAAAAAAGTGAGTATAAGAGGTAGTGACAACATGCGCAACATTTAAGGACACATTTTCACCGATTGATTTTTCTTCAACCGTCAGGGGAAATGATGCTAATGTGTAGACATTTTCTCACCTTTGAGTAATATATCACAATTCTCCCCCTTTGTACTAATTATTTGTTGAACTTGAGCTGTATCAGCATTATTTTCAACTTAAAATTTTGTAGGGTCATATTCGACTGTAGTGTAACTATGTCTGGTATATGTTTACTGTAATACCCCAGAATACGAGAAAATGAAATGACAATCAAAATACTTTTCTGCGAAATAAAAATGCTCTAAATTCCATGAATATATCTTAACTAGTACCAAAAACTATTTTTTTTTTAAATTAACGTATTAGAAGTTCAATTTCTTATACCAGTTCTTTTAAATTTGAAAATTTTGGGTTGAATAAAAATATTTGATCTTAGGTGCGTCTTGATTTCGAGATGCTACCGCACCGACAGTTTTCTAATTATTCTAAGTGGTGTATCATGTAATGAAATAGTCCAGTGATAACAGTCTGCAAGTCACTAAAATATAAGATATTTATCTCTATAATCAGATACACCACTGACAGCACTGTTATGGCAGAGTCCATCCTTATCATCGCCAATAGTGCAATGCTTAAGAGAAGATACGGTCCATCATGACCTAAATACAGTAGATACTCGCGTATAAATCGAAAAAATTCATGTCTTAAAGTTCCCTGAAAAAAAACAGGGTCGACATATCCGCGGGCCACGCAACATTTCATGGAATTCGCATAACGACATTGTACATTAAACACCGCAAGGCAACGCTGGCAATGGCGGAAACCGGAAACATAGACTCAACATTAATTTGGCGCAGCGTTTTGCAACTCTTTATTAACTTTGCTTTGAATTTTTTCTGTACCCACATCATATCTAATTTTCTAATAGCATCTAGACTTTTAATCTAAATTACGCGAAGTGGCTGGATAGTTCTGTTGGTTGAGTGCTTGCAATGCGATTGTGAGGGTTGGAATCCGGTCACCCCGTGCTTAGCGGTTGGTGCCTAGTGAATATAGCGTGTTAACAAATGCAGATTTAAATAAAATTACTGTAAAAGTCCAGCGGTATAATTATGAACTTTAAAGAATATGATAGTTGTCAAGTTATACACTCGACTTATGTTCGGGTCATAACTAGGGCTGTACCGGAATCCGATTCCGGTTCCTGTAAGCCGGATTCCGGCAGCTTTAACAAATCCGGTTCCGATTCCGGTTAAAATGTGCCGGATTTAAGTCGGATTTCTTTGTTGTTTGAAATTTGTTAGAAATTTTTTAACGCAACATAATTTTGAAATATTTAGCGCTTTACAATTAAATTAAAACAATAACTTCCTTTGGTTTTAAAACTATAATAACGTCGATCGCTTTTAGTTCTTATGTAAGTACAAATATATTAAAAAGGCTCTTTCGATGTCAAGTTGTGGCTCTTTCGATGTCGAATTGCGGCCTGATCGAAATCCGTAATATTGAAACAACAAATTGAGTGGCTGTTTAAAAATTGAGAAAATTGTAAATTATAACTTTAGGCTCTTCCGTCTCAAAAGGTTGCCGACCCTCTGGTCTAGTAATACGACACCTTATCTTCCGCTACTTTTGATTCCGTGTTTTCTATAAACTATATTTAGCTATCAAAGTTTAACTTTTTTTAAAGAGCAGACATCGATCTATTTTTTGGGTGTTTACAGTTTTAAAAAAATTCAATAATTTATTTTTCTGCACATTTTTAAAGCATTTTCGAAAAAAAAAATGCTCTATTGTCCCCGTTTTGTCTGTCTGTCTGTCCGTCATCACCCTAGATCTCAACAACCATAAGTCCTAGACCCATGATGTATATATCATTTTGTAGGTCTTGGCCTGCCAAGTGTACATAAACAATTCATTTCGCGAACTGACCTCTGAGGGCCGAAAAAGGGGGCGTATTAAGTACCGTTTTTTACTATATAAGCTATATTAACAAAGGAGCGCCCTATATCTCAGCAACTTTAATTTAGTGGATTTTGTCACGATTTGGGTAAAATTCTTCGCATATTTAGATAAATAACTTGAAGATACATTTTTAATTGAACATTAAAGTGATATTGATTTAGATTTGAAATGCATTTTAATTTGCGTTTTTATGGAAAATAGTCAGATAATAGTTTAAATGAAAGTATGAATGAAATAACACGGTTCGGTGACGTCACTATGGAAAACTAAAGAAAAATAAGCTATCGGGTGGTGCCACAGTATATATTTGTTATGGAATTCATTTATTAATAAGCATGTTTATTATACTTTCTAAGATATGATATCCATTTCTTTGTTTGATTGTAATAGAAATCAGGTTAAATTAGGTACAGCTTTATTAAAATAAATTTTTAAAACGAAGAACCTGTTATTTTGACAGAGTTATCTTTCTTAACTCAAGATTGGCGAAGGGGTTTTAGTCACAGTCTTCAAGATCTAAATGGTTAATACTGTTTTTTTGCTATCTAGAACTTAAAAATTAAATTTTTATTCTATTTTTCATTCTTATATCTTTTTTATGTTAGGGGAGAAATTACTACTTCGTTCGGAAAAATTACTATTTAATTCGGTAAAATCCGGTTCCTGTTCCGATTCCGGCAGGATTCAAAAATTAAATCCGATTCCGGTTCCGACCCTGCACGATCTAAAAATTAGAATCCGGTACAGCCCTAGTCATAACAAATTTCACAATTTTCGGCTTAAAAAATACTCTCGATTTATCTGCGAGATCGACATATAAGCGAGTATCTACGATAATCAGATGGATTACACCAGAGGACAAAAGCGAGACCCAAAAGTTGACAGTACTCTACTTTATACATCACTGGTAACTGTTCCCCAGAGAGAACAAATAAAATATTTTTAAAATTAGAGAAATTTGATGTTATGCTTTCATTCAAGATTCGCTTAAAACATGGGCTATAACTGTGGAGAAAAATGAATACTATCTTACCATAGGACAAGTAAATATCCCAGTCAGAATATTATATCCGTTACCGATGTTTGTAAACACTGTGTCGTATTTTACAAAGTCATTTTTGGGTACTACTTTTTTTGAATTTATCCCAACAGAAAAATAAATCTTTTTAGTGTTGCATATTTCTGTAAAGACAATAAAAAGTTTTAACCATATAATGAAATAAAGTCAGTTTGGGCATGACATTAAATTTAACCTACAATGAATAATTCACACACTTGCTAGGCGAAATATTGTTATTTTAATAAAAAAACGTTTTTTGCTACACGATATATATTTTCGATAAGAATAAAGCAGTTATATAGTACTGCTAGTCAATTCTCTCATAAGCTGATTTAAAACAGTCTTCATACTTTGGCAGCAATAAATTAAAGTGGACATTCATCTACTTACTTAGCTCAGCAATATATTTGGACATTCCATCTACTTTCTTAGCTCAGTAATATATTTGGACATTTCATTTACTTACTAAGTTCAGTAATATATTTAGACATCATCTACATACTAAGCTCAGCGATATATTTGGACATTTCATCTCCTTACTAAGCTCACTAATATATTTAGACATTCCTTCTACTTACTAAGCTCAGCAATATATTTGGACATTCCATCTACTTACTTAGCTCAGTAATATATTTGGAAATTTCATTTACTTACTAAGCTCAGCAATATATTTGGACATTACATCTACTTACTAAGCTCAGCAATATATTTAGACATTTCATCTACTTACTAAGCTCAGTAATCTATTTAGACATTCAGTCTACTTACTTACTCAGCAATATATTTAGACATTCCGTCTACTTACTTAGCTCAGCAATATATTTGGACATTCCTTCTATTTCACTTGAAACCATGACCAGCTTAACGAATAATGAGAAAAAACATTTTTAAAAAAATATATATTATTATCTAAATGAATTTATTCTGTAAATCTTGACCATTAAATTGGTTCAATAATGAATGAAGTGTTAATAAATGTTTATTAAAGAGTAAAGCTCCGAAGTTTTTTGTTTTTATTATTAATCTGGAGCTTTTTTGAATATTTCATAAACACTTTACCAACATTGAAACTATTTGAATAATAAACTAAAATATCACATCACATTTTTTAGTCTTGATTATACACTGGGTACAATACATTTGTTTTTATATCATTAAGTTTCAAACCTTTTTTGTTAAACAACAACATAGAATAAAACATACAAAGTTGAAAAAAGACAAATTTCATTTGTCGAGTTTAACAAATTATTCAAATGAGAAGGGTGAACATGGTGCAGTGAAATTATTCGTCAAAGGCCGGATCTATTTTAGTGAGTAGTAATTGAAATCTCTAGGTTTAACTACTTGCAGGGAAACCCATGATCCACTAAATGTCTTGATAGAAAGCTTTCAAGAACTTGTGTACATTATATGTGTCTGTTTCTGGGGCAAAAACTGCCGGTAGTCGATATGAAATTTAATTTTTAGCTTATCATTAGTTGATAATTCAATCATTTCCTCTTGTACACGTAAAGAAGGTAAGTTCATCTGAAATATGTACAGCGTTTTTGAAACGTTCATTCTGTAAAGTTGACTTAAAAGATATTAGAGGAGAAAGGTAGAAAGAAAAGATATGATGGAGTTAAACGGAAGATTAAATTGGCTGCTGCTCGAGAGAACTATTACTGTGTGATTTGTGAATAAATGTTTGCTTGATTGTTAAAATGAAAATAGATTTCGTGTTTTTAGGGAGCCAAAGTACTGTAGTACCCAATATAAATTATAATGTATAATGTGTGTAAAGTAGTACAGAATAGTAATTGTAATATATATTGTGTGTACTGTAGTACCCAATAGAAATTATAATATATAATGTGTGTACTGTAGTGCCCAATAGAAATTATAACATATAAGGTATGTACTGTAGTACCCAATAGAAATTATAATATATAATGTGTGTACTGTAGTACCCAATAGAAATTATAATATATAATGTGTGTACTGTAGTACCCAATAGAAATTATCTATATACATATTATTCATTTTACTCTCTGCGTTAAATCGAAAGCGGAAAACAAGAATTAAAAAATGGCGTCTAGCCACCAGCGTCATGATTCGATATTACTTTTTGAAAAATCTACAGTTTTGAATAGTTTCTGTGGTTTTTATTATGAAATGTAAAAGTCCCCAATATTAAAAGGTAATAATTTATATATATATATATATATATATATATATATATATATATATATATATATATATATTTATATATATATATATATATTAGGGTGCATCACCAAAAAAAAATTTTAATAATTGATCTGTCTGCTATTTAAATTTGTTCCATTGATCAAAAAAAGCATTGTGTAAAAAAATAAAAAATATTTGACAATATTTAGAGGTCCCCCGGACTTCAACAAAGTTTGCATAATTAAGCGAAAACTAGATAAAACCATCCTTCTTGTAAAGTCTTACAGACTTACATACAAAAAGTGAAGCGCTATATAAATTGTTTTATAGTCTTTGGTTTTATAATGTTTGGTAGCTATGATTGATTTTGATAAGCAGTTGTGCTAGAAATAAAATTTAAAATTCACATTTTATTATCAAAAACAACGCTTTTCCTTACCGCATATTGATGACCAAGGCAAGCATTTTAATTTCTTTATTTATATTATTTTAATTTCTGATACACACTACCTATAAAATAAGAACATGGAAATGATATGAAAAACAACAATAAATGTTTACACCTTCTAAGGAAATGCTGGCTGACCCTGGCATCATTTCAACAGTTGCATATCCAGTTATTACTGCGTCTCTTGCCTTGCGAACAAAGAAACCACAAACTCTTCTGAAAACTGAATTGTTTGGCATTGGCCCTGCAATCTGTGTTGATGATGCTATAATTACTGGAATTCTTCGACTACCAACTTGTTTACAAGTTTTGAGGTGCATGATGTATCACTGCAATGTAGCAGCACACAGTGAGCGTCCAGGTTCTCTTGGTGCACCTTCTCGATTTACAACTGCCAAAATTGTGCTGAATCAAGCTACTGCTTTCTACGAAAAAGCAAACATTTCAATGGTGACAGAGAGGAGAGCTTGTGAGAAGATTGTTCAGCATCTTGATGAATACAATAAACTTCGTTCAATTGATAAAAGTCGCCGAAACACACCAGCCACCAAACGTAAACTGGAACAAATGAAATCTATGTTGGCAACAACTTTTCAACTGTGGCCACCAAATGTCAAAACTATTATCAAGAATGCAAAAGATCTAGCATTCTTGAGGTCTATGAAAGGAGACAGGTCTTCCAGCTTTGGATCATTTGATAAAACACTTGCAAAAAAAGTCGCTCGACGCCATTCACGAGATTTCGCAACATTGGAACGTCAAAAACGCGCAAGAGAAGAAAATGCAGCATGTTCAACGATATCAGTGCCTTCCAGCGAGGGTAGCAGTGACGAAACCGATGAAGATAATTTGATAACTGTTTGGATGATATAATGCCATTGCTAAAGCGAAGAAAGCCAACAGGAGCTTTGGTATTTGTACCTCCAGATGTTTTAAGCCGACCAAATCTTGTGTCACTAGCGACAAGATTAAAGATTACACCAACACAGAAGGCAGCTTTCACACAGGGCCTTATTAGCGAGTATGGGGGTGATGTATCAATGGTGGCTTCTTCCTATGTCACTGCAGATCGTTCACGTCGCAAAGTTGTATCTACAAAGATCCACGACTCCTGGGAACCACCCAAACTCTGCACTCTCCACTGGGATGGCAAACTGACACCTTCTCTAAAAAAATCATCGTGTCACTGAAGAACGCATAACAGTTGTTGTCGGTGATGCAAAGCAATTGAAACTTCTAGGAGTGCCAAATTATGCCAAGGCAACAAGAAACCCGTTGGTGAAATAATTGTAGAATTAACCATGAAGCTAATGACAGAGTGGCATTGTATTGATTGTATCGTTAATATGACATTCGACACAACAAGATCAAACACTGGTCATCAGACTGCTGCCTGCATTGCCATACAAAATATGCTGCAACGTGCTCTTCTGTGGTCAGGTTGTCGCCATCACATTGGTGAAGTTATCCTCTCGCATGTGTTTGCAGACATGAAAATAGAAGTTTCCAAATCCCCGGATATAACTTTGTTCACCAAGCTGCGAAGTAATTTGGAGTTGGTGGCACATGATTGGTCTCACGTTTGTAGTTCGTTTACGTTAGCTGATCATGATCTGAAGGCTCAAGAGCGACTGACGATAATGCGAGATGCGGTAATTGCACATGCCAACTCTAGTAAACAAACCGAATTCTTGCGAGACGACTACCACGAATTTCTTAAGCTGTCCCTTGTTTACCTGAATGCTACAAATAAGGAGGTTAACTTTAAAAGACCAGGTGCCCTGCACAAAGCACGATGGATGGCAAAGCTGATATATTGCCTCAAGATTGCCTCCACGTACTATTACCACAGGTTATCAAGTGCCAAAGATTCGAGCATTTGCTACATTTGTAACACATGTTTATGTCGTGTGGTGGCTCATTTGCAAAAAGAGTGTGGATGCACCATGGAATGATCTACAGCTCTACAAGCGACTTTTGGATTACAACGATGTCAACAGAGACATATCCAACTCAGCAATCCGTGCCCTGAATAGGCATCTGTGGTACCTCACTGCTGAAATGATACCACTTGCTCTGTTCAGGAATGAAGTACCTGTGTTGGAAAAGCGAGCTCTAGCAGATGCTCTGCTGAGGTGGTCGACCAGTGGTTACCCTCCAAACTCCACAGAATCGATTTGGAAATGGTTGGGAAAAACCACGATCCCAATCACTTGATTCTAAAACTCGGTTGTGTGATCTGGCTGGAGTTGACTCGTGGTTTAATATATACAGACTTCAACTGGACACAGGATTCCTCCAACTGCCTGATGATGATTGGTGCCAAACAGCTTCTTACATTGCCAGTGCAGAAAATGTTGCTGCTATTAACGTTATTAACGATTGTGCCGAGGGATGAGTGAAACTGGCATCTGACTTTGTTGAAGCAGCGCGAACGGATGAACATTTTCAAAAAATTCTTCAAGTGGTAGAAATGGACCGCAAAAACATCTCAGATGTGCGTAAACCTTACAAACGTGCAATAAAGTGAAACTGAATTAAATGCAACAGTAATAAATAATTTAATACTTTAATGTAATTTTTATATAGGCTAGAATAAACTTTTTTTTTCTTTACATGTCATGTTTTGTGATTTCTTAGGCGGGGGGGGGGGACCTCTAAATCAACTCTGATTTGAAAAATATTTCATACAAGTTATTATTAATGATATTAGAACAAATTAGAAACATAGACAGCTAAAAAAAAAACAATCTTTTTTTTCCTCTATTGTGGTGATGCACCCTAATATATATATATATATATATATATATATATATATATATATATATATATATATATAATATCTTCAAATTATTGTAGTTTTTATTACAGCAGATAGCATTTTAACATTATCAAACGTAAACAATAGTAATAAACGTAAGTGAAAAAATAATCGAGCTATTTTTTATTAATAGTACATTGAAAATGTCCTTTCGTTCGTGTGTTGTGGTGGCTGAATGGATTTATCTTTAATATAATGCTGACTATCCAGGTTCGATTCCTCTTAGGGACATTTTTTTAATTTTTTTTTTCAGAATGTATCCTTTTTGTTGTTTTAATGAAAAGTTACTTATTTGAATTTTTTTTTTTAAATAATTTATCTTTTAGGATGTTGTAAGAAAAAGAAACAACAACTAATTAGATTTTTAATTATTTCACAACTTAAAAAAAAATATTTTGAAAATATGTACCAAAGCTGAACACAGAGACGTACCTAGTGTGGGGGAGGGGTTCAAAATCGAAATTCCCGCAGGGCCCAGCTTGAGGGGAGCCCCCAAACTTAATTTTTACATTAAATATTAAGTACATAATCTCATGTCTTGGTATCAAATGTCAAAATGCAGGCCAAGCCTCCGGGCCTACAAATCCTTAGGTTTGGCACTGGGTGAACAATAGTCTATCTCTATGCAAATGATTTGCAGGGTACAATATGATTGTGTGACGTGGTGGCTGAATGGCTAAGCAACTTGGAGGTTTTATTTTGATTCTGACTATCCTGGTTCGATACCTCTCTTTGACATTTCTTTTTATGTATTGTTTTTTTAGAATTTATTCTTTTGGTTGTTTTAATGAAAACTAACTTATTATATCTCTTTGATATTTATTTTATTGAAATGATGTATCCTTTAGGATGTTGTAAGAAAAAGAAAACAACAACTATTTAGGTATTTCATAACTTAAAAAAAAAAAACTTTTTTGAAAATATATGTCAAAGGTGTACGTAGAGTGGGGGAGGGGCGTCCAAAATCAAAAGTCAGGCCGGGCCCAGCTTGAGGGGAGCCCCCAAAATTATTTTTACATTAAATATTAAGTACTTGATCTCATGGTATGGTATCGAACGTCAAAATGTAGGGGCCCCAAAAGAGGTCAAGCCCACTGGCACCCGAATCCCTTGGTTTGGCACTGGCTTTACAATAGTCTATCTTCTTGCAAAGGCTTTGCTGGATACGGCTAGTAATATATAATGTGTGTACAGTAGTACCCAATAGAAATTATAATATATAATGTGTGTACAATAGGAGCCTGGACAATCGAAATATTGCACATCTGATGCTATTTAGAGATAATTCCTAACTCAGAAAATACATTTATTGTTATTGAAATGAAAACTTTTGTACCATGAATCAATCCAATAAAATGTGTTTATTTAAAATAGAAAAAGACTTTATTTAATGACACGTAATTTTAAATCATTAATAAATAAAAAAATAATAATTTCCAAAAAGTTTTATCGCCATCATTGTTCCACCCCTAACCTCCCCCCCTCACCCCCCCTTCAAATTGGAAAAAAAAATATCTATATTTAAATATGTATGCTTGAAAATTATTAGTTTAGTTTTTAACATGCAGAATCAACCTGTGTGCCCAATAGAAAGTGAAGATAATTGAAACCTTATACAGTTTGAGTTTCTGAAGGGCCAAATTGTCATAATTCAACTGATAAATCCAATAGTCTAGGAAGAAGTTTCATTTTGTTGGCAAGTGTTATAAAATGATAACAATAGTCTTTAAACCATCTTAATGTTGTGTATTTAGTCAATAGAAGAATGTATATAATTATTGAACTATTTAATATTAAACTGACCTTATTGTCAACAGAAACTTTCCATAATTGATCACAGGAAGTTTTTGACTTGTTCACTTCTGACAACACAGTCTTAATATTTCTCTCCAGTGGCCCAACAGTTCCTTTTAAGCTGTTAATACTTTTTTCCATTTTATGTTCAATGACGCAGAGTTTTTCACCTTCTGATTTTTGATTGATGGTTATGACCTTGATATTTTCCTCCTGATCATCAAGTTTCTGTTGCAAGGCATTCAATGTCACTGTTATTTCACGATTCAAATTCTCATTATGTGACTGAAAATAAAACAAACCTTCAAATAATTCCAATGACTTCACTCGAAACCATAAATAACTTATATAATAACGAAGAGAAACATAATTTTAACATACATATAAAAAAAAATTCTTAAAAAAATATATTAATTCAATTTACTAAAAAATAAATAAGCATGAAGTAATTCTTTAGATCATAAAAATAATTATAGAAATAATTGTTTAAAAAGCTGGACCGCCAAAACGAATTATTCATTACTAGGACTGCATATTCAACTGCATTGTCGAAGATTAACGCGTCAAAAACTACCAGCCATATGTATGGTCAGTGCGGTTTTTCTTTTTGATATATGTATTATTGTGAAAGTAGCCGAAAAAGCTACTTATCACCGATTCTCTACACTCAACAAACCTCATCACCGATTCTCTACAGTCAACAAACCTCATCACCGATTCTCTACACTCAACAGACCTCATCACCGATTCTCTACAATCAACAAACCTCATCACCGATTCTCTACAATCAACAAACCTCTTTTCGCGAACATAAAACCGAGGCAAGGATAAGTATGTTTATAATCGCATAATATCTCCATGGCGACTTCTAAAATATACTCTCTGACCAACTTTCTACCACTGTGCTTCAGAGTTCACTACCACCGAAGATCACTAGGTAATCCTAATGCTATATATCGGCGGACTTCACACCCCAACCTTTTCCTCGGCACGGACCGGTCCGCGTCTGATAGCCACCTCGGCCCGCTGGGAGGAGGATGTTGATTGTGTCTCGTCCAAGGAAATGCCCACAATCCAGAGAGAATACACTACAGTAAATAAAAAGGAAATAACTTAATGTTTCTTAGGCTGCCCAGTATTATTCGATCCACGGACAGTTACCGAACCGCGGGCCGGGGTGGGGGGGGGGGGGGTTGAGGACCACTGCTATATATGATGTCTCACCCCTCCCCACCCTTTCGATGATAGGATGACATTTAACCTCTGGATCTCGAGACCGACAATCAGGGCCGTTTTAAGGTCATCGTAGGCCTCAGGCACTTTCAAAGTCGTAGGCCCCAGGCACTTTCAAAGTCGTAGGCCCCAGGCACTTTCAAAGTCGTAGGCCCTCCCCATCTTCATTTTTAATATTTTTCCATAATGCACCCGCACTTCTTTGCGATTTGAAATCTAAATAAACTTTGAGGACGTCATATGTGACTTTGCTTAGACTAAGAGTCGAGAAGTTAACATACTGTAAATTACAGATCTACAGCTTGACGTGATCATCTCACACGGTTATATATAGTTACTTTAATATAAAACATTATTAAATTGTATTGGCCTTCTGAACTTGTTTTCACTATATCTTCTGGCTTTCATTGGCCCTTGAAAAGTCCGTAGGCCCTAGGTACAGTGCCTACTGTGCCCTAGTTGATAAAGCGGCCCTGCCCACAATTGTATACATTTGTTATTCTCATTATTTGATAATCGTTCTGGCTAGACCATGTCCGTCGCGGTGCACCACGATATCCATGTGAGACTAGAGTCACGTGATCAACACGTGATCGCCACCGTAATATTACCCAGCAAACCCATGATAAAGTAAACATATATCAGAGGTACAGAGATAAGTTATTTCTAATGATAGTGATTGTGGAGAAATTGTACAGTCAGAGTTTGATGACGCAATTCGATAGGCTCCGACCACCACACAGCCTCCATGACGCCATCCCTACATCGCGTTGTATTTTATTCTGAGTTTTTACGTGTGTACGTCATTTCTAACTAAATGACGTATACTACAACCGACATTAGGGAGAACGTGCTCTACTTTAGCAGTTGTAAAATCAGTCTAACTTTGGGCATCGTAGTATGCTGATGGATGTTGCAGTTTCTATCTAGACAGTAGTTATTGCACTCCTCCTGACTTCACCATTATATGTCAGTTCATTTTCATGCAGTTATATTCATGGGCGTCGCTAGGAATTTTTCCAGGGGCAAATAACCACTTTATGACATTTTTCAAAATGAATACGCCCATGGTTATATTAAAGAATTAAATATTACTATTGTTACTTTCAACTGGAGTCGACTTAATATATTAGTGTTATCACTGTTGTTGGAGCATCTGTTACAAGTTCATAAAAAGAACATCGTAACAGTAAACATTCTGACATGAACAGACAGTTAGGTCAAGAATATCAAGAATAATTTTATTTTACTTGGATTCTATAAAACATTGATGGGGTAGGTTTTTCTTAAAGGATGGTATTCTTTCATTTCCCAAATATGGCCGGAAATACAGTGGCTATGTAGGCACCATGGGGGGGGTGCTAGATACATCACCATTGAGTTGAGCTAGTACCTACGTCGTACGACCGTCCATATCCCCTCCCCCCACGACTAAATAGTTATCTCAAATTATAAGTTAATATTTGTTTGACACTAGTGGAAACTTACCGGATGCGAGACATAGGAACACAATTAGTGTACAGAGCCGCATGTTGACCAGTTTTTGAAAAAAACCACAATGAAACTTAAAACATCTGAATAAGTAGACTTAGACTCAAAGTCAGCGGCGTACCGACGAGGGAGAGAAGTGGTGGGGAGGGGGGTGCTGTAGTGGTGCTCCCCACCGTCTTACATTCTCCAACAAGGGGTGTAGGGGATGTGCCATTTTTACAACAACAGAACTCAATCAGGCCTTGTGTATACTTTTTTTATTTCTAAAAAAAATATTGCCCGGTACCTAACTTGAATGCCTGACCCCCCGCCACACACACACACACACACCCTCCCCTTCCCCAGTTACACATATCCAGTGAATGCCACCGCCTGTAGATTGTATTTTGCAACTGTTGATAAGAAACTGGAATGTTTGTAATCGCTAAAGTTGATCGTGACATTCAAAACATTTTTTTTAATTTTTGGTTGACCATTGACAGAATAATTTTAGAACAGATTGTTTTATTTTCGAAAATATACTGTACGCAATATTAAAATCTATACGTACAAAGAAAGGTGACTGATACATTTCATAAGTGATCTTATTAGACTATTTATAAAAAAATTTCCATTAAAATTTCCGGTCTGATGGATGCAGTAATGCTATTAACTCTACACTTGTTGTTTATTGTCTGATGGATGCAGTGATGATATTAACTCTACACTTGTTGTTTATTGTCTGATGGATGCGGTGATGATATTAACTCTACACTTGTTGTTTATTGTCTGGTGGATGCGGTGATGATATTAACTCTACACTTGTTGTTTATTGTCTGGTGGATGCGGTGATGATATTAACTTGTTTATTGTCTGGTGGATGCGGTGATGATATTAACTCTACACTTGTTGTTTATTGTCTGGTGGATGAAGTGAAGGATAATAACTCTACACTTGTTGTTTATTGTCTGGTGGATGCAGTGAGGATATTAACTCTACACTTGTTGTTTATTGTCTGATGGATGCAGTGATGATATTAACTCTACACTTGTCGTTTATTGTCTAATGGATGCAGTGATGATATTAACTCTACACTTGTTGTTTATTGTCTGGTGGATGCAGTGAGGATATTAACTATACACTTGTTGTTTATTGTCTGGTGGATGCGGTGATGATATTAACTCTACACTTGTTGTTTATTGTCTGGTGGATGCAGTGAGGATATTAACTCTACACTTGTTGTTTATTGTCTGGTGGATGCAGTGAGGATATTAAATCTACACTTGTTGTTTATTGTCTGATGGATGCAGTGATGATATTAACTCTACACTTGTTGTTTATTGTCTGGTGGATGCAGTGAGGATATTAACTTTACACTTGTTGTTTATTGTCTGGTGGATGAAGTGAAGGATATTAACTCTACACTTGTTGTTTATTGTCTGGTGGATGAAGTGAAGGATATTAACTCTACAATTGTTGTTTATTGTCTGATGGATGCAGTGATGATATTAACTCTACACTTGTTGTTTATTGTATGGTGGATGCGGTGATGGTATTAACTCTACACTTGTTGTTTATTGTCTGGTGGATACGGTGATGATATTAACTCTTCACTTGTTTTTTTTTGTCTGTTACAGTTTCAACTATAATATAGTTTTTTTAAAAAAAAGCTCCCATTTGTTTTAAGTCAATAGTAAATGCCGGGGCCAAGTACAAACTATTGCAGTTTTTGATTGTTTTATCTCCATCTATTTCACTTGAATAGCAGGATGAATAGCACCCATCTTCATCCGGCCCTCTGTACTACAGTTGTATAGCAGCATCCATAGCACTCACCTTCAACCGGCCCTGATGTTCTTGTACAACACAATGACAACCCGTACATGCATCTGGCTGAAGCACCTCTAAAACATTATCTTAAATAAAAAAAATATTTTTTAAAATCATTCTTAAATTAATTAATCATTGTCACCCTCTTTCACAATATGGAAAAAATGAGAACAAAGGACAAATCTCAGATGTTGACTACCCAATCAGATTTAGTAAATGTTAACTTGCTCTTCTGAATAAAAGGTAATTAATTTCACAGTCGACTTCCAGCTTTGGTGCCTGACTTCCTCACGTCTGCTGCTCAGTGTATTTATTGACTGTGCACTGAAAGAAAATAAACCATTTAAGTGATCTTTCGTTTCACCCAATGGTTTCCCGCCAAGGATGACTGACTTTATTTTATAGTTCCACCGTGACCTGCAATTATAATGAGAAAAACAGATCGTTATCCGACTCCATCATGAATATATCGTCGTGCGTTATTTTTTTTTTAACTTTCCGTTAAACTCGACTAATTCAACAAAATGTGTGTATACATCTAGGGGTCTTTATATAATTGTATCCATAACAAACTTACTGACTGTACCCATGTCCTAACATTATTTCTTTACAGTTGGCTGGCTTCATGAACATTTCAAATTATCCGAAACTCATATTTCTAGTTAACTAATTAGCCCAAAAAACCATTTCTTTTGCAGACATTTATAATAACTATGTAATTATGTTATTAGGTAAAGGGAGACAATTTTTTTTCTTCAATGGAGTTCTCCCATTTTCTAATTATTTTCACTAAAAAAAACAGAAAATGGGCGACATAACTAATAAATAAACAAAACTGTTTTTTTTTAGTCGCGGTGTAAGTGTATCATGCATTGATCTAGCCAGTAAATTATCATATCAATGTCAGAAAGTTTCCTTCAAAAATCTTTTTTCTTTTAAATTTCTAGCGCTCATACATTCACACAACAACATCTTTCTTCGATCTGCGTCGCTGGTTAATTGCAATTTGAACATTATCCAAATGCTATTCAGAAATGTGATTACAAATTTTGGCGCGGCAGTTTTACAGTAATTATCAGTTGGATTTCAAAGAATCGATACCGCGATCTGCTTACTTGGTGTCTAAATAATTAGTTCTAATTGGAATTTTCTTTTTCTTTTTTTTTGGTGTGAATTCATATTTAAAAAAAAATGATGTCAGTTCTTAAAATGAAAACAAATAAAGTTTATCTGTAAAAGATCTTTGAGCTTGTAATTTAGCTTCAGTTGAAAGACAAGTAAAATTATTGTCACAAGCAAAATAGAAATAAAGAGAGTGCCGAAAAAGGAAAAAAACAAATAAACACGACAACACACAAACGGTAAAAACTAATAGAGCATCTAGATAGTCTCAATATATCACTCTTACAAATTGTAAGTTAAAAAGAAGCAAAAGTTGTTGAGTATTGAATTTATCTTGTTTCACTCTAAATGTTAACTTTCTAGACAAATGTTAGCAAAGTCATGGTAGATCAATTTCTGACCGAAGAACAAACTGTCGCCATTTTGGAAATTCTTATGCTCGGGGTCACTCCTGCTATTTCCATCTTCGGCGTCATAGGGAACATTTTCAGCGTCATCATCTTGGTCAAGCACAGGCTAAGCAGATGCTCCAACATCCTCCTGGTGTCTCTGGCCGTCAACGACATCTCTTTCCTCGTGGGCTTCAGCAGCGTGCCCAAGTTCCTTTATGAGATCGTAGGCGACACCGAGGGTTTTGTCTACGACCGCGACACTTGCTACGTGCTGTTCGGTCTCTACCAGCTGTTCACCGTCATGGACTACGGCTGCGGTGCGGTTTCTCTCACGCTCCCTTTCCTCATCACAGCTGAGAGGTTGGTCGCTGTGTTCCTTCCCTCAGGTTCCATCAGATCGTCACGTCCAGGCGGACGTGGACAGCGGTCATCGTCGTGTCCGTCTTCTGGTACGGGTTCTTCATTCACATGACTTTCTACGTGGTGCTGGACTTTGAGCTGGACCAGAGCCTGAACTTGTCGGTTGGGGTCATGAGGCGGTCAGTCTATCACAACCAGAACCCCGTGGCGGTGGAGATACTGTTAATTTAAATCTTAAATGACGGAATTCAAAGAAATGCACTATTTTGGGCAATTTTTTTAACTTAATACAAACAATATTATTTATTATTTTTCTTTAATTTAATTGTTATTTTATTGTAATAAAATGGACTTAATACATTAAAATTAAAAAAATATTTACGAAATTTTATAATAAATATAAATTCTCGCGACTTTAAAAACATAAACAAAGCCGATAACGACACTTCCTCCACACGCCATTTTGAAGCCGGCTAAGGAATGACGCGCTTCGACCTGCTCATTATAATGGATTCTGACTCAGATTTTCAGCCCGATTCCAAGTTAGATTCATGTGAAGATGAAGTCTGGGATCTAACTGACGTTTCTGATGTTTCAGATGATGAAAATGTTTCGTTCAATGGAAGTTTGAATACATCTAATATTCATGTGTAAGTATACCAATGCTCACAACAACATGCTGTATTTTATTTTCGTTTTATTTTTTACGATTTATGGTCTGTTATATGCTAAATAATCACCTAATATCGCACTAGTTATAACATTTTAGCAGAAAAATATTGTAAGTGTATTAATAATTTTAAAAAAACTTAGAAATACATGTTAAATATTTTGTTTTTCCATTTAAAGCATGGTACTATATAAATCTTTAGCTCTCAGCTGATTGATAAACAAAAAATCAGCTGATAGGAGAGCACACAGATATATGTACTATAGTCTTCTGTTTTGTTTTATATATATTATTTATATATTTTATTATTACATTTAAAACATTATTTTATATGAAAAAAAATAAAAATACTTAATTTATAATTAATTACATTATTTTTATTTGACACAGCTTCAATGGCTAAAGTGAGAAAGTCACCTCCTTCAATTCTACCAGAAAGGGTTCCAGGAATTCACTTTGAAAGAAGTTAGAACAAGAGATAGTGCAAAGAGGTTCTTCCATGCCATGGATTTCTTCAAACTATACTTCACACTGGATATAGTAACTCACATAAGCCAGTATACTAATGATTACGCAAAGATTCATGGACCACAATTACGCAAAGATTCATGGACCACAAAAGTAAGTATTTACAAGGGTTGGTTTGGTATTACAGCAAAGGAATTTTATTGCTTTTGTAGACTGATAATGTATGCAGGAATAGTTAAAACCTCTAGTATTGACAGATTTTGGAGTAAAAAGCCTCTTTATTATAATTAATTACATTATTTTTATTTGACACAGCTTCATTGGCTAAGATGAGAAACTCACCTCCTTCAATTCTACCAGAAAGGGTTCCAGGTATTCACTTGAAAGAAGTTAGAACAAGAGGTTCTTCCATGCCATGGATTTCTTCAAACTATACTTCACACTGGATAAAGTAACTCGCATAAGCCAGTATACTAATGATTACACAAAGATTCATGGACCACAAAAGTAAGTATTTACAAGGGTTGGTTTGGTATTACACCAGAGGAGTTTTATTGCTTTTGTGGGCTGATAATGTATGCAGGAATAGTTAAAACCTCTAGTATTGACAGATTTTGGAGTAAAAAGCCTCTTTATAATGGATTCTGGGATTGTGCATTTATGTCTTTTGACAGATTTAATGCTATTCTGAGTTTCTTAAAAATTACAAATCCTGAAAATGAAAACCCTGATGACAAATTATGTAAAGTAAGAACACTACTGACATACATAAAAATGAAATGCATGACATAGTTTCAACCATATGAAAATATTTTTATAGATGAATCTTAAGAGTTACACATACCTAATAATTATGGACAATTAAATTTTTCTGAAGAACTCATTGGAGACTTTGGTAATATTTCAGAAAGTGCTCCAGTACTTTATGCGACTAAGCCACTCTTTTTTTTTAAACATGCAATAGACCCAATAATAGTAAATAAATGTAGTAAATGTAGATTGTGCTATTCAAATGACAAGGTTTAGAGAAGAACAAATGTCAAGTGTAGTGTGTGATATTTTTTTCGCTCTTGATGAAAGATAGAAATTGTTTATCTCATATCACAAGCTAATTTAAATTTAATTTTTTTTTTATCTCCCTATACATATTCAGGATACCAAGTAACAATTTGTGATTTCAAGAAACAGTTGGCTCATTGATGTGGAGAAAGATATGAAAGCTACAAGTGTGGAGGAAAGAGTCCATGTATCAAGGAAAGAGTGGAAGAGTGCTGTGTAGATTTTGTTCGCAATTTTTAAAAAATGAAAATTAGATAATAAAATTTATTTAAAAATAAATAATTCTAAATGCCCTTGTTTTCAAATTTAGATTTTTGATCCAGCATTTAAAGTAGTAGTTTATGTAAACCAAACATTTTAACTAATTATATATCTTTTTTTTTGCATTCAAACTTAATTATAACTTTGTTTTATGTTATTAGAATTATCAATAAATTAAAATCAATGTCTAAAAATATCTAAATATTATGATTAAAAATTGATTTAATTAAACTACCATTTAATTATGAAAAGAATTATATATTTTTAAAGTATACCGAGAAGAAAAAAAATGTTGAGAAAAAAAAATTAAAATGTGCCATTTTTATGTGAATAAAGAAGGAAAATATGCATATTTGAAAAAAAGTCACCAAACAATTATTTGTTGAAGAAATTGTTTGAAAACTGAGTATTTCCTTACAGAAATGAATGTAGATTAATAAAATGTCTAAAAAAATGTGTTTGTTTTTAATACTTATTTTTTGACTTATTGGTGTTTGTACACTTTTATAAAAAAAAAAAAAAATATTTTTTTTTAAATTCTTTTTTTTTAAACATTAACAAGTTTCATTTTCACAAAAATAAACTACACAGTTTTAAAGCCTACCCAAAGTAGAAAAAAATGATATATCACACATATATGGGCTATAAAGGAAACAGACAATATAGTCCAAAATGTAAGGACACCTGTTTGGTAATGAAAAATGGCCAAAAACCTGCCGTCGATTAAGAGTTAATAAAACTGCTCCACAATTTATCTTTAATTACTAAGTATTTATGAACTTGTAGTATTGCATTATTGGTGGAATTTATTTGGTAAGATTAGATAAAACTATTTTTACATCAAAGTTTGTCACTTTCTTTATTATGTGTTTTGACAGTGGATTATCAGATGGCATATATCCAGTCTTTGGTATGTAAAGGTATTCTAGCTCACTGGCTAGCTAAAGAGAAAAAAAATGTTCAAGCAGCCAATTTTCCCCTCTATGTCAAACGTTTTCCACATAAAGATTACTTTGAGGATGGCATGTTTTTTACAGTCAAGTTGCAGCTGACACTTTTCATGGTGCTTGGATTTATGATGAGTGTTTTTGTGGATACAAAAAATATTGTGCACGAAAAAGAGCAAAGAATAAAGGTAAATGAGCATCTTTATTCATCTTTTTACCTACCATCATCTGCATTTTGTGGCTCAAGCCACATTCACTTATAAACTGACAGCCGCACTATGCAGCTCAGATACACCTATCTGGTTTAATAACACATATTCAATCCAAAATTTTTTATATTAAAGCGAATTTGCAGTTTTAACATAATTTTTAGACTTAAAAAAAGCATATTGATATAGTTTGTAATGTATCGAATCTGTTAAATTTTTTTCCCATGGGAAAATGCCATTGGATTTTAAAAAAGTTTTAGTTTTGGTCATAATTTTATTATTTCTGGTTCTATATCTTTGAAATTTAAATGTGTTTTTCAGTTTTAAATTCTAGATAACATTGATGATGCATTTGAAAAATTTGCCATTTTAATTTTTTTTTTTTATGGCTGATGTAAATGAGGTCCTTTTTTCAAATACAATTCTTACCTCTAAACCATAAGGTATTTTTGCTACAGTAATTTATTAAAATATTTGTTGAATTGTTGTGCAGGCAATTTATTTTTGGTTAAGAAGATATAAGACAATCTTTGTTAAAATAAATTTAAAAGTCATGCCACTATATTTAATTGACCGGGGGTGTGATGAGAAAAGTTGTGGTCCCAGGGAGGAAAATGCTGCAGTAGGGAAAGTGTTTATAGAATTTTAATCAATATGCTGAATTATTTAAATTTATCAGCCATAATATCATAATTGAAATCTAATCAGCTATGTACTATATTTATTCAACCATTATAAAATTATCTAATTTTAATATTTCACCAGGAAACTATGAAATTGATGGGAATGAGTTTATCTGCATTTTGGATTTCCTGGTTCATCACCTGTTTGCTGTACTTGATACCAGCATTATTCTTCTACACTATTATACTAGGCACTGACCTTACTGGGAAAGGTCCAATTTTACAGAAAAGTGATATAACCATTGTACTTGCCATGATTATATGTTATTGTTTAGCCATCATTTCATTTTCTTTCATGATCAGTTGCCTAGTGCAAAAAGGTAAGCTGTAATTTTTTCTTAAGTAACATATTTTTAAATTATGATTGTTTTTGATTTGTTCAGAAAGGAATTTTTCTTACTAGTTTTGAACTTCAGCATTTTATTTTTTAAAAAGCAACATATGTTTAAAATTTGACTGTTTTCTTTTTGCTTTCTGCGATTTTGTTCTTCATCAATATCATTTACCCCTTAAATGTTGTTGAAGAAACAGCAATGGACGATGCTCTCCAAAAATATCTTTGTCCTGTGGTCTCCAATAGGTCTCTAAACTTTGGCCTGTCCATTTCTTAAATCTTGCTTATCCAGTTCTTTCTTTGATGGCCACTCATATGTGCTATCACCAAAGTACCCTGGATTATATAAGTTTTTTTATGGCTACCCTGTCAGTTTTCATTGTGGTAAGGAGTGGTTCCTGAGGGCCCACCTGGTTCCTGAGGGCCCACCTGGTCATAAATACTTTAGCACCATGTATGAAATTTGGAGCTGCTCCAGGATGACTTGGCCTCAAATGACACAATTCTTATTTCTGCCTCAGCTTGCAGTGTCCAAGATTTGCACTCATAGAACATGGTGGGAATCTCTGGAGACTTGAACATCCTATACCTGGTTTTAGAGCATTCTTAAATCTTCTAGTGACAAATGTATATTAATGTTTATTTAAATCTATTTTATTGATTTACAAGCATAATATGTAATGACAAACGTTTTATTAATGTTTATTTAAATCTATTTAATTGATTTTCAAACATAATATGTTTCAGGTAATGATGGAGCCATAGCTGCTGGGTTACTTTTTCTTACAGAGTATGTTCCCTATGAAATAATAAGTCACAAGTACAGTGATTTCTCAAGCGTGTCCAAATCTTTCTTTTGTCTTTTCTTCAATATTGCTCTTGGTCTGTGTAATTACAACTTAGCTCGACGGGAAGCAAGAGGTAAGTAAGATGCCATTCAACTATATACATGAGAGTGGGTGGAACAGTTTTGTTGTACTTTATCTATGTCTCCAACTTAATTAAGGCTGCTTTGTCCATGGAGGCACCATTGACATAAGATGGGCTCAAACCTGCACACCTGTTCCACAACATTCCATGAATCTGCATGAAAAAATATATACCCTGCCTTCTAGATTCTTGTTTTTTTAAATCTGTAAATGAATTTTTGTATCAGATGACCCATTTGTGTCTCTATCTAAATAAAACAGGTGAAGGACTCCAGTGGGACAATTACCACATGCCAATAGAGGACGATGACTTCACAGTTAGGGACAGCATGCAGATATTACTACTGGACACATGCATACATTTTTTACTGACGTGGTATCTGGATAATGTGTTCCCTGGAGATTTCGGAGTTCCCAGGCCATTATATTTTTTCATTACGGTTTGTTATTTTAATTTCCATTTGATTAAACTTGAGTTTTTCATAATCATCTAACTATTGTCTTTATTTTATCAGTTTACATTTTATTACTTTGTTTTTAAGGATGCTTAATTATTTGATTGAGTATACTGAAATGTATTTTTCTTTTTCTGTCAGAAATCTTACTGGGGGTGGGGCACCCATGTTCATGATATGGCTCACCTGGGAAAGACAGTTGAATTGGATTCTAAATTTTTTGAAAAAGAGCCAGAAAATTTGAATGCTGGTGTAAAAATAGTAAATTTGAGAAAGGTAATTTCTTTTTATCTCTGCTAGTTCTGCATCATTAGTTGTTTTTTTTTTAATACTATGGCTTTTTAAAAAAATCTATTCCTCATAAAAGAATTGCTTTTTTTTTTTTAGATTTATCAACATCAGTAGTAAGGCACCATTACTGCTGTAACTCATAGTACAGTAAAAATCTAACATTACTCCAATGATTAGCAGTTTCATTCCCTAAAATCTCTGAATATCCAGTACAACTATAGTTTTACTACTAAGTTAGTCTCATATAGGAGGTAACAAGATCTTGAGCACTAAAACTCTGGATCGGCTGTTGGAGCATTAAAAGTGATGAAACCTAAATGCACAGAGTAAAAAAATACCTCTGAATTGTATCAAGAATCAATTGTAATGAACATATTAACATTTTTAACTAATAGAATCAGAAATAAAAAAAAGTTCAGACAAAAAAACTAAAACTATTTTGTGGGAAGTTCGGTGCTGTTCTCAGTTTTAAAGAAAGGGCTATCTGTTCTAAATATAAAAAAAGGGAAATTGAGATCATTCTTACACAAATTTAATTCACACGTTTGCTTGATTATAGGGTACTATAGGGTAATCTGTCTAAAACACTTTATGGGTTTTGTTCTATGAAGTAAAAAAAAACTTAAACCGCTCTAGGGAATGAGTTAAAGAAAATGTATTTTTTGTTCTTAGGAATTTGGAGATAAAATATCAGTGAAAGACCTGTGTTTAAACATGTACGAAGGACAAATTACTGTTTTACTTGGTCACAATGGTGCAGGGAAGACAACAACCATGAGTATGTTAACAGGTAGTGTAAAGTTTAATCATTGATTTTGTTAAATATTTTTTTGATACATTTAATAATAAGAGATGTATAAGTAAGTATACCTCACTAACTGCTAATAATTCGTTGCAAGAGCAAAGTTAAGCAGAATGTGTTAAGTGGTGTTAAGCAAGATATGGCTATACATCTGTGAATTATTGTGTATGGTAGTAATGTATATCGTTTATGCATCTTTATCTAGGGCTATTTTTAAGGATGATAAAACAATAAAAAAATTAAAATAAAGTTACGGTGTATTTATAATTTATTGCTAATAGTTTTTTAATTGTTAATATTTAATATGAATATCACCATGCCAATCATAAATTTTATCTTTATAACTAATATTTCCCGATGATGCTATAAGTAAATTTTTAAAAAAAATTTTGTCTTTATAACTAATATTTCCCGATGACGCTACAAGTAAATTTTTCAATCATGTTTTTTGATCTACATTTTTAATACAGGATTCATACCGCCAACTAAAGGGACAGCATTCATCAATGGCATTGACATTTGTAAAAATATTGTGGCAGTTCGTAAAAGTCTAGGAATGTGCCCCCAGCATGACATTTTGTTTGACAATTTAACTTGCAAAGAACACCTTTGGTTTTTTTCCAAAGTAAGTCACACTAAAGAATTTACCATTTATTTAGTATTTGTTATTATTACTATTACATGTTTTAATATTTTAGAAAAACAAACAAGCTTAGTTTCCCTTAATAATTCAGTAGCACGATCATGTTTATGTGCTGTTTCTACTAGACATGGCCTAGCCACCTCTACTTTACCTCTGCTATTGTCCATTTCCTATTTTAAGCTTGATAGACATAACAAGGAAAATCCTGGCAACTGATCCTTTGGATTGGAAACTACGTAAAAGCATGTAGCCCCTAATGCTGTAGAGGCTCCTTAATACACTACAAAGCCAAGTGACACTTGAAGCAAAGGAACACTTGAATGTTACACCACATCGTCAAATGACATTTGAATATTACACCACATAGTCAAATGAACACTTGAATGTTACACCACATAGTCAAATGAACACTTGAATGTTACACCACATAGTCAAATGAACACTTGAATGTTACACCACGTAGTCAAATGAACACTTGAATGTTACACCACGTAGTCAAATGACATTTGAATGTTACACCACACAGCCAACCATAAACAATTAGTTTTTAGTTTATTCTGAAAACTTTCATTTAAAATCTAAATTAACAACTGTACAGCTTGAGAGTTTTATTTGATTAGCCTTTTATAAAACTATTTTAAATAGCTTTAGATGTTCATTTATTTTTTTCAGATGAAAGGATACCAGTCTGAGAATCTCTTGGAAGAAATTAAGAACATGCTTAAAGAGATAGGCCTGGAACATAAGAGGAATGTGGTCATCAGGAAAATATCAGGTGGTGAGAAGAGAAGCCTCTCAGTTGGCATTGCGTTAATGGGAGACTCTAAAGTAAGTGGCAAATTATGCTTAACAAAGCTTGGTTTATTAAATTATATTTAGATCTTTATTATCTGTCATCCAAGCTGAGTTTATTATAAGTAAGGCAAGTGTTTGTTTTTCATTCTTTTAACCTCCATCTGGCACAATCATTTGGCTGTATTTTTCCTCAAAACCGGTTGGGTTAAAAATCAATGTAGATTATGCAGAAAAGGGTGATGTTAAAATTAATACAATATGACATGGATAATATGAGGCTAACATGATAAAATATTAAAAATAAAGTTTGCTGTTCAACATTCATATAGTTTTTTATTAAATATGTGAAGCAAAATAGCATAATGATTTAATATAAAACTGTAAAAACAAAATTAAAATATAAAAACTGTAAATGTGCCACTCACTGTTGCAATGTTTATTGACATAAAATACTGTGTAACCTTTTGTTATAATTGTACTAAAATGGCACAAGTTGTGCTGTACATGCTCGTACTAAAATGGATTTATCAGCATTCATATGATTAGGTAGTTAATACAAACTGCTTGACAGAAAAGTGCAGTGATTACATGCCACATTGCATAATAGGTTTCCCTAAAAGTCAATGAGTATTTTTTTAATCATTGAAAATATGCAAAAGAAAAAAATGTCCACCCTATGTTGGATAAAAGGAACGTAAATCTATCTGGAGATATGATACAAAACTAAAGGGTTACCTTATTGATTAAGTGTTAAATGTGATTTAAAATGATACATAAATCATTACTACATCTGTAAGTAATTCATTTAATTTTTAGCAAATTTTTAAAATGTTCTTAGTTGACTTTTGGCCTTTCATCTTTACTTGCATTTTACTCATGGCATAAATTTTGTTACCTAAACGGACATTGCAGAAAATGAATTCTGAATACTTCATCTCACTGCCAACATTGCCAGTAATTGATGCATTAGCTGTCCCTTGAAAACATAAAGAATTTTAAAAAAAAAAGCTGTTAAAAAAGTTTGATGAACACAGGCTTATTAGATTTTTAAAAGGTCACATGGTTTAAGTACTTTATTGTAATTTTGTTTTATTGGCTGTTTTTTCACGTTATATTTTCACATCTTTTTTTCCTTTAAACAACATGACAACAACAAACAAATAAAACAACTTACTGCCAGGTAGTATTTCTGGATGAGCCATCATCAGGGATGGACCCTTCTACAAGAAGACACACTTGGGATGTCCTGCAGAGGAACCGACCTGGTCGCACCATGCTGTTGAGCACCCACTATATGGATGAAGCTGATGCCCTAGGAGACCGCATAGCCATTATGGCAGAGGGACGTGTTCAGTGTTTTGGAACACCAATGTTTCTAAAAAAACTTTATGGTAATATTTTATTCTTATATTTTCAAGATCATATTTGCTTCTATTTTTTTTAATGTTTTTTTTTTTAACATTAACATTGAGGCATTGCGTCACGATTGACCCATCCAGTTGCAATCCAAATAGCTTCATGGCTTCATTTATATTGATAAAAAGCAAATATTTCATTTTTTATAATGGAATTTCAAAATAATCAAAAATGACCGGTCTCTCTTTACGTTTATTCTGTTCAGTATTAGTTTATGTGTTTATTCCTTAATTATTTTGTACTTGAGAGGTTTTGAAAAAGTAGAATTAAGATTATAGAGATTATAAAGGTAGAATTAAAGATACTAGTAGTTTATTATGACATTCATAACAACAGCAAACATCAAGGTTTTCATGTGAAAACGCTTATTTTATGCATAACATTCCCCTCCAGTGTCTGGAATAAGAAATTAACATTAGTCCTTAATAGCAGAGAATAAATGGGTTTGATTTCTGGATGTATTAAGCTTTGGTAGACTACATTCTTGCTGCTCATGAAGGATATAAATGCCAGATGCAAAGTTGGAAGGATCTGTTTGCTTTTAATTTTTATATTTTCTTGTATAATTATACCTTGTAAATGATGATATCATGTTTGCTGTCTCTTTTAAATGATGATATCATGTTTACTGTCTCTTGTAAATGAAGATATCATGTTTGCTGTCTCTTGTATAGGATGATATCATATTTGCTGTCTCAACAAATTATACTATGATCTCTATAAAACAATCAGTAAAATAATCAATTAATAACAAAACAAAAGCTCATCTTATAAAATATGATTAGCATGTTATATATTAGACTAGGGGTGGACAAACCTTTTGAGTCTCGGGCCACATTAGGTTAATAAATTTGACCGGCAGACCAATATTGACATGAACTAATATATGTTGCAGGTAGACCTCATAACATTAAAAGGTTAGTGCTAGAAATGTGTGTCGGCCAGATTTGGCCTGTAGGCCATAGTTTGCCCATAGCTGTATTAGACTCATACACTTTCCAATTAATTACACTGCCGTTCAGAAGAAACCTTATAAAATGCTTTTTTTTTTACATTAATTGTGACTTTAGGATTTAGCTGAAGTAAAATTAATTTTTTTTAATTCATTTGAAGACTTGGATATATATTGAACATTTTTTATTTAAAACTACATGAAGAAGCTAAATTTCCTTTTTTTCAGTTTCACTTTCCATCATAGTATATATTATAGTTTTTTCTTATATTTCATACTACTAAATATTTACCTGGTCTTTGCATGGCCTTGACCCGGGTGTGAATAGTCACCCTTACTTTTATAATACTTATTACATAGTTTACTTACTTTTGTTAACTAAAACAATCTAACAACAACCACTGAGTCAAGAAAACATATATTAACTACATATTATATAGGTGTAAGCTTTGTACATTCTGCATATTACGATACGTCTTACTAAACATAAACAGTGTCTTAGATATTAAATATATAATATTTATTAAATCTTAATTGGTACATTTTAAGATTCATTATAATATTAACAAAGTTAACATATCTGTTAATTCATTTACTTCACACCTCTGTTATATTATTATCAATGTCTGTATTTTTTAATATTTGTCTAACTAAATACATTAATTTTAAGATAATTCAAGAAAGAGTCATTCACAAATAAGATAACCACTATCTATACTTTTGTGCATGGAAGGGCTCTCTTTTTATTATTTAAATGTGAATAAAATGAAATACATGTATGCTTTAAATAAATCGAGAGAATTGAAACGCTAGAAAATCTTCACCCCAATAATTTAAAGAAAAATAATTATCAAAGTGCATTAACATGGTCAAAACGAATTATCATGCTAAGTTTTGTGTTCTCTGGTGGATTTCTAATCTTCACAACTGAGGATACACATATCTTAGCCACATTCTCACATCACTGGTTTCATTTTTACATATTACATTATAATTAGTTTTGATATTAGTAATTCTGATATTTTTCACATCTCTACTGCATATACCGTATTTTTCGCCGTATAAGACGCACTTTTTCTTCCCCAAAACTGGGGAGGGGGGGGGGAAAGTTGGTGCGTCTTATACGGCAAATACACATTTTACATGCATTAAAACTGCCCCCAACTTTGTGTGGCGCTTACTCGCAGTCCTCTCCTTATGCATTGTGTGCTGCGGGCTGGATTTGGGGCACAGATCTAAACTTTAATTGCTTCTAAACATAGGTGAATATATATGTATATACAATATAAGTCCTTTGTCTAATGATGTCTACTTAAACAAATGTCACTACAAGTTTACAACTAACTCTTAGAATCTAAGAACTGTCTACACCGAACTAACTACGTCTAACTCATATGTCTGTCAGCCCCTTACTAACTCAGAGCACCTTACTAACTCAACTACTACTATTCACGTCTTTTATAAGGTTGGGGCGAATACGTTGGTGCATTGTTTGGGGGGGGGGGGAACGACGATGTCTGTCACCGAAACGTTTGGGTGGGGGGGAAGAACGTCAGTGAAACGATTGGGGGAAGGCGACGTCGATGAAACGAATCTACACAACATAGCGGTTGGAACCTTGACCCTGTGGTGAACTGGGGTTGGTGGGGGAGAAGGGCAATTCTACACGTCACAGGTAATATTGACAGTTCTATTATACAGTTGATATAAAATATTTTAGTACAGTATTTGGTTCAGAATCTTTTTTTTCTAGATTTTCCTCCTTTAAAATTGGGTGCGTCTTATATGCTGGAGTGTCTTATACGGCGAAAAATACGGTACATGTATAAATAACAAAAAATTCCTTTATTTTTTGTGTTATTTTAAAAAAATTTCTCCATCTAAAAATTAAATTCTTAGGTACAGGGTATCACCTGGTGATAATAAAAGAACCAAACTGTAAAATTGAGCACCTGACCACGTTCATTCAAGAGTATGTTCCAGACTCTGTGATAGAGTCTATCGTTAACATGGAGATTACTTACCTGCTGCCTGAGACAGACACCTCCACGTTTCCAGAACTCTTCAGAGATCTCACTGCCAACAAGAAGTTTTTAAACATCATTAGTTTTGGAACAAGCGCTACTACGATGGAGGAAGTTTTTTTAAAGTGAATTAATCTCATTTTTTTACATGTTTTGTATATAGTTGTTGGAATGTAGATATGATTTTGCAGAATAAGTTTTATCCCTGTCTTAAGCTTCATTTTTGCTAAATGTCTGATTCCAACACTGCTTTGCAGGGTCTCCATGATTCAGCATGCACTTACTACATATGGTAGCCTACAAAAATAATACCATTAGCTTGTAATACATAGTTAATGTTTTCTGATTTAAATTCATTTTGTTTTCATTGTTATTTAAAATAAAATTCTGGCTGCCATATTTCTTGAACCTGACATGTTTTGTAAATCAATGATAGACATTGCATTCACCTGCATGATTCATAGACATTAGCATTCACCTGCATGGTTCATAGACATTGCATTCACCTGCATGGTTCATAGACATTGCATTCACCTGCATGGTTCATAGACATTGCATTCACCTGCATGGTTCATAGACATTGCATTCACCTGCATGGTTCATAGACATTGCATTCACCTGCATGGTTCATAGACATTAGCATTCACTTGCATGGTTCATAGACATTGCATTCACATGCATGGTTCATAGACATTGCATTCACCTGCATGGTTCATAGACATTAGCATTCACCTGCATGGTTCATAAACATTAGCATTCACTTGCATGGTTTATAGACATTGCATTCATTTGCATGGTTCATAGACATAACCATTCACCTGCATTGTTCATAGACATTGCATTCACCTGCATGGTTCATAGACATTGCATTCACCTGCATGGTTCATAGACATTAGCATTCACCTGCATGGTTCATAGACATTAGCATTCACTTGCATGGTTCATAGACATTGCATTCACCTGCATGGTTCATAGACATTACCATTCAACTGCATGGTTCATAGACATTAGCATTGACCTGCATGGTTCATAGACATTGCATACACCTGCATGGTTCATAGACATTAGCATTGACCTGCATGGTTCATAGACATTTAGCATTGACCTGCATGGTTCATGGACATTGCATTCACATGCATGGTTCATAGACATTTCATTCACCTGCATGGTTCATAGACATTGCATTCACCTGCATGGTTCATAGACATTAGCATTGACCTGCATGGTTCATAGACATTGCATTCACATGCATGGTTCATAGACATTGCAATCACCTGCATGGTTCATAGACATTAGCATTCACCTGCATTGTTCATAGACATTAGCATTCACTTGCATGGTTCATAGACATTGCATTCACATGCATGGTTCATAGACACTGCATTCACCTGTATGGTTCATAGACATTAGCATTCACCTGCATGGTTCATAAACATTAGCATTCACTTGCATGGTTTATAGACATTGCATTCATTTGCATGGTTCATAGACATTACCATTCACCTGCATTGTTCATAGACATTAGCATTGACCTGCATGGTTCATAGACATTAGCATTGACCTGCATGGTTCATAGACATTAGCATTGACCTGCATGGTTCATGGACATTGCATTCACATGCATGGTTCATAGACATTTCATTCACCTGCATGGTTCATAGACATTGCATTCACCTGCATGGTTCATAGACATTAGCATTGACCTGCATGGTTCATAGACATTAGCATTGACCTGCATGGTTCATGGACATTGCATTCACATGCATGGTTCATAGACATTTCATTCACCTGCATGGTTCATAGACATTGCATTCACCTGCATGGTTCATAGACATTAGCATTGACCTGCATGGTTCATAGACATTGCATTCACATGCATGGTTCATAGACATTGCAATCACCTGCATGGTTCATAGACATTTCATTCACCTGCATGGTTCATAGACATTTCATTCACCTGCATGGTTCATAGACATTTCATTCACCTAAATGGTTCATAGACATTTCATACACCTGCATGGTTCATAGACATTAGCATTGACCTGCATGGTTCATAGACATTGCATTCACCTGCATGGTTCATAGACATTAGCATTGACCTGCATGGTTCATAGACATTGCATTCACATGCATGGTTCATAGACATTGCAATCACCTGCATGGTTCATAGACATTTCATTCACCTGCATGGTTCATGGACATTGCATTCACATGCATGGTTCATTGACATTTCATTCACCTGCATGGTTCATAGACATTGCATTCACCTGCATGGTTCATAGACATTAGCATTGACCTGCATGGTTCATAGACATTGCATTCACATGCATGGTTCATAGACATTGCAATCACCTGCATGGTTCATAGACATTTCATTCACCTGCATGGTTCATAGACATTTCATTCACCTGCATGGTTCATAGACATTTCATTCACCTGCATGGTTCATAGACATTTCATTCACCTAAATGGTTCATAGACATTTCATTCACCTGCATGGTTCATAGACATTAGCATTGACCTGCATGGTTCATAGACATTGCATTCACCTGCATGGTTCATAGACATTAGCATTGACCTGCATGGTTCATAGACATTGCATTCACATGCATGGTTCATAGACATTGCAATCACCTGCATGGTTCATAGACATTTCATTCACCTGCATGGTTCATAGACATTTCATTCACCTGCATGGTTCATAGACATTTCATTCACCTAAATGGTTCATAGACATTTCATTCACCTGCATGGTTCATAGACATTAGCATTGACCTGCATGGTTCATAGACATTGCATTCACCTGCATGGTTCATAGACATTAGCATTGACCTGCATGGTTCATAGACATTGCATTCACCTGCATGGTTCATAGACATTGCAATCACCTGCATGGTTCATAGACATTGCATTCACATACATGGTTCATAGACATTAGCATTCACATGCATGGTTCATAGACATTGCATTCACATGCATGGTTCATAGACATTGCATTCACATGCATGGTTCATAGATATTGCATTCACATGCATGGCTCAGAGACATTAGCACTCACCTGCTTGGTTTATAGACATTGCATTCACCTGCATGGTTCATAGACATTAGCATTGACCTGCATGGTTCATAGACATTGCATTCACATGCATGGTTCATAGACATTGCAATCACCTGCATGGTTCATAGACATTTCATTCACCTGCATGGTTCATAGACATTTCATTCACCTGCATGGTTCATAGACATTTCATTCACCTAAATGGTTCATAGACATTTCATTCACCTGCATGGTTCATAGACATTAGCATTGACCTGCATGGTTCATAGACATTGCATTCACCTGCATGGTTCATAGACATTAGCATTGACCTGCATGGTTCATAGACATTGCATTCACCTGCATGGTTCATAGACATTGCAATCACCTGCATGGTACATAGACATTGCATTCACATACATGGTTCATAGACATTAGCATTCACATGCATGGTTCATAGACATTGCATTCACATGCATGGTTCATAGACATTGCATTCACATGCATGGTTCATAGATATTGCATTCACATGCATGGCTCAGAGACATTAGCACTCACCTGCTTGGTTTATAGACATTTAGTCAGGGAAATCTAAGAATAAAAAAATAATTGTTGTTTGTTGTAAATTTGGTTTGTCACCCATAAAAAAAAAGAAAATGGTCAATCATTTTTTTAAATGTTTCACAGGTCTGAAGAAGAGGCAAAGAATGCAGATGCTTCTGCTGCAAGGTCAATCAGCAAGACAATATCTTTTAAATCAGTAGAGGAGGAATCAAATATTCTAGGTTTGTCTTGCATTTACACAACATGAAAATCAACTTTTGCCAATTTTTTTTTGGTATCCAGTGTTTTCTTTTTTTGGAGTAGTATGGATGCACATTCAACTTTTTTTACTCCAGCTGTCTGTTTAACAATAAAACATGAGAAACCCCTGAGAAGAACAGCCTTTGTCTCAAAAAATAACAGTGGAGAAAAATTAATTGTTGACTTGATATGACAAAATATATTTCATGGTTTTTTCATGTTTAGAATTCTTCTAGCTTGTTTCAATATCAGTCCATTTTGATTTTTTACTATGAAGAAAGCTAGAAATAGGTTCCAATAAGGCATGGAAGAAGTAACTTGATTTTATTTTAATTTTGTGACTATGCCTGTTCTTCCTCATATGTCCCTCATTTTTGTTTCAGAGTTTAATTCAGGGTTCAATCTGATCAAGGGATTTCAGCTGAAACTGAGTCAGATGAAAGCACTGGTCACCAAGCGCTACCTGGTGGCCAAGAAGCACTGGCTGACCACCCTCATATCTTACTGTCTGCCTGGCAGCATGGTCCTGCTTTATATACTGTTTGAGTACTCCATCATCAGCACGGAGAGAAAACATGACCCCTTGTTGGTGTTTAATGTGGATATATACGGCCAGACTAAAGTGCTAATTTCTTATGACTCATTTTCGGAGAAAATTGTTGCTGTGTACAAGGAAAATTTTAAAAACAGCATCGTACTAGATGTAACAAAAATAAAAGTAAGTAAAAAAAAATAATTTTTAAATGTTGATGGCAGCGGGAGGAGCTATTTTACCTTCTTGTTCTTATATTAAGTTCATATTGACATTTATTTAAATGCATTCATTTATGCTATTTTTTTAAGATAACAGCTTTCACTATTTTTCTGGATGTTTTTATTTTAAATAAACCCTAGTTTATAAGTTCATTATTTAAAGATATTTTCATTGGATAAAATTGTATTTTACTGTAAAAATAATTATTGGTACCTATTGTCACTTTAATTTTTTTAATTCTTTATTCAGTGCTTAAACTGTGTTGAATAGCTTAACATTTTAATTCCATAAATATGTATTTGACAAACATTTTTTTTATTGTATTCATATAAAATGTTATTCTTTAATGTGCATGAGCATTAGAAGTTTTGCTCACGCAATCCCCCCCCCTCCACTCTCCTGACATTGTGGCAGATTGATATCCTTGAAAATGTTTTGAGTCAAATTCTACAGGGACAAACTTGTATCATTGTTTTTTGAATGTGGAGTAAATTGTAAAAATATTGGCCTTGTATAAAATAACTTGTTTCTTTACATTGATGTATAGAATACCAGCACAGATGACTATCTTTTAAATGAAGTGTACAGAGTAGGAGCAGTGAACTTTGAAAAACAGTATGTGTTAGGAGTGAATTTCACTTATGATCCATCTATAAAAGCTGTCACTCCTATAGCTTTGTTCAATGGCCAGCCATATCATTCTTTGTTTGTCTCAGTAAGTAGTCCTATTCAGGTAGTTTAACTTATCAGTGACGGCTAAAGCGTTTGTTATTTATTTTTTAAGTACTCTAAAACTATTCCAGAAATATTAATTTAATAGTTGTATACAGTAAAATCTTGGTTTTTGAGCATAATTCATTCCAGAAAATTGCTTGTATTTCAAAGCACTTAGATATCAAAGCAGATTGATTTTAAAAAATGAAAAATTATCATCTGGCACAATAATGAATACTATTTTTTTTAATACAGATTTACAAACAAAAAATTGCAAATTTAATAATTCAATCACTGCTATCTTTTTGCTTACCCTAATCTTTTTCTTTTTGTTGGGCATCTACATGGAAGCTTTCCAATGATACTTGTTTTTTTATGTTCGTAAGAATTTCACAGAGATATTGTTGAACAGATTCATCCCTTGCTCTGCCATGTCATAAGATATTTCCTACTACATGTATTTACAGACCTCCCTAATTTCATTTGAAGTTAAGGATTTCTAACTCTTTTTTTCTTCATAAAGCTTAATTTCACAATATTGGTAATACACAGAAACAATCGTTACAACACTATAGTAACAATATTCACTCAAGCATGTGCTTAGTGAAATGGAACATGGAAGAGAAGAACCATCTGCTCAGATGTGATAACATTAAATACACTACGTAGAAATAACAGCAAACAATATTGCTAGGCCTGGCTTGTATATTCAGTTGGAATTTATTTTCAATATTTTGCTTGTCTTGTAATACATTGTCGTATACTAAGACAAGAATTTTATTACAAAATTTTGCTTACGAAACATTATGAACCATGTTTAGTCTTTTTTATGTATCAAATTGTGAAGATTATTTGTATATAATTATGTAATATTATATATATATTATAATATAATATATTATAAAATAATATAATTATAATATTATAACTACCAATCATAAAGAAATAAAAACAATAATGCATTATGTTTGAAACCATTTTACTAGAGAGAGTTACAATTTAAGTTTGTATCTATAGTAAATAGTCATGGTAAACATTATCTCATTTTTCAAGGTTGACTTGGTGGTCAAAACCATGATACATTCCTTACTAGATGACTCTTATAACATCACTGTTGGTGTGCTCCCCATACCATTTAAGGGAGAATCAGAACTGGAGTATTCCATGTTTGAGAGCTTTCGTTCAGGTTTTTTTGCTGGGATGTTTACTGGGATAGGGATGGCCATGTACTCTGCCTGTGTTGTTCACTTTATTTTAAGGGAAAGACAGGTAATAGTTTGAATCTCATATTTTTTCTAAATAATAAGTGTTTTTAGAACTTGCAGTTGTATAGCATTCCATGCACTGTTGTATAGCATACCATGACCAGAAGCTTTAGGGTTCATTTGTGTTTAAAGCATGTTCTTTTATGATATGCATTTTTTGTTTACAATTATTGGTAAATACATTTTGTTAATGCCTGACAGGTTAATTTAATGGTAATAGCAATACACTTCAAGCATGTATATATATCGTTGGCTGAGAATTATGAAGCTCTATGTCCAAAAACGAAAATTTTTCATCTGAAGCTACAGTATTATACTTTGTTGTTGTGGGCTCCAATCTCCTTTATTTTTGGTATATATAGTGTCAAAATTGAGTTCACAACATAACAGTTGTTTTTCGTTCAATATGTTCAAAGTAAACAAACGTGAACTTTAAATTTCATTTTACTCAAAATCACTTTTTGTGGACATAAAGCCCCATAATTCTCAGCTGCATATATATATATATATCTGTGGATGAAAGATGGGCATATTGGACAAGTCTGCCCTGTTGTAAGCTGTTTTGGAGCATATCATTCATGTTTTACGAACATAACAAACATAACCCTCATCTTAAAACATCACACTTTGTTTTATTGTTTAATAAAACATTGAACCATCCTGGTTAAAAACAAATAAATGCACACACACAGATTGAGTGTCTAGTTTGATGCATTTGTTTTTATTATGGAAGAGCTTGGATTTTCATCATTTATAGAATTTAAAGCAATATGTAGACTTATATATATTTCACTTTTCATATATGATGAAACCTATCCACTGAGTTCAATGATTGAACGTCAGTTTGGTCTTGGGATAAGCTAGTAATAAAGAAGCATCATGAAAGATATGAAGATGTTTCTGATTATATTAAGTTTTGACCTAATATTATTTGAACTATCTGTTAATTTTTTGAAAATATTATTTATGTCCGTATTAATTGGAATTATGTTGTTGCAATAAACATGAGTTTTCTTTTTTGTTTTGTATTTTCAGAATGGTGTAAAACATATGCAGGCCATTTTTGGTGTATCCATGTTTATGTACTGGTTCCCAACATTCATTTGGGATGCTATCAGCTTTACAATACCCACCATCATTTTGTTCATCATTTTCTTTTGTTTTGATCAGCAAGCCTTTTTCTCTGGGGCCAATTGGATATTAGTTATTGTTGTTATATGTGCCTTCATCTGGTCCATCCTGCCTATCATCTATGCCCTTCAGTTTTGTTTTGAAGCACCATCTTCTGGGTTGGCTGGTGTCCTTATATTGAATTTGTTGTCAGGTGAGGCCAGCACTAAATGTTCTTCAAGCTTTATTGTTTACACTATTTCAATATATACCCATATATTGCTTTGTTTGTTTAGTAGTTAAAAATAGACATGTTAACAAAAAATGATTTTAAAAAAAAATAATTTCTAGAAATAATCTTTTAAGAAATTTTTGTTTAATTGGACTTGCTTTGAAGCATTTTGCTTTTAAAAAAATCATTTTACAAATTAAAATAAGTGTATAGCAGATTTTAATAACTGTTGCTAAATGTATGGAGAGGTTGGACATTTTTCCAATAATTTTACCTTTACATCCCAAGCCATTTGATTTATACATTATATATATATGTATATGTATATATATATATATATATATATATATATAGTGCTTTATTTTTTATTCTACAAAGTTGTGCATACTTCTTAAGTTGCAATGTTCATCTATGATAATCTTACCTTTAATTTTGTCAGTTCTTTTCAGTGATGTGATAGTATTTGAGTTTGGCAAGCCAAACTCTGAGAACTTGCAGATTGGCAAGATTCTAAAGCTTGTCTTCACCATATTCTTCCCCTGTTTCAACCTCTCTCAGTGTTTCAGCTTCATCCTGATGAACTACAAGGCAGAGACAGAATGTCAGCCTTATCAGGAGGATTGTAAACTTGGGATACCGTCTTTATGTTGTATCAAACATCCAGGTAAAGTTGTGTCTGACATAGATTACATGTTGTTTTCTTCTTCCTATAAGCTCTGACTGACAACAGATGTAAGTGATTAAATTTGATGAGTTCACTGCAGTTCAGTGGTTCTCAAAGAATGAGTCACAACCCACCAGTGAGTCACAACCCACTGGTGAGTCTCAACCCATTGGTGAGTCACAACCCACCGGTGAGTCACAACCCACTGATGAGTCACAACCCACTGATGAGTCACAACCCACTGGTGAGTAACAACCTATTGATGAGTCACAACCTATTGATGAGTCACAACCCAGCGGTGAGTCACAACCTATTGATGGGTTGCTTGATGATTTGAAGAGGGTTGTGAAATATTTCAGAAACTCATTAGTGAGAACGTATGCATTTGGATATTCTTTCTTTTATCTTTTTTCCCCTTTAATTACAGGCGGTTTGCGTTAAACCGTTTTCTTGTTGGGTTGAAAAGCTTAAAAGTTTGAGATCCACTACAATAGGTAGTTTGTATTAACTGCTCCTATAATGACTATAAAATTAAAAGGAGCTTCAAGCTAAATTGCAAAGAATCAAATAATTGTTTTTATTTTCTGCATTATTGTTTATCCGTACCCTATTAAAACGTTTATTCTACAAAATTCTTTATTTTTTCCCAGATCTTTGCTATTCGTTAAATCCTGATGGCAAGTGCTTCCCTTGGACAGAATCTCCACTGTCTTTTGAGCATGATAATGGTATCGCCATCTACCTTGTGTTTATGATTATACAGGGGTTCCTGGGCAGTATAGCTATATTTGTCATTGAATGTGGCTTCATTGCTCAACTTTAGTAAGTTATACGGCAAAAGCTTTCCTCATAGGTCTAAGTCGATGTTGGTGAAAAGAATTTCTCATAAAAAAAAAATTAAAAAGTTAATAAATGGACACATTTATCACAAATTATTCATTAATTGTCCAGTGCATTCTCTGACAGATACCATGCTAATTACAGCTTCACTATTACTTTTTCATTTTATGCTTTTTTCATAATCCAACTCCCATATTAAATTTTAATTTAAACATCATTCTTTTACTTATGCTTTTTTGCATAGATCCAACTCCATATGTAAATTTTAAATTGTAAACATCAGTGGTCTCTGGTATATCATTGTTGGAGAAAGTGACCTGAACTTTTGTTTAGTATGCATCCTTATTGCAATCTCTGGTCTTTAATATTGGTCATCACACAAGACTCACTTCATACTAGACTTGCACACTCTTCATACTAGACTCGTCATTCCTGTTTAATAAGTATGACTAGCCTTGGAACATAATAAAAAAAACTCACTGTTGGCAACATTGAAAATTGTCAGTTTTAAAAAATACATTTTTATCATCATGATTCAGTTGTTCTTTTTTTTTTTGCCAGTTTTATGTTGTGTAAAAAAGAGTCCAAGTATGACCTATCTGTGAGTCCTGACCTAGCTGATGAGGAAGATGATGTTGTGACAGAAAAGACACAGATACTCACTACACCCATAGAAACACTGTCACAGAAATGTAATTATCTTTGCTTTTTGTTTTCAGTAGCTGATAATTTTTGTTGTTTTACTGACTTCCCTTATCAATGAATATTGCGTCTAAAATACATTGTGCATATTTCCAAAATTATGTTCTGCAGGCTAAAAAAAATTTAAAGCCCAAAGTGCCTTTAAAAAATATAATTAAAAAATATAATAAAATAGTAGTGATTCTTGAAAGTGATCGTGTTTAAACAGACTCCTCAAAGGTTATAGCCATAGCTGCCAACGGTAAGAAAAATATTTTAACTTAATTATGTACTTGTACAGTTCCAGTCATAATGGTCGACTTGCATAAAAGATATGGAGATTTCAATGCTGTGGACCACATCAGTGTGGGGGTACCAGAAAAAGAATGTTTTGGGCTTTTGGGCCAGAGTGGAGCAGGCAAGACAACTGTGTTCAGGATGCTTACTGGGGAGACAGCGGTCACAGGAGGGGATGCTTATGTCAAAGGCTACAACGTACGCACTGACCTCCGCACTGTGAGTATCAGGGTGCTGATTGATGTAAAATACTGAGAGGGGCGAAAGCTTTAATGGCTTGTAATGGTTTCAGACCAATCATTTCTCATCTGCTGTTTAGTGGTGTGGTGATGCTCAATCCCTGGCTATGCCTCAATCAGCATTGTATTATACATTTATCACAAAGAGATATGTACAGGACAAGTTATCCAATAACTATTTGACTATCTATTTATAACACGAGTGTATCATGGGACAGGTGGTCACATATGATTTAATGTAAACTCAGATGATTGGCTCCAAACTAAAATGATTCTATGCATGATAATGATGCTATTTTATATTTTTTAGGGCTGCTGATTAATATGCATTAACAGGTGATTAACGCAAAAAAAAAAATTTGCAATTACAATTTTTAACTCAACACCTAAGTGCGTTAATTTGACTTAAATGCTGAAAGTTTAGAGTAGCACCACATCGATAAATAGCCGAATTTCACTCTACGATTTGAAATTAAGGTCCATTCACTTACTACGTAGCTATTTTCACCTCCCACCCAGTCACAATTCGCACACATACCCTTACTTCCAGGTATACAGACAAAACCCCAACTTTTAATATAAAATGAAGAGGTTTTCTGTAGGGCTGTTGATTTACTGCAATTAACGCATAATCAATACGTTAAAAAAATTATGCAATTGCATTAAATTGTACCCAAACGCTGTTATTTCAGAGTTGCGGAAAAAAATCATGAAAAAAATCGGTAAATAACCCAACTCTATCAACAGAAATAGATCACTTAAGATTTAAAAAAAAAGCAAGAAAAAATACCCGAACACAGAAACAGTCACGTTTTCATAAAATCATAGCAGCTATATGAGCTTGAAACAATAGGATTGTCAATTCTTAATTCTAATTTATAACCCTAAATGATACAATTAATGAACACAATTAATTATAACTCTTTCATAAAATAAACTGACTTCTTTAACATTGCAACAAACAAATTTACATGTATTATATTGCGTCGATTAAAATGTTTGTTAATTTGCGATAAAATTTTTAATCATACGTTAATTTTGATCAATTTTATTTATCGAAAACAGTAGCTCTAATATTTGTATTTTTTAAATTTTATATCATGTGAATGACATCTTTTGATGTTACTAATGGAATGGCTACTAGCTGTTTTCTCACCATAATTTTATCTATTTGTGTGGAGATATAAAGAAACTATCCAGTTAAGCTAGTTTTAGCCTTTTTTGTAAGGTCTTTGCAGAATTGTGAAATAGTATTGTCATTTAACAAATGTATTGCTTGTAAGATATTTCTCACATATTTCACCCATTTGTCCAATATTAATGATAGTGATGGATTTCTCATTCTTTTTTTTTCTTCATGGGTGCTATTATTGCTTCATTGGTGTAGTACTACAATTACTACAGATTCACAACAGTTACTATACTTATAAAAACATTGCTCTTATATTATGGCAAATTTTATTTTAAAATTTTGCCAGAGCAATGACTATTTAACTTGGATTAAAATAAGAGAAACCATCACAGTTTATTTATTTTTTTTTGTCAATGTAGGTTCAGTCGTTGCTAGGCTACTGTCCTCAATTTGATGCCCACATAGAGGAGCTGAGTGCTCGTGACACACTTATCATGTATGCCAGGCTCCGAGGCATTCCAGAGAAAGATATTGACACCGTGGTCAATAATCTTATTGATGTTGTTCTTCTCAGGCCCCACGCTGACAACATGTGTGGAACATACAGGTATTGGTTTCTCAGTTATGAAAAGAAGGTTATATAAGTGTAATTAATTTTGATTAACCATTTTATTTTGAAGTATAATAAAAATTTTAATTTGTGACATATGGAGAAATAGAGTTTTAAAATTGCACCCAGGAATTCTTGATCCATTAATTATAAATGAACATTTTTTTGCGATCCACCTAAGGCTACTTCATGAATCACTGGTGGGTCACGTCCCACACTTTGAGAAACACTGGCTTAGATTACGTAAACTTGTTTTTAGTATGTAAAATATGTACTGTTTGCTACATGTAATTTGTATGTAAAGTAATATATAAAGTTGTATGGCATGTAAAATGTGTAATGCACTTTCCAGTGGTGGAAACAAAAGGAAGTTGAGCCTCGCCATGGCTTTAGTTGGTGACCCACCGTGTATACTCCTAGATGAACCCTCAACTGGCATGGACCCTAAAGCCAGGCGCCAGATGTGGAATATTCTGTCCAAAATTCGTGCCTGTGGCCGAACAATCATCTTCTCATCACACAGGTGAAGTTGGTCACTATTGTAACTGACACTGTTATTTTAGTTTCATATAACTTACATCATTATTGCACAGCTAACGTCATCAATGCATAGCTCATATCACTACTGCATAAATTACATTACAGATGTTTGCTGTTCAGCACAGATGTGCTGTTTTAATTATAGATGCATTTAATTATTTTTTGTTTTTAAATAGCCAATGAAATTGTTTTCATACCATTTTATTTTATTGGTAAAAAAAAATGTTCATTCCATCAACACCTTTCAGACTTAATGACCAGTGACGTTTGAGAAAACTTAATGACCAGTGACGTAAGAAAGATGTAAAATAGAATGAGCATTGTAATGAGCATTTTTTCTAACTTAATTCTGATAGGGAGCTAAAGTTTCTCAGGACATTGTCAACTTTCAGTTTAAAAATTTCCATTATTTTTGTTTTTTAACCATCCATATCATCACTTTCAAAGTGAATTTGTTTTCTTGTGACTGGTATCAAACACTATTAAACATTACCTTGTCATCTAGAAATCCAAAACCACAGCTATTACTGCATTTAAACATGCATAATCTATTAGGCGTTTCACATCTTCTTGAAACTAAAGCATTTTCACAATTATAAATGTAAATTTATAGGTCAGTAAAACATCATACTCTGTTCGATATGCAACTAATACCTAAGATACCTGCACCACAAAGGGCATTCATTAAAAAACACATTCACAAAATAATGGGTCATTGTATAGTCATTTTTTATAGGCAGTCTCACTTTTCATTCAAAATAATTAAAAAATCAGATAAAGAATATATTATGTTGGCAAAAAAACTAAGATGGGACTGTTGATCAGAATCAGGTATCTTTAAAGTAGGAAATTCGGCATTTATGATGTATAAAAGAATTGTAGCCTAATTTCATTTACTAAACTGACTCTGTTGGATTGAATTCTCAAGTTTCTGGCTATTTCTCACAAGTTAATTTTGTTTATGTTTTGTAATAGAAATATTGTATCAGACTTCAGTGTTGAATGTTGGCATCACTCCATGGCTAAAAGTGACAATTTGTTTTTCTGTTTATCTTGTAGCATGGAAGAGTGTGATGCACTGTGCACCAGGCTGGCCATCATGCTGAGGGGACGGTTTACTTGTATTGGCAGCCCTCAACACTTGAAGAATAAATTTGGTCAGGGATACACCCTGATCATCAAGATGGGCCCCATGCCTGATGGTCAACAAGCCCAGACTGAACCAGTTGTGGAATATATTCAGAGTGTTGTGCCAGACACTACAGTATGTTTCTGTGTTAAATTAACAATAAACACAGGCCTAATAAACACAGGCCTAATACTTTACATTAGTTTTTGTTATAAAGGAGAAAAAAGTGAATCTGAACTTTTATTTCTTTGGTAAAATTATATCTTCTAATGCTAAAAATGTACTGAATTCGCTGATTTTTGTTTTCCCTTTTCAGTTATATATTTAATTAATATATTTCCTATTGTAGATAGATTATAGCTTGTAACATTAATCTTTGTCTAATGCTGGGGTGAGACAAGCAATTTTATTTGTTTTATTATAGAAAAAAAGAAAAGCAAAACACAGTTATTACATTTTATTTAACTAAATTTTTATAATGGAATTTCAAGTAAAACCATTTACTGTTATATAAAAGTTATATAGGGTAACAAAAATGATCTCAATGAAAACCCCATGGTTGTTGAAAGCTCATGCCATCCCCTTTGTAAACAAATGTTGCAGGAACAAATTGATTCTAATTTAGGGCTCATTTTCTCTTGCACCCATTCTATTTACTTAATACAATGAACTTAACTAATTGTTAGTAATTAAATTGCAAATTTTGCATGTATAAACAGTTGAATTGATTAATTAATGACTTTGACTCTGCTCACTGTTAACAAAAGTTTCAAATATATAATTACATTACTACATGATATGCTGTCATTCTTTCATTCTTCACATTCCCCTTTCGCTACACAACTCTTACTTGAAGATTACCAAAAAAAATGCTTTTAATTTTAATTACTTTTAAATAACCAGCAAATTTTGCTTGGATTTTATTTAATGTTTTGATAAATGGTTATATTTATTTAACATTACAACTGTGATTTCTGAAACAGCAATGCCCATTGTAAACACTTTATATAAACTGGAGTTGAGATTAATTTGAAATATCCCTTAAAAAATATTGTTTTTAGCCTTTCTTGTAAATCATTTTTAAACTGAGTGTTTGAAATTTCCAGATATTTGATGATCACCAAGGGTATGTCCATCTTCAACTCAATGACACCACCATTGAAGTGGCTGATGTTTTCTCCTTGATGGAAGAATGTAAAGTGAAGTATTATGTCCAGGATTACTCTGTCCACGAGACCACACTGGAGCAGATTTTCTTGACCTTCACTAAGCTGCAGAAACTGGATGATGAAGAACGAATAGAATCCTGTATGTTCCTGCGTGCTGGCTTCTTCAATGAGAATTTATGTTACTGATGAATGAATTTCTTTGATTTAAATTTGTTTACAGCATACTAAAGACATTGAACTGATTGACAAATATTTACACAAAGGTGAAGTCAAATTATTTACTTTCATAAAGCAATTCAACATGGCCTATTATAGTCTACATTGGCATTTTAAAACTGGATTTTTGTGAACACATTTTTACTCACCAAGTATGTTTTGAGCTGACTAATCCATGTTTTACTGATATTTAGATAAACATTAGGATGCTGTCTGCTTTGAAATGTATTGAAGAATGGGAGAGAATGTTAAATTATAGTTTGATTTTTATTTTCCATTGTTCAAGAGTTTGTGAATAATGAATGAGTGGAAGCAGAGTTAAAGGCAAGGTGAATCCTAAAAGATGTTAAATCTCTTTTTTTATATATTGAGTGCAGTATTTTGAATGTGTTTATATCATTTCATTTTTTTATTTATCTGTGTAAAGTAAATAATGTCTTAGTTAAGTTATGTGTTAAAATATAATCATTTTCATGTCGACTTAAACCTTTTTAACTTGATGAAATAAAACAAAACACTTTTTTTTCCAAGATTTCGAATCTAAAAAATTCGAGTCACTTTAATTTTCTGATCTAATGTGCGATTACCTATGTAATATCTAAGATGGACAGGAATTACAGTGTAAATGAGAAATGTTAATTTTACAGGGAAAAAAGATACTCTGTATCACACTGTTTACTTCTGGGTAATTCAGATATCATTGGGTTAATTTCACAGAGTGAGACTTGTAGTTGACTTTGTCATAAGGGGCTTTTTATGCTATTACTGCTTAGCATAGATATTATAAAGTTTTATTTATATAAATAATTTGGAGAAAAAAAAAAAACAAGAGATTTTATTTTTCTAACAATTGAGCAATTTATTTATATTTTTTTTTAAAGTTATCATCGAGCTATTTCTTTAGTTATGTATTCTTAGTAAAAGACCTTTACTCTTACATTTAATTTATTCCAATGAATGGGCGTAATTTGTCCATGTTAATACGAAATATGTTATTGAAATTGTCATTCAAGATTCATTATTCCCTTTGTCATTCTGATTTTAAACATTTTCAAATAATCCAATTCTTTTTTATGTCAGAATTTTTTCTAGTTTTTTAAGTTAATTGATACAGTTATTACCACTTTGAAGATTTGAAACATTTCTGTCTTATTACATTAATTATAAATAGCACATTCTCCGGCACCAAAATGAAACACATTGCTATATCCACATCTTGCCCAGTGGTTAGTTGTTTGGTATGGCCATTGGCCTCCACCACTTCCTATACAAACTGGACTTGAGACATCTTTCTCCCATGCCCCATTAACCATGGCCTTGACCTCAAAGTATCCATTTTCTGTTCTTGAGCAATCCATATCCACAGCCACCATCCAGTATCCAGGTCCAAACCTGGAGAAAAATATAATTTGATTATCGCTGTTAATGAATTGTCACCTTTCAACCTGTGATATGTAAAATAAATACATGAAGTAAGAATTACTTGACTGTTTCTTTATTTAAATAAAATGATATTATTTGTACTGCACAAAAAATTAGCACAAAAATTAGTTTTAACATATTAGCTTATAGGTAGAAAATTATTTTACCTGCTCTTTCATTAACCATTCTGTGATATTTATCAAATGAATTTATTTTTAATTTTTTTTTTTACCTTAGATTTCCCATACATTCTCTATTTTTATGAATATTTTATGGATATTCTATGTGGCAACAAATACTGATTGAAATAAAGTAATAAATACTGACAAAGTTTGTCACTGATGTTTTTGTTTTTAAATGCTGTGGATGAAGTAAACATATCCACTACACTTGCTAATAAAAATTTCATGACAACATTTTTACTGCAGAGATGTATCAGCATTGACACATTTTAAATGCAGATAAGGAAAAACAATTATTCGACCCATCTCAAAGAATATCTTCAATACAGACCTGAAATTTTTTTTTTTCCAAGTGAAGATCTAAGAATGTCCACATCTTTTCTTTATGATGAATAAGCCTATTACATTTGTACTTGAGCAGTGTTATTACTTCCATGTACTAAAGTAAATGAATTATTGAAATAAAAAAAAAATGTACTTAACGTATTAAACTGGCTGTAGTCTGCTTGTCCATAAATATTACTGGTCAAAACTGAAGGTGTACCATAAGGTCTTTGGCTATTGTACTCCCCTTGGTTTAACTCTGCTCCATACCAGTCCAAGTAGTTGTCTCCCTTGGCCCAAGTATTGAACTGGTGAAAATATTCATCAAATGATTAAAAAAAAACTACATTAAGTTCCTTGTCAGAGCGTAGCAGAGGCGTAGCGAGGGGGGGGCAAGGCAACTTGCACCCGGAGCATTTTACCTTTTTAAATCCTTTTTAGCGCCCCCCATTCGAAAACCATATAATATTATATGTAAATTATACCATTTGGCGCCCCGTAACATCGGCGCCCGGGGACATATGTACCCCCCGCCCCTTAGCTACGCCTCTGGTGCGTAGTGTTATCATTTTACAATTAATGATGGTAGATACTCTACCCCTAATTCGAATTAACATTCAGATACTAGCAATGCGTATAAACTGTTTGAAATTATTGTAAAGATGTAATGAAATCACTTAATCGAATTGTTATAACTCTAAATTCATACCCCTTCTTACCCCGATCCCCCGGGCCGAGATGTCTGATTTGTAGGGAGCAACCGATATGCCTTTTTACCGATAGTCCGATACCGATATTTTCCCCCAGCATTTTTACCGATACCGATATTTTCTTTTTAATCAACAACAATGCCAAACACGTGTTTTTCTCGTGCTGTATGACGTATGTCAACCCATGTTCGCTCCTTCCCTGTCATATTTTGTAACACTTCGCCCACACGTGTCTTGTTTACCCCCCCCCCCGCCCCAACTTCCCATCCCAAAAAAAAATACACACAGGTGTTCACTAATTGTATCATTCAAGGTCATACATTAGAATTAAGAAATGCCAATCCTATTGTTTCAAGGTCATATAACTGATGCAATTTTTATGGACGTGACAATTTCTGTGTACGGGTTATTTTTCCTTTTTTTTTTAAATCTTGTCTGATCTGGTTATAGAATTGGGTTATTTACGGATTTTTTTTTCTGCAACTCTGTTGTGAAAAAAAAACAGTGTATAGGCAGCCAAAAAACGGCCGGTCCGATAGTTAACTCATAGTGCCAATAACGGTTCGACTATCGGTCACTCCCTACAACAATCGGCCGATCCGATATTAACCGATAGTGCCAATATCGGTCCTATACCGATCCGATTATCGGTCGCTCCCTACTGATTTGTAATTTCGACTTTTGGACAACGCCTACTCATTGTTATTCCGGTCGTTCACCACTGCCTTGATGAAATATATTGTGTCATTTGCCACCTGCACTTCGAAAACCCAAGCAATGACCTCAACCTACAGTTTCGACGGAAAACTTCCCACGCCACAAGCTGGCTTGGTTTGTATATAAAAGGGACCATGATGTGATTCAAGTGGTCAGACACAGAGATCAGAAGAATAACCAGATAAAGCAGAGACGAGTCGACCCAAGTGCCTGATAAAGTTACTCCGGAGCGACACACTTAGAGGGAGTGGCAAGTTGTGTTGTCGCAGCGGAGTTCATTATTGACACGTTGCCATAACACGTTCAACTGGGTCATTTTAAGCACAACAGACTCTGGTTTCGCCTGGACTATTATAAACTGCACACTGTAAATATACTAAACAAATCTTTCATTCAGTGCTTTTTTTGTAAAAAAAAAAAAAGGGTGCTATCAGTGATGGGACGGATGGCCGAGAGGTGTAGATACTCGACTGTCGACCTGAGAGTCCTGGGTTCGATCCACGGTGAGGCCCATGAAATTTTTCCAGGTGAAATTTGATGCAAAGTAGTCCCACAAGTCAACCCAGCTTTAAATGTGTACCTGACTTAAGTTGGGGAAGTAAAGGCGGCTGGGTGTTGTGCTTACCACACAATCCCTTCATATGCCGAGGTTATAGAAACTGATGAATTCTACACTTCAACTGCCCCGATGGTCCGTTAGGGCTAAGGGAACTTTACTTTTACTCAGTGATGGATTGCCTAAATATTAGCTAAAACCCAGCGTCTAGTTTAGTTCTTATTGCGCACAATTTTAAAATAATTCAATTTTAACAAATTAATAATATAATAAATTAATAATAAACGTTACAATACAAGAAAAGTAATAATTTTTTCCCCACATTGAAAAAGGTGCCGATACGCCGTACCGTGCGTACCGTCACAAAAAAGCACTGCTTGTATTATTCAACTAAAGAAACAACGTGTCCTTGAGTGCTTACCTTAGACTGCCTTAGAGAAATTCGAAACAGTTTAAATTAAAAATACAATCAGATTAGTCATAGCTAAGGCTGGGCCTGTTTTAATAGTAGCATTTACGGCAAAAGCGGCCCTTTGGAGGCGGAGCGACTGCCGTCCCGGGGGGTGGGGGGACTGGCAGTTTTTGTTACAAAACTAAATGTTCTTTTGAGGCCCTTCTTGTGACGCTCATCTTAGGCTCAGCTAATGGGCTCCCTTCCCCGTACTATTGAGCAGTGCCGTAGGGAGCTTAACTCGCGCCCGGAGCACAATACCTTTTTAGCGCCCCCCATTCGAAAACCATAAAATACTATATGTAAAATATATCATTGGGCGCCCCATTGTGAGTAGCGCCCGGAGTATGATGCCCCCTTGCCCACCCCTCGCTACGCCTCTGCTACTGAGGATGTCTCTGATTAGGGGGCACAACGGAGATCTCTGTATAAGGGCACTCTGAAAACCGATGAAATACGTATAATTAAAATGGGGCCCCCTGATATTGGTAGGACACTTCTGAAAGTGCCCTGCCAGCCTGTATATATCAATAATAAAGTTCATGTTTATTTCTCGTGGTACAATTACCTTTTCAAAATGTGAAGTATTGCCTAAAGCTATATGTCGTATTGGGAGACTGCATGCACTAGTGTGAGCATCTACATCACAATCTAGATAGAGTATGCGAAAAAAAAAATTGAACAGCTAATTAAGCATTGCCTGATTATGACTGGTCTCTCCTCTATCTCAGCCAATCTCTCTCTCTCTCTCTTTACACCTATCTCCTCATTTTCTTCTTTCTCGACTATTCTCTCCTTCGTTCTCTAGCTCTTTCTTCGACAGATCATATGGTGATTATATATTGGACTTTAAATCACCTGGGTACCCCACCCACACCTTCCATTCCGGGGAAGGGGGACTTAAGTCAAAGCTACATTTGGGGGAAGGGATCTTCAGTCAAAGCTACATCGTGGTAGGGGGACTTCAGTCAAAGCTACATTGTGGTAGGGGGACTTCAGTCAAAGCTACATTGTGGTAGGGGGATTTCAGTCAAAGCTACATTGTGGGAAGGGGGATTTCAGTCAAAGCTACATTGTGGGTATAAGGCCTTCAGTCAAAGCTACATTGTGGGTATAGGGCCTTCAGTCAAAGCTACATTGTGGGTATAGGGACTTCAGTCAAAGCTACATTGTGGGAAGGGGGACTTCAGTCAAAGCTACATTGTGGGTATAGGGACTTCAGTCAAAGCTACATTGTGGGCATAGGGACTTCAGTCAAAGCTACATTGTGGGAAGGGGGATTTCAGTCAAAGCTAAATTGTGGGTATAGGGACTTCAGTCAAAGCTACATTGTGGGAAGGGGGATTTCAGTCAAAGCTACATTGTGGGTATAGGGACTTCAGTCAAAGCTACATTGTGGGAAGGGGGATTTCAGTCAAAGCTACATTGTGGGAAGGGGGATTTCAGTCAAAGCTACATTGTGGGTATAGGGACTTCAGTCAAAGCTACATTGAGGGAAGGGGGACTTCAGTCAAAGCTACATTGTGGGAAGGGGGATTTCAGTCAAAGCTACATTGTGGGAAGGGGGACTTCAGTCAAAGCTACATTGCGGGTATAGGGACTTCAGTCAAAGCTACATTGTGGATATAGGGCCTTAAGTCAAAGCTACATTGTGGGAAGGGGGACTTCAGTCAAAGCTACATTGTGGGTATAGGGACTTCAGTCAAAGCTACATTGTGGGAAGGGGGACTTCAGTCAAAGCTACATTGTGGGTATAGGGACTTCAGTCAAAGCTACATTGTGGGAAGGGGGATTTCAGTCAAAGCTACATTGTGGGAAGGGGGACTTCAGTCAAAGCTACATTGTGGGAAGGGGGATTTCAGTCAAAGCTACATTGTGGGAAGGGGGATTTCAGTCAAAGCTACATTTTGGGTATAGGGACTTCAGTCAAAACTACATTGTGGGAAGGGGGATTTCTGTCAAAGCTACATTGTGGGTATAGGGCCTTCAGTCAAAGCTACATTGTGGGTATAGGGCCTTCAGTCAAAGCTACATTGTGGGTATAGGGACTTCAGTCAAAGCTACATTGTGGGTATAGGGACTTCAGTCAAAGCTACATTGTGGGTATGGGGACTTCAGTCAAAGCTACATTGTGGGAAGGGGGATTTCAGTCAAAGCTACATTGTGGGTATAGGGACTTCAGTCAAAGCTACATTGTGGATATAGGGCCTTCAGTCAAAGCTACATTGTGGGTATAGGGACTTCAGTCAAAGCTACATTGTGGGTATAGGGACTTCAGTCAAAGCTACATAGTGGAAACGGGGATTTCAGTCAAAGCTAAATTGTGGGTATAGGGACTTCAGTCAAAGCTACATTGTGGGAAGGGGGATTTCAGTCAAAGCTGCATTGTGGGAAGGGGGATTTCAGTCAAAGCTACATTGTGGGTATTGGGACTTCAGTCAAAGCTACATTGTGGGAAGGGGGATTTCAGTCAAAGCTGCATTGTGGGAAGGGGGATTTCAGTCAAAGCTACATTGTGGGTATAGGGACTTCAGTCAAAGCTACATTGTGGGTATAGGGACTTCAGTCAAAGCTACATTGTGGGAAGGGGGATTTCAGTCAAAGCTACATTGTGGGAAGGGGGATTTCAGTCAAAGCTACATTGTGGGTATAGGGACTTCAGTCAAAGCTACATTGTGGGAAGGGGGATTTCAGTCAAAGCTACATTGTGGGTATAGGGACTTCAGTCAAAGCTACATGTGGGAAGGGGGATTTCAGTCAAAGCTACATTGTGGGTATAGGGACTTCAGTCAAAGCTACATTGTGGGTATAGGGACTTCAGTCAAAGCTACATTGTGGGTATAGGGACTTCAGTCAAAGCTGCATTGTGGGAAGGGGGATTTCAGTCAAAGCTACATTGTGGGTATAGGGACTTCAGTCAAAGCTACATTGTGGGTATAGGGACTTCAGTCAAAGCTACATTGTGGGTATAGGGACTTCAGTCAAAGCTGCATTGTGGAAAGGGGGATTTCAGTCAAAGCTACATTTTGGGTATAGGGACTTCAGTCAAAGCTGCATTGTGGAAAGGGGGATTTCAGTCAAAGCTACATTGTGGGTATAGGGACTTCAGTCAAAGCTACATTGTGGGTATAGGGACTTCAGTCAAAGCTACATTGTGGGAAGGGGGATTTCAGTCAAAGCAACATTGTGGGAAGGGGGATTTCAGTCAAAGCTACATTGTGGGAAGGGGGACTTCAGTCAAAGCTACATTGTGGGAAGGGGGACTTCAGTCAAAGCTACATTGTGGGAAGGGGGATTTCAGTCAAAGCTACATTTTGGGTATAGGGACTTCAGTCAAAACTACATTGTGGGAAGGGGGATTTCTGTCAAAGCTACATTGTGGGTATAGGGCCTTCAGTCAAAGCTACATTGTGGGTATAGGGACTTCAGTCAAAGCTACATTTTGGGTATAGGGACTTCAGTCAAAGCTACATTGTGGGTATGGGGACTTCAGTCAAAGCTACATTGTGGGAAGGGGGATTTCAGTCAAAGCTACATTGTGGGTATAGGGCCTTCAGTCAAAGCTACATTGTGGGTATAGGGCCTTCAGTCAAAGCTACATTGTGGGTATAGGGACTTCAGTCAAAGCTACATTGTGGGAAGGGGGACTTCAGTCAAAGCTACATTGTGGGAAGGGGGACTTCAGTCAAAGCTACATTGTGGGAAGGGGGATTTCAGTCAAAGCTACATTGTGGGAAGGGGGATTTCAGTCAAAGCTACATTGTGGGTATAGGGACTTCAGTCAAAGCTACATTGTGGGAAGGGGGACTTCAGTCAAAGCTACATTGTGGGAAGGGGGATTTCAGTCAAAGCTACATTGTGGGTAGGGGGACTTCAGTCAAAGCTACATTGTGGGTATAGGGACTTCAGTCAAAGCTACATTGTGGGTATAGGGCCTTAAGTCAAAGCTACATTGTGGGAAGGGGGACTTCAGTCAAAGCTACATTGTGGGTATAGGGACTTCAGTCAAAGCTACATTGTGGGAAGGGGGACTTCAGTCAAAGCTACATTGTGGGTATAGGGACTTCAGTCAAAGCTACATTGTGGGAAGGGGGATTTCAGTCAAAGCTACATTGTGGGAAGGGGGACTTCAGTCAAAGCTACATTGTGGGAAGGGGGATTTCAGTCAAAGCTACATTGTGGGAAGGGGGATTTCAGTCAAAGCTACATTTTGGGTATAGGGACTTCAGTCAAAGCTACATTGTGGGAAGGGGGATTTCTGTCAAAGCTACATTGTGGGTATAGGGCCTTCAGTCAAAGCTAAATTGTGGGTATAGGGCCTTCAGTCAAAGCTACATTGTGGGTATAGGGACTTCAGTCAGAGCTACATTGTGGGTATAGGGACTTCAGTCAAAGCTACATTGTGGGTATGGGGACTTCAGTCAAAGCTACATTGTGGGAAGGGGGATTTCAGTCAAAGCTACATTGTGGGTATAGGGCCTTCAGTCAAAGCTACATTGTGGGTATAGGGCCTTCAGTCAAAGCTACATTGTGGGTATAGGGACTTCAGTCAAAGCTACATTGTGGGTATAGGGACTTCAGTCAAAGCTACATTGTGGGAAGGGGGATTTCAGTCAAAGCTACATTGTGGGTATAGGGACTTCAGTCAAAGCTACATTGTGGGAAGGAGGATTTCAGTCAAAGCTACATTGTGGGTATAGGGACTTCAGTCAAAGCTACATTGTGGGTATAGGGACTTCAGTCAAAGCTGCATTGTGGGAAGGGGGATTTCAGTCAAAGCTACATTGTGGGTATAGGGACTTCAGTCAAAGCTACATTGTGGGTATAGGGACTTCAGTCAAAGCTACATTGTGGGAAGGGGGATTTCAGTCAAAGCTACATTGTGGGAAGGGGGATTTCAGTCAAAGCTACATTTTGGGTATAGGGACTTCAGTCAAAGCTACATTGTGGGAAGGGGGATTTCTGTCAAAGCTACATTGTGGGTATAGGGCCTTCAGTCAAAGCTAAATTGTGGGTATAGGGCCTTCAGTCAAAGCTACATTGTGGGTATAGGGACTTCAGTCAGAGCTACATTGTGGGTATAGGGACTTCAGTCAAAGCTACATTGTGGGTATGGGGACTTCAGTCAAAGCTACATTGTGGGAAGGGGGATTTCAGTCAAAGCTACATTGTGGGTATAGGGCCTTCAGTCAAAGCTACATTGTGGGTATAGGGCCTTCAGTCAAAGCTACATTGTGGGTATAGGGACTTCAGTCAAAGCTACATTGTGGGTATAGGGACTTCAGTCAAAGCTACATTGTGGGAAGGGGGATTTCAGTCAAAGCTACATTGTGGGTATAGGGACTTCAGTCAAAGCTACATTGTGGGAAGGAGGATTTCAGTCAAAGCTACATTGTGGGTATAGGGACTTCAGTCAAAGCTACATTGTGGGTATAGGGACTTCAGTCAAAGCTGCATTGTGGGAAGGGGGATTTCAGTCAAAGCTACATTGTGGGTATAGGGACTTCAGTCAAAGCTACATTGTGGGTATAGGGACTTCAGTCAAAGCTACATTGTGGGAAGGGGGATTTCTGTCAAAGCTACATTGTGGGAAGGGGGATTTCAGTCAAAGCTACATTGTGGGTATAGGGACATCAGTCAAAGCTACATTGTGGGTATAGGGACTTCAGTCAAAGCTAAATTGTGGGTATAGGGACTTCAGTCAAAGCTACATTGTGGGAAAGGGGATTTCAGTCAAAGCTACATTGTGGGAAGGGGGATTTCAGTCAAAGCTACATTGTGGGTATAGGGACTTCAGTCAAATCTACATTGTGGGAAGGGGGATTTCAGTCAAAGCTACATTGTGGGAAGGGGGATTTCAGTCAAAGCTACATTGTGGGTATAGGGACTTCAGTCAAAGCTACATTGTGGGAAGGGGGATTTCAGTCAAAGCTACATTGTGGGTATAGGGACATCAGTCAAAGCTACATTGTGGGTATAGGGGCTTCAGTGAAAGCTACATTGTGGGAAGGGGAACTTCAGTCAAAGCTACATTGTGGGTATAGGAACTTCAGTCAAAACTACATTGTGGGTATAGGGATTTCAGTCAAAGCTACATTGTAGGAAGGGGGACTTCAGTCAAAGCTACATTGTGGGTATAGGGACTTCAGTCAAAGCTACATTGTGGGAAGGGGGATTTCAGTCAAAATTACATTGTGGGAAGGGGGACTTCAGTCAAAGCTACATTGTGGGAAGGGGGACTTCAGCCAAATCTACATTGTGGGAAGGGGGATTTTAGTCAAAGCTACATTGTGGGAAGGGGGACTTCAGTCAAAGCTACATTGTGGGAAGGGGGATTTCAGTCAAAGCTACATTGTGGGTATAGGGACTTCATACATTGTGGGAAGGGGGACTTCAGTCAAAGCTACATTGTGGGAAGGGGGATTTCAGTCAAAGCTACATTCTGGGAAGGGGGACTTTAGTCAAAGCTACATTGTGGGAAGGGGGATTTCAGTCAAAGCTACATTGTGGGAAGGGGGACTTCAGTTAAAGCTACATTGTGGGTATAGGGACTTCAGTCAAAGCTACATTGTTGGAAGGGGGATTTCAGTCAAAGCTACATTGTGGGAAGGGGGATTTCAGTCAAAGCTACATTGTGGGCATAGGGACTTCAGTCAAAGCTACATTGTGGGAAGGGGGATTTCAGTCAAAGCTACATTGTGGGAAGGGGGACTTCAGTCAAAGCTACATTGTGGGAAGGGGGATTTCAGTCAAAGCTACATTGTGGGTATAGGGACTTCAGTCAAAGCTTTATTGTGGGTATAGGGACTTCAGTCAAAGATAAATTGTGGGTATAGGGACTTCAGTCAAAGCTACATTGTGGGAAGGGGGATTTCAGTCAAAGCTACATTGTGGGAAGGGGGATTTCAGTCAAAGCTACATTGTGGGTATAGGGACTTCAGTCAAATCTACATTGTGGGAAGGGGGAATTCAGTCAAAGCTACATTGTGGGTATAGGGACTTCAGTCAAAGCTATATTGTGGGAATGGGGACTTCAGTCAAACTACATTGTGGGAAGGGGGACTTCAGTCAAAGCTACATTGTGGGTATAGGGACTTCAGTCAAAGCTACATTGTGGGAAGGGGGATTTCAGTCAAAGCTACATTGTGGGTATAGGGACATCAGTCAAAGCTACATTGCGGGTATAGGGACTTCAGTGAAAGCTACATTGTGGGAAGGGGAACTTCAGTCAAAGCTACATTGTGGGTATAGGGACTTCAGTCAAAACTACATTGTGGGTATAGGGATTTCAGTCAAAGCTACATTGTGGGAAGGGGGACTTCAGTCAAAGCTACATTGTGGGTATAGGGACTTCAGTCAAAGCTACATTGTGGGAAGGGGCATTTCAGTCAAAATTACATTGTGGGAAGGGGGACTTCAGTCAAAGCTACATTGTGGGAAAGGGGACTTCAGTCAAATCTACATTGTGGGAAGGGGGATTTCAGTCAAAGCTACATTGTGGGAAGGGGGACTTCAGTCAAAGCTACATTGTGGGAAGGGGAATTTCAGTCAAAGCTACATTGTGGGAAGGGGGACTTCATACATTGTGGGAAGGGGGACTTCAGTCAAAGCTACATTGTGGGAAGGGGGATTTCAGTCAAAGCTACATTGTGGGAAGGGGGACTTCAGTCAAAGCTACATTGTGGGAAGGAAGACTTCAGTCAAAGCTACATTGTGGGTATAGGGACTTCAGTCAAAGCTACATTGTGGGAAGGGGGACTTCAGTCAAAGCTACATTGTGGGTATAGGGACTTCAGTCAAACCTACATTGTGGGAAGGGGGCTTTCAGTCAAAGCTACATTGTGGGAAGGGGGACTTCAGTCAAAGCTACATTGTGGGAAGGGGGATCTCAGTCAAAGCTACATTGTGGGTATAGGGACTTCAGTCAAAGCTACATTGTGGGTATAGGGACTTCAGTCAAAGATAAATTGTGGGTATAGGGACTTCAGTCAAAGCTAAATTGTGGGAAGGGGGATTTCAGTCAAAGCTACATTGTGGGAAGGGGGATTTCAGTCAAAGCTACATTGTGGGTATAGGGACTTCAGTCAAATCTACATTGTGGGAAGGGGGAATTCAGTCAAAGCTACATTGTGGGTATAGGGACTTCAGTCAAAGCTACATTGTGGGTATAGGGACTTCAGTCAAATCTACAATGTGGGAAGGGGGATTTCAGTCAAAGCTATATTGTGGGAAGGGGGAATTCAGTCAAAGCTACATTGTGGGTATAGGGACTTCAGTCAAAGCTACATTGTGGGAAGGGGGATTTCAGTCAAAGCTACATTGTGGGAAGGGTGACTTCAGTCAAAGCTACAATGTGGGAAGGAGGACTTCAGTCAAAGCTACATTGTGGGAAGGAAGACTTCAGTCAAAGCTACATTGTGGGTATAGGGACATCAGTCAAAGCTACATTGTGGGTATAGGGACTTCAGTCAAAGCTAAATTGTGGGTATAGGGACTTTAGTCAAAGCTACATTGTGGGAAGGGGGATTTCAGTCAAAGCTACATTGTGGGAAGGGGGACTTCATACATTGTGGGAAGGGGGACTTCAGTCAAAGCTACTTTGTGGGAAGGGGGATTTCAGTCAAAGCTACAATGTGGGAAGGGGGACTTCAGTCAAAGCTACATTGTGGGAAGGGGGATTTCAGTCAAAGCTACATTGTGGGAAGGGGGATTTCAGTCAAATCTATATTGTGGGAAGGGGGATTTCACTCAAAGCTTCATTGTGGGTATAAAGACTTCAGTCAAAGCTGCATTGTGGGAAGGGGGATTTCAGTCAAAGCTACATTGTGGGTATAGGGCCTTCAGTCAAAGCAACATTGCGGGTATAGGGACTTCAGTAAAAGCTACATTGTGGGTATAGGGACTTCAGTCAAAGCTACATTGTGGGAAGGGGGATTTCAGTCAAAGCTACATTGTGGGAAGGGGGATTTCAGTCAAAGCTACATTGTGGGTATAGGGACTTCAGTCAAAGCTACATTTTGGGTATAGGGCCTTCAATCAAAGCTACATTGTGGGTATAGAGACTTTAGTCAAAGCTACATTGTGGGTATAGGGACTTCAGTCAAAGCTACATTGTGGGAATGGGGACTTCAGTCAAAGCTACATTGTGGGAAGGGGGATTTCAGTCAAAGCTACATTGTGGGAAGGGGGACTTCAGTCAAAGCTACATTGTGGGTATAGGGACTTCAGTCAAAGCTACATTGTGGGTATAATGACTTCAGTCAAAGCTACATTGTGGGAAGGGGGATTTCAGTCAAAGCTACATTGTGGGTTATGGAACTTCAGTCAAAGCTACATTATGGGTATAGGGACATCAGTCAAAGCTACATTGTGGGTATAGGGACTTCAGTCAAAGCTACATTGTGGGAAGGGGGATTTCAGTCAAAGCTACATTGTGGGAAGGGGGACTTCAGTCAAAGCTACATTGTGGGAAGGGGGACTTCAGTCAAAGCTACATTGTGGGAATGGTGATTTCAGTCAAAGCCACATTGTGGGTATAGGGACTTCAGTCAAAGCTACATTGTGGGAAGGGGGATTTCAGTCAAAGCTACATTGTGGGAAGGGGGACTTCAGTCAAAGCTACATTGTGGGAAGGGGGATTTTATTCAAAGCTACATTGTGGGTATAGGGCCTTCAATCAAAGCTACATTGTGGGTATAGAGACTTTAGTCAAAGCTACATTGTGGGTATAGGGACTTCAGTCAAAGCTATATTGTGGGAATGGGGACTTCAGTCAAAGCTACATTGTGGGAAGGGGGATTTCAGTCAAAGCTACATTGTGGGAAGGGGGACTTCAGTCAAAGCTACATTGTGGGTATAGGGACTTCAGTCAAAGCTACATTGTGGGTATAATGACTTCAGTCAAAGCTACAATGTGGGAAGGGGGATTTCAGTCAAAGCTACATTGTGGGTTATGGAACTTCAGTCAAAGCTACATTATGGGTATAGGGACATCAGTCAAAGCTACATTGTGGGTATAGGGACTTCAGTCAAAGCTACATGGTAGGAAGGGGGATTTCAGTCAAAGCTACATTGTGGGAAGGGGGACTTCAGTCAAAGCTACATTGTGGGAAGGGGGACTTCAGTCAAAGCTACATTGTGGGAATGGTGATTTCAGTCAAAGCCACATTGTGGGTATAGGGACTTCAGTCAAAGCTACATTGTGGGAAGGGGGATTTCAGTCAAAGCTACATTGTGGGAAGGGGGACTTCAGTCAAAGCTACATTGTGGGAAGGGGGATTTCAGTCAAAGCTACATTGTGGGAAGGGGGATTTTATTCAAAGCTACTTTGTGGGAAGGGGGATTTCTGTCAAAGCTACATTGTGGGTATAGGGACTTCAGTCAAAGCTACATTGTGGGAAGGGGGACTTCAGTAAAAGCTACATTGTGGGTATAGGGACTTCAGTCAAAGCTACATTGTGGGAAGGGGGACTTCAGTCAAAGCTACATTGTGGGAAGGGGGATTTCAATCAAAGCTACATTGTGGGTATAGGGACTTCAGTCAAAACTACATTGTGGGAAGGAGGACTTTAGTAAAAGATACATTGTGGGTATAGGGACTTCAGTCAAAGCTACATTGAGGGAAGGTGGACTTCAGTCAAACCTACATTGTGGGAAGGGGGATTTCAGTCAAAGCTACATTGTGGGAAGGGGGATTTCAGTCAAAGCTACATTGTGGGAAGGGGTACTTCAGTTAAAGCTACATCGTGGTAATGGGGACTTCAGTCAAAGCTACATTGTGGTATAGGGACTTCAGTCAACGCTACATTGTGGGTATAGGGACTTCAGTCAAAGCTATATAGTGAGTATAGGGACTTCAGTCAAATCTACATTGTGGGAAGGGGGATTTCAGTCAAAGCTACATTGTGGGAAGGGGGATTTCAGTCAAAGCTACATTGTGGGAAGGGGGACTTCAGTGAAAGCTACATTGTGGGAAGGGGGATTTCAGTCAAAGCTACATTGTGGGAAGGGGGATTTCAGTCAAAGCTACATTGTGGGAAGGAGGACTTCAGTCAAAGCTACATTGTGGGAAGGGGGACTTTAGTCAAAGCTACATTGTGGGTATAGGGACTTCAGTCAAAGCTACATTGTGGGAAGGGGGATTTCAGTCAAAGCTACATTGTGGGTAGGGGGACTTCAGTTAAAGCTAAATGTGGTAGCTCAAAGCAAAGTTATAATTAAGGGCTTTTAAAAATACACTTTCAAGGACGCCGGTTGAAATTCCCAGGCCCATTTTAATCATTGACCTGTGGCCCGTCTGATCCCCCCCCCCCCCAAGATATTAAATAATTTTAGGTTGATGCAATCTAAACGTCCTGACAGGAAGCCATTTGGCATTGGTAAACCTGTCCAAAGATTGGCCATCCCCCCCTTCCCCCCCATTGGTTGAATGTAGCATATCATGGTGTGAGCCTAAAAGTCAAACACAGTTCTCAGTGAAGTGACTCCGCGGAGACAACTGTTCCATTCCTGAGATGTACACAATGCCCGTGCAGCTTACAGACCTCTCAACGAAAAATATTTACCAGCTCTGTGTTTGTGGTCAATCCCTCCACGTATAAACAAATCTTGACCACCAGCAGCGCTTTTCTTAATAAAAATGATCGTCCTCTGGTAGTCAGAGACCGATGGCGGTTTGTACATTGGCTCTGAAGGGTTCATGGCTGAAGTCCTAATTGAGTCTTTGCTTTCTAATAAATAAAACGAATGATAATTTGTAATGAGACAAAAGACCGAAAATGTTTTATTAATATGTCTTAAAACGTTTATTAGCCTACATATTTTCAAAATGCAATGTAGGGTGCGAGGGAATCAAGAATGACGAAATATTAAAAAGAGAGATGTTGTATTTAGTAAAGGACAGTAAAATATTAAATTTAAAGTAGATATAAAATAATATAAATTTAATCGTACAGTATGTATGAGTCATGGTCAACTTACTCGGAGTGAAACTACAAATGATTATATATAACTTATGTGTAGAAAAAGCCTATATACAGATCTATGGGTAACTTACGTTTAGTAAAAATCCTACACACAGATCTAAGGATAACTTACTTGTAGTAAAAGCCACAAACGGATCGTTTCCATCGTAGGGGCTGATGTCGGCCATGCCGTTGCTGTCGACATGAAATTTTTTGGCGCAGTCGCTGATCAGGTCACAGTAGTCACCAGCAGGTAGACCTGGACACAGAGAAATATCGAAAGAATAGCTTATTTTGGCTGGTCTCGGAAGGATTTTTAACTCCTAACATCATTTACACATCGTCTGCTTGTGTGTTTAGAACCACCTAACGGTGCGCAAATATCAATGGTTTACACATCGTCTGCTTGTATGTTTGGAGCCACCTAACATTGCGCAAATATCATTAGTTTACACATCGTCTGCTTGTGTGTTCGGAACCATCTAAAGGTGCTCTAACATCATTACATTTTTTAGTTTAAAATGACATCAATTTATCTATTGATATACACATTATGAAATGGAATTTCACCAATGCACAGCATGACACCCAATAGTACAAGATAGCTTCCTCACACTTTATAGATGTTTCCTGAGTAGAGCTAACGTCATCTTCCATCTTCGTAGCATCTGGTGCTCAGTATTACCATTCGTGTACATGTACACATGTGATAATTTTTGTCACGTGACGTACATTTTATACATGATGGTATCCGTATAGCGACCAATGCTACCATTATGTTGAAGTGTTTGATGTCACCTGTACAAAGTGTGGTTGAAAAACATAATTACATCTACAGTCACTATGTGTATTTCACGTTGCAGTCTGGATCTCCTGCCAATAGATTCATATGTCAGTGAGTCTTTATCTGATGCTAATAGCCATAAAAGGCTAATTGCAGCTAACGTTTTTTCCTAATACCGCAGTTAATTCAGAACAAGTAATGCCAGAAGAAAAAAACTCTGAATCATATGTAAATTAGCCTCCGAAATATAGCATTTAAAAATGTAAGTGCACATTATAATTACTACCTACGCGTTAGTATTTTTAGATTAATGTGTGCTATAAAATCTAAAGCTTTCATTTGGTTAATATTTACATTTGTATTGCACATATCTCACATTTTTGCTGTTTTACTGTCAGCGTACTATTTCGTTAATCACGCCACGATATGTGGCGCTAAAACTAATTAATTAGCCGGTATGGACAAATACAAGCACATGGAAAACAAATAGGAGATAATTCCTCGAAATGGATACATGTAGATAGTACTTTTATTTCCGTGTTATATCTTTAAATGTAATGCTGCTAAGCAGTGGCGTAGCGACCTTAACTCGCGCCCGGGGCACAATACTTTTTTAGCGCCCCCCGCCCCAATTCGAAAACTATATAATATTTTATGTAAAATATACCATTTGGCACCAATTTGTGAGTAGCGCCCGGGGCTTGATGACCCCCTTGCCCCCCCACTGCGCCACTGCTGCTGAGACAATTTACCAACGGGAGTTTTTGCTTTCTGACACCATTTTCAGTGATCGCCATGGAGATTACTTAAGCTGCAAGTCGTATAATGTTATATAAAACACATTTTTATGCATATTTGGCTGCTTTAGAGTAAACAAATGTTTATACATGTATCAATATGTTACGTAAACGTTGACTAAACCTTTGCTCATACTTGAATACCAAATTTATAATCATACTAACTAAACAGATGTTCCTACAGAAACCGCATCGCTATTTAAAAACTCTTCTAAAAATGACTTAAAATGACATCATTTGTGTTATTTTCTTTTTAAATAGTGCAGTACCTAAATATTGAAACACTTTTATATGGAAAATCAATTTAAATTGACAATGCACATTCTGTATAATTTCTACTCTGTGTTCCTACCTGTATTGATGTGTTTATTGTACATTCACTAAACATACGTTCCTACCTGTATTGATGTATTTATTGCACATATACCAAACATACGTTCCTACCTGTATTGATGTGTTTATTAAAGTTGGATTTTCCCATAGCGAAGAAACCAACATTTCCTCGACTAAACCACATGACGTCACCCTGGACGTTCCAGTTTTCAATTCCAGTGTTTAATACGTCATTCCTGTACCTCACCATGTTGGTGATCACTTTCCACCTGTCAAAAGTAACAATAATATTCAACTGTCCCGAAGTGGCAGATCAGACTACACCAATCGCCCCAGTAACGCCTCAACACATATCCACTGGCTATCAATGTCACAGACAGACGTATGTCTAAGAGGCCCGGACTTTAGCGTACAGAGTGAGACAAGCCCGTCTTTAAGAAATGCACGCTAAGCGACTGCTTAGAAACTGAGTTTCTAAAAGTATTAACTCTTATTTACACTGATGCTATGAGAGCGTCGATGGGTTTAGTTTCACTTCGTTCCATATTGTTGGCCTAGTGACGAATAGTGCTAATTAAGACGTTGACTATTGTTGGCCTGGTGACGAATGGTGCTATTTAAGACGTTGACTATTGTTGGCCTAGTGACGAATGGTGCTAATTAAGACGTTCACTATTGTTGGCCTAGTGACGAATAGTGCTAATTAAGACGTTCACTATTGTTGGCCTGGTGACGAATGGTGCTATTTAAGACGTTGACTATTGTTGGCCTAGTGACTAATGGTGCTAATTAAGACGTTCACTATTGTTGGCCTAGTGACGAATGGTGCTAATAAAGACGTTGACTATTGTTGGCCTGGTGACGAATAGTGCTAATTAAGACGCGTATTCGTTCACTTTGATGTTTGTTTAACTTTGTTATATGCAACAGTTGACATGTTATTAGATAGACATTTTTAACGAAAATAATCATTATTAAAGAGAAACCATACCTGTGTTCACAGACCCATCCATTACCATAGACCATCCCCATAAAGACCAGAGATTTACCTGTGTTCACAGACCCATCCATTACCACAAGAACCGTCAGCATTGATGGTTACATCTTTGATGACGTCACCATCGTGGGGAGGTGGCTGTGAGTGGTCAGTAAAGTAATAGCTACTCATCACACGTGCAAACCCATAGTTGAAAGCCAAGGTGAAGGCAACAGCTCTTTTATATTCAGCAGGACTCTGATGAAAGATCATTATTTAGGCAAATAAGTTTTTGATATCAATATTTCAAATGAAGTTTTAAAAAGGTTGTCCACCTTACCTGTCTAAAATAGTTCTGTGTATTTTAAGTGTACCAGAAGTGAAACTATCGTCATTGGAGCCCGGAGCGGACTCTGAAACTGCGGCCCCAATCATGTAACAAATAATACTTTGAGGGACGAAAATGCCACCCATTGCTGTTTGCAAAATAAGTACCGCCTAGGGGCACTGCCACTCCATAGTTAAAACCCTTGTATGCACTGACACTCCATATTTAAACCCCTTGTATGCACTGACACTCCATATTTAAACCCCTTGTACGCACTGCCACTCCATAGTAAAACCCCTTGTAATGCTGTGGTCATATCCGAAAATGTCCTGTTAGAATTTAGCGTCGTGTCCAGTATGTAAATTATTGCGGACTTTTATGTTGTCAACTTAGTCAAAATGTAGACTAGACTGACTATTGACATAAATATACTGTTGTTTTAATAGATAGACTGACTATTGACATAAATATACTGTTGTTTTAATAGATAGACTGACTATTGACATAAATATACTGTTGTTTTAATAGATAGACTGACTATTGACATAAATATACTGTTGTTTTAATAGATAGACTGACTATTGACATAAATATACTGTTGTTTTAATAGATAGACTGATTATTGACATAAATATACTGTTGTTTTAATAGATAGACTGATTATTGACATACATATACTGTTGTTTTAATAGATAGACTGATTATTGACATAAATATACTGTTATTTTAATAGATAGACTGATTATTGACATTAATGTACTAATGTTTTAATTGACTTAAAACAAGTATGTAGTCTCATCTATACACATATTATTCATTTTATTACAAGTTACGAACAATCCAATAATCAATCATTAAACGTCCATCCAAAAAATCAGTGCGGGTATATATTTGGTCAACAACTTTCTCTTTTATAATTATTACACTGACTGCTGTCATCTCCGTCCAAATCTCTATCTGCTACGTTCAATTGCTAACTCCAAATACCTTTTCTTTTACACTCCCATCAATTTTATGTTTAGTAATATTTGAGATTTATTAAATACACACACGGGCAAACACATTGAAGGCACGCCTCCATCAAGAAGGAGTTACAGTATCTAAGACCTTGCGTCTGTTTTGATTTACCTATATTCTTTTTTCGCTCCACCCTAATGTAGATACATGTAGATAGTACTTTTATTTCCGTCGTATAACTTTAAATGTAATGCTGCTAAGCAGTGGCGTAGCGAGCTTAACTCGCGCCAGGGGCATAATACCTTTTTAGTGCCCCCCTCCCCCATTCGAAAAATATAATATTATATGTAAAATATACCATTCGGCACCAATTTGTGAGTAGATCCCGGGGCATGATGACCCCCTTTGCCCCCTTGCCCCCCCCCTTGAAACATGTACACCAATCAGGATTTCCGCTGCAGAGCATCGAAAGTTTCAAGTTTTGCACACATACCCATGACAGCCGCATATATACCTTGTTCACTGTGCAGCTGATATAGATATACACCCCATACACGCATTAAACAATATGGCCCACACTTCACAGTGCAGCAGAGATAGACACACCTCATTACACACAGATAACTCTAAGAACCACAGATACACTCACGTCATAGTGCAGCTGTCCGTTCCTCTGGTTGTCATGGTTGTCAACGAAAACAAAAGCGTGCTCCGTGGGGGCCATACCCCACTCCAGATGAACCACGCCCCTCAGGTTGTTAAAATTGTTCACTGCCTCCCTGACCTGGTTGCCGTAAGTGAATTCTGAAACAAAGAAGGCTGTCTACAATTGTGGCTAGTTGGCACTTGAGTTGTGAGCCTGATTAGCGAGCCACATGAAAAGGGTTTGAACCATGTAAACTCCAGCAACAGGTCTTATGTGGTACCTTATTTGCTACTGCAGTCTCGGTCATGGTGAGGATGAATATTATATTAGCAACCCACCGGTAAAGAAAAACTAGTTAAAAGTAAATGTGAATATTTTTCTATACAGAGAGAGAGAGAGAGAGAGAGAGAGAGAGAGATTTTCTTACTTTACTTTGTCACATATAGAGAAGAAGAGTTGTAATTATACATACAATCATACATACAATTATACATACAATCATACATACTATTATACATACAATTATACATACCATCATACATACAATTATACATACAATTATACATACAATCATGCATACAATTATACATACAATCATACATACAATCATACATACAATCATACATACAATCATACATACAATCATACATACAAGTATACATACAATCATACATAAAATCATACATACAATTATACATACAATCAAACATACAATCATACATACAATTATACATACAATTATACATACAATTATACATACAATTATACATACAATCATACATACAATTATGCATGCAATTATACATACAATTATACATACAATTATACATAAATTATACATACAATCATACATACAATCATACATACAATTATACATACAATCATACATACAATTATACATACAATTATACATACAATTATACATACAATTATACAATCTTACAATTTAATTTAGTCGAGACCCAGCTAAAATTAATCAGCAAGTCACAATTTGAGAGCCCCTGGTCTGGTCTAAATGAAAATGTACGAAAGTTTTAAGCTGCATACACAAATAAAAATTAATTCAATAGTGATGGCCATAAAACTTTTAAAAAAAAACCATAATTAGAACAGCAGTAAATGCCACCAACTTACACAGAGGAGAAAAATATGAACCACCAACAAGGACGTAGACAGATGAATAATTCATATAATATAATGAATAATATATGGACTCAAGAAACAGTAAGTATGGGTGATCACAAAAAACTCAGAACTCAACGAGCTATAGAAGAAGTCTAACATAAAATATGAAAGCTAAATAAACAGACTGAAGTTGGGTGGGTACAGAGAGGATGGAAAGAACAGAGGTACAGAGGTAGAATACCTAACAATACCTGATTGACCAAAGAGTAGACAAGAGTCGCACATGAATAGAAAGACACGGAGATAGACGTCCAAGAATTGGGGAAGGTGATACTGTAGGTTATATACAAAATATAACGCAAGATTACTTATTCTTCTTTAGGAACTTAAAAATCATTTTCCTTACAAAGACACTAAAAAAATTTCCATACAGGGACAGAAAAAACATTTTTAAAATGTAACCACAGCTGCTAACATTTTGAATCACACTTTCTATAACCTAACCCCAGTGCCGCCGAGGGGGGGGGGGTAGGTTGGGAAAAGCCCAGGGGCCCGGCGAGTTTTAGGGGCCCAGACTAAGTAGGCCAATCAACCTTTGAAATATTATTATCAGCACAGGGGGGGCCCGTGACAGCCCTGCCCAGGAGCCCAAAATTTCTGTAGGTGGGCCTGTCTAACCCTAGCCAAGGGTGTTAGAAACACATGAGGACAGAAGTAGACATTAATATAAAGTTTCTGAGATTCGATTCCTTCATCCTCACCATGCAAAAACTAAGTAACATGTCCATCGCCACAGAGTCATTCCTAGGTTATCTAAAAAGTAAATTAAGCTCAGATATAAAACTTTCCTAGTCTAGTGGAGGTCGGTAGATCATGCCTGTTTAATACAAACCATCGATTAGTACGATAATGAACAGTTTCTTTGATAATTTACACATCCATATACACAGAGCATATTCTAATTGTATAACCGGGCGACATTTAGACATTTATATTATAACATGTATGTTTCCCGTAAAATATATGCTGCCCAGTAAAATATATGCTGCCAGTAAAATATATGCCGCCCGGTAAAATATATGCTGCCCAGTAAAATATATGCCGCCCGGTAATATATATGCCGCCGGTAAGTTCAAAATTCATATTCTCGGTGACAAGTTATTTATTTTAACACTTGCCTGTCTCAAATAGCAAGAACTATAAGATGACATCATTGACACTTACATTGACTTCGTCTACTAAACAATTTGTTTGAAAATGTAGTCTAAATCTAATGAATTTTTTAGAGCATTTTCGAAAAAAACATGTTTTATCGTCCCCGTTTTTTTCCGTCTGTCTGTCATAACCCTAGATCTCAGCAACCATAAGTCCTAGACCCATGATGTATATATCATTTTTTAGGTCTTGGCCTGCCATGCGTATAACACAATTCCCTTTCGAGATCTGACCTCTGAGGGCCGAATACCAGGGCTTCTTAAGGTACCATTTTTTACTATATAAGCTATATTAACAAAGGGGGCTTACAAAGGGGCATAACTCATTGTTTATTTTTGAAACAGTTATTCAACATGATCTACTTCCCTTACTTTTTATAAAACCCATAATACATAACACGCTCACCAAATAAGATTTCATCAATGACAACTTTACAGCACAGCTCAATCAACCAAACGTCATCATTTGTGGAGACTTCAATCAAGATTTCAAAGAGAAAACTTCTTCGAAAAAACTTCAACATTCAACTACTTTCACCAAGATTGGCAAAAACAATTTATCAAACAACAATTGACGGAGTTTTCGGATGATTAAATAACTACAATTTAGAATGTTTCAATTATGAGTCCTATTTCAGTGACCCCAAACCAGGGGTGGGGTGTCGCCCAAAATATTTGCCGACACCGACACCGGTGTTGTCATTCTATCAACTGCTGACACAGACACCGGTGTCGGTTTTCTATCGTCCGCCGACACCGACACCGGTGTCGGTTTTCTAAAATCTGCCGACACCGACACCGGATGGGGGGCAAAGGAAGATAATTGTTTATTTTTTCCCCTGTATATATCTCATACTATATATATAAAGATGCACGTCTAATTGTATATTTTTTCTTCTTGGCTCTACAACCCATTTAGAGCCCTGGCCTGCCATACTACTCTTCTCCGCTTTTCCCGACTCATGGTCTTCTTTCTCCACTCTCTCACTCCAATGGCTTTAAGGTCTTTCTCCACTTCCCCCAACCAGCATGCATTGTATGGGCCTAATTTGTAGTGTAATTAATAAATAACAAAAGTAAATAAATAAAATTCCCCAACTGTGCAGTTAATTGTGTTTATTTAAATAATTATGCACAGGGCGCCGAGCTAGACGGGTCTCCGAAATATTAATCTTGAAAACAATGTTCAGCTTCTAAACCAGACAAGGGCAATCTACGTTTTGATTTGTCCCGTAGTACACTCCCCTTTTTTCATTTACATTGATAACATTTACATCTATGTTAGCTCACATAAAGTATCATAAACACCCCAGTGATCTGCTCTTGGTCCAGCCCTTCAATCAAATTTAAGAATCTATTGTGGTTCTTCAGTAGTTATAAATTTGCATCCCTGATCTGCGATTTTGCAGCATATCCATTATGATGAAAAAAAAGTTATCAGTTGTACATGTAACATTGAAAGGTCACGAAAAACACTAGATATGGACATCAATAGTAGCTGCAGTGATTACGTTGAAGTAACAAAAGTGTATGGTTTACTTCAAGATATGCCACAGTATGCGGGATGTTATTTTTATAGTAAACCTGAAGCGGCCAATCCGCTACTTTTAATAAGTTCTCATTTATATGTAGGCTTATGCTCAAATATTTGGTCAAGATTATTATTAACGATTCCCTAAGTCAGCAAGTCACTGGAAAGTACAGACATATCCAACAACACTAGAGCAATGATGCTTGGAAGTTTATAAGTGGCCACTCAGAGAATGCAGAATGCTGAAATAAAATCACGGCAAGGGCTACAGACAATGATAAAAGATGATTGTTCCAGACCTATTTTTAGAAAAGAGAGAGACGTATGACGACACTACATACTTAACAGTATATAGAGGAAAGAATCGTTATTTTACACCTGAATTAAACCTGAAATATGTATTGAAAATGTTTGTATTGTAATAGGTAGTGGGGGGGGGGGCTCAAAGCTCCAGCTACGGACTGGACTTTAATGTAGTGCCATTGTGACGTAGATTGGTAATGTTTCATTCTGGCTGAGAGAAATTAAGCTGTGGAGAGTGTGATCATTCTTTGAAGTTCTAACAGATTTGAATAGGTTTGTATGTAATCTTTCTCAAACATGGATATTGATTGAGAGATGCAAACTAAAAATATCTCATGATTTACAATGATTGAGTAAATAACAGAGTGAACATAGCCAGTAGCCTTCCTACCGGCTTTCAGTCACAATTCTGTTTATGTTGACAAGTTGTTGTAATGTAGAGAATCTCGCTTTGGAAAATAATACATTTGTTGATAAACAGATTTACAAGTATCTATTTTAACTCTTAATCGACGGCAGGTTTTTGGCATTTTTTTATTACCAAACAGGTGTCCTTACATTTTGGACTATATTGTCTGTTTCCTTTATAGCCCATATATGTGTGATATATCATTTTTTTTCTACTTTGAATAGGCTTTAAAACTGTGCAGCTTATCTTTGTGAAAATGAAACTTGATAATATTTAAAAAAAAAGAATTTAACAAAACAAAATTATTATTTTTTTAAAGTGTACAAACAGCAATAAGACAAAAAACATGTATTAAAAACAAAAACATTTTTTCAGACATTTTATTAATCTACATATATTTCTGAAATGAAATATTCAGTTATCAATCAATTTCTTCAAAAAATAAATGTTTGGTGGCTTTTTATCAAATATGCATATTTTCCTTTAATTATTCACATAAAAAATTTAATTTTAAGAAAAACGCAAAAAATGTAGAAAAAAAAGTTTTTTTTATTAAAAAAGACATAATGCACAGTGTGTTTTTGCATCAGCCGCTCACTTTTTTGACAAAATGTCAAAAAAGTGAGCGGTATGGCTTTATGCGCGCCTGTGTCGTGAGGCTACCTTGTGTTTTTTCTTGAAAAAGTTGAAAAAAAATGTTTTTTGGTCAGTTTTGAATGTTTTTATATATATATTTTTTTTGATTTAGCGAGTGTTAGTTTCATTTTTGTCACTAGATTTAAGTTCTTTTTCCACTAAATAATGAGAATCTGAGTCCATTTTAATGTAGTCAAAGTGACTGACAAAACGTAAACAAATCAAAATGGCCGGTCAACTGATAGTGTTATTTTATTTGTGAGAAATTGTAGTTAAATAAAAAATAAATAAATATTTTTTATTAGAAAGTATTTAGAATGCATTTTTTTAATAAAAATATAACATTTGTAATAAAAAAATATTTAAAAAAATATTATTTTTCATGGTTTGACTTTATGGATCACCAGAGTCACATTTTATTGTATGCCGTTTGTTGGGAGTTAAAAGAAAAGAAGAACTTAAGAAAACTTTAAATGAAAGATTGGCTAAGAACTATCTGACTTTGTTCTGGATTATTTAATTAAAGTTCTAGTTCTTTTTTTTTTGGGGGGGGGGGGCTGGGGGAGTTTTTCCGCCGACACCGAACTGACTCCGGACAAAGTACAAATGCCGACACCGACATCGACACCGACTCCAGACAAAATACAAATTCCGACACCGTCACCGACACCGGGCAAAGTACAAATGCCGACACCGACGCCGGCAAAAACTAACGACACCACACACCGACACCGGCTCCCCAGCCCTGCCACAAACCACTTGTAGTTAGATTTAAGAGAAAATAATTTTTTTTCAAATATAAAGAAACGTCTTTTTAATATCTTTTTTCAGATATATGCATTACACAATTGAATTTATAAACATTTCCAAAATTTACAAATATTTACTGAAAAATAGCATACATACTGATACATAACACGAAAATGCGCTAACACGTCCTGTGTCCAGAATGGAACAGGCTTTGATTGCTTGTTAAAAGTTATCACCCATTATTTGTACTCTTCTTCATGAAAAAGATAATTGGACTCCCCAACCCCTTTCCCCCCAACCATTGAATGTCTCCCACTGTCTCCCAGTCAAACTTCGCATGAACACATTTAAAGTTACTTAAAATAACCAAACGCTTATAATGCTATGTAATAATTGTAAGGACATAGACAGACATAGATAAATAGACAGACACATTGTTAGATAGTTATATAGATAGACAATTAATTATTGTATTAATGTAAATGTTAGAGGGAATTCCCTGTAGTAGTACGGTGACGCACCTAACGAATGGGTTATTGAACGGGGGAAAAAGAAAAGGAAGGAAAGACACAAACGGTTGACGAGGAAAGAGATAGAACATTGTTTTGGTTATTTTTGTTTTGTTTTAAGTTTGAAGAAGGTAGGGGAATTAGGCAGGAACGGAGGAGCTAGGAAGAAGTATTTATTGTATTAAAAGAATGGACAACTGGTATTTATCGTAGAGACATGATTTAATGGTTAATGTTCATTATTGAATAACTAGTTCTTACGATTATTCAATAAAGTGATTTTGGTTAATAACTGGAGGTGTTATGAACTTGTATAAGTTGTGCAATTAAAGAAAGTAATTAAAAAATAAATATATAAAAGAGACCACCGCATCCATACCCTGACAATTTGGTGTCACAAGTCTAAGACAAATATTAATTGTCTTGTGAACCCATGCAAGTAAGGAAACAGCTAAGATAGAAAAGAAACTTTGTTATAGTGTTTATCACAGCCACAAGAACAACTCATGAATGAAAGCATTATTGCTACTTATTGAGAATCAATCTAAATGGTGACGTGTCAGATATATTGTCTGTGTCCTGCTATTTGACCTGTGGAGAGCATACGGTCTGTCAGTAGCAGTACAACCGTCATTATCAGCGTCAGTACAACCGTCATTATCAGCATCAGTACAGTCGTTATTGTCAGTGTCAGTTCAGCCGTCACTTTCAGCGACAGTCCAAAGTTATTTAAGACCACACCAACCAACATCACAGACCCCAACTAATATAATAAGTAGAAAAAAAATAGTTCATCTACTAAGAACGAAATGGAAGAAATAATTGCCACCGGCAAACAATTGGGCCTTACTGATAAGGACTTAACAAAGTATATCGAGAAGCAGTGTGAAAGACAAGAACGAGAGAGGGAGAGATTATTCGAAGCAGAACAAAAGGAAAAAGAGAGACAAGAACGAGAAAAAGAGAGACAAGAACGAGAAAAAGAGAGACAAGAACGAGAAAAAGAGAGACAACACCAGGCAGAACAACAGGAAAAGGCCAGAGCCCATGAGCTTGAAATGGAAAAGATAAGAGCCACAAATAAAAATGTTGTTCAGCAACTTTCAACACCGGGCCCTTTCAACAAACCACCACCATTTGATGGTACAACAGACATAGAAAGTTTTTTTAATACAATTCGAGTTAGTAATGTCTGTTCAGGAAACGGACACAACAAAATGGCCATCTCATCTTATTTCTCTAATCAAGGGCAAACCTCTCTCTTTGATCCAAACCCTACAACCAGCAGAAATATCGAACTACTAGCTATTAAAGAAAGCGCTAACGAAGATTCTGGGCAAGTCTGAGGATACTTATCGGAGACTTTTTCACACCATTAAACCAGATTGTGATTATGACCCCCGACAGTTTGTAGGTACGGTCAAATCGCATTTAGTAAACTGGCTACAATTATCTGGCATTAATAAAGATGACCCTAAAGAAATCATTGAGTTGCTGGTGGTGGACAAGTTCTTGAGAACATCCAGCCCAGAATTGTTCCAGTTCCTGCAAAAAAGAAAGGTGAGAACAGAGGCAGCACTCATCAGGGAACTCTACACATTTCGTGATGCTCATCCCGATCTCCCAGTCAGCAGGACAGATTCACCACAATATACTGCTGCAATAGCGAGTCAACGCTATAGAAGGCTCAGTGTGCCACCAGACAGCAAAGACCAGAGACCAGGACGTGTTACACATGCGGGAGACCAGGTCACATCGCCCGGCACTGCCATGCTACCTCGCAAACCCAACACACAAATACTGTCTGTCAATCATATACAGGGTGGAGAAATAATCACACCAGTAGACACCGCTCACCACCATCCCCATTACAGGCAAGAAGAAATGAGAGCAGATCCAGACCAACCACCAGACTCAACACGCCAGTCGCCGCTGTATTAAGCCCACGAGGTAAACTTATATTCTTTCCAGCACTGGTCAACAACTATGTAGCGGAACTACTCAGAGATACAGGGGCAGTCAATATAGTGGTGAGAAAAAGTTTAGTTTTACCCACACAGTTTCTACCATTCGAGGAAGAAATAACACTCGCAGATGGCTCACGGAAACTTTTCCCGACAGCACAAATTAATATCGACACACCATTCATATCTGGGTCTGTTATGGCAACCGTTATGGATAATCCCATTGCTGACATCATACTTGGCAACCTACCAGACATCCAAGACTGCACTAAGGAGCAAATTCTCCACTGGATCAATCAAAAGGGCATATACAGAAAACCATGTCCAAATGTAAACAGCGAAAGACAGAAAATACCACACACTCCACTGGACCAACATGTTGAAGAGGATATTGACATTGAAGCAGATAAACCCATAGCTCTAATTCAAACGAGGGCTAAAAGATATCAGGAAATCGGTCAAGACGAAGAACAGGGTCAGGAGGTTCCAAATTTCAGTCCGACTCCTGATGAGTTCCGTGTACAACAGATGAATGACGAGTCCATCAAAACATTGTTCAAGATGACAAATGCCAGAGATCCACACCAACCGTACTTTGAATTAAAAAATCAGCTCCTTACAAGAATAATGCCCACAACCGGGGAAAGACAGCTAGTGGTTCCCAAAATTTACAGACTTCCAATCCTACTGCGATGTCATTCACTACCACTCGCCGGTCACATGGCGGTGAGGAAGACACTACAAAGGATAAAACAGCATTTCTATTGGCCCAACATGTCAAAAGATGTATCGACGTTTGTGCAAACATGCGCAACCTGCCAGAGAGTCAACAGTATTAGCTCCAAGCACATAGCACCATTACAGAAAATGGACATTCCAGCATTACCTTTTCAGAAGGTAGCTGTAGACATTATTGGTCCACTAGCACACCAGTCAGCAAGGGGCCACAGCTATATTCTAACCATGATTGACTTATGTTCCAGATGGGCGGAAGCAGTACCTCTGAGACTTATATCAGCTGAAACAGTGGGTTATGCACTAGTAAAAATATTCTCAACTTATGGATTCCCCAAAATATCTTATCGGACAGAGGCACTCAGTTTAAAGCTGAAGTCACCGCACAACTAACAAGGTTGTTGGGAATAAGACAAAACTTCACCACTCCATACCATCCCCAATCCAATTGGGCATGTGAACGATTTAACAAGACCCTTAAAAGCATGTTAAACAAGCTCGTCGATAGAGAAAAGCACAACTGGGATAGAACTCTCCTAATGCTGCTATTTGCTTACCGAGAAACCCCACACTCATCAACCGGTTTCTCCCCTTTTGAGCTTCTATTCGGAGCCAAACCTGCAAGCCCACTAGCACATTTCAAGGAATCACTTCTACCAGAAGAAATAAAAATGTCAGCTTACGAAATTGTTACAAATACCAGACAAGCCATAGTATATGCCTGCCAAGAAGCTACGTTGAATGCAGAGAGAGCGAACCAATACCAACACGACAACAAAAACGAACACCGTCATCTCAGAGATCTCAGTGAGAATGACCTTGTTTTAGTGAAACTACCTCATAATACAAAGAGACATCTGACATGGCAGGGACCTTATCGTGTACTACGGAAAGTCACTGAAGTCGATTATGTCATCGACATGAATAAAAAAGAATCTACATTGCATATTAATCTGCTGAGGAAATTTAACACTCCGCCAATAGGGTGTGAACATCTAGTTGCTAGTGTACAGTCTCAAAGCCCAGTTACAGCCGCTATTATCAGATGCAATGAATTCCCAGACATTGTAATGCCAGCAGCTCCAGCAGATCCAAAAGAATCAGTGAAATATGACAGTAATATGCCACAAGATATTCAAATAAAATTTATGGCAATGATGAACAAGTATGACGATATAATAACTGACGTTCCAGGGAATACTAACCTAATACAACACGAGATAAACCTCACATCTAACACACCAATCAGGCAGAAACCATACACAACCCCGATGCATTACAGGAAGCATGTTGAGGAAGAAATTACAAATCTCTTGAAACTAAAATTAATAGAAACGTCCAACTCACCATATGCAGCGCCAATAGTTTTAGTGAAGAAGAAGTCAGGACAAATGCGCCTTTGTGTTGATTATCGAGGATTAAACAAAGTCACAATAATTGATCCAGAACCATTACCAGACATGGAAGATATATTTATCAATCTAGCCAACGCAAGTATCTTTACCAAGTTAGACTTGAGCAGAGGGTATTGGCAGATCAATCTCGCACCAGAATCACGCCAACTAACAGCCTTCACAACTCACTTGGGACTGTTTCAGTGGAATGTCATGCCGTTCGGTCTCATGAACGCCCCTGCAACATTTTCAAGAATGATGAGGAAACTGTTGAAAGGACAAGAAAGAGTGGTGGCATTTGTGGACGACATTTGCATATTTAGCAACAACTGGGCAGAACATCTATCAGATGTAGACAACATTTTAATGCTTTTGCGTCAGCACAACCTAACAATCTCGCCATCCAAAATGGTGATTGGAGCAAGACGTATAGAGTTCCTGGGCCACATGGTCGAATGTAGCACGATTTCTCCGTTACCCTCAACACTAACAAGAATATTGGATATCAGACCACCGCAAACCAAGAAAGAGGTCAGATCACTACTGGGACTCATCAATTTCTACAGGAAGTTCATTCCGAATTTAGCAGAAATGATGCTACCATTAACAGAACTAACCAAGAAGAATCAACCCAGCAAAGTCATATGGACGGAAGAGTGCAACCACTCACTCGACACCATAAAACGGAAATTTTCACAAGAACCAATATTGAAACTTCCAGACATGTCCCTCCCATTCATCCTGGCGACCGATGCCTGCAGTACTGGCCTGGGAGCATGCCTACTTCAAAGGCACGGCAAGATAAATCATCCGGTTCTTTACATTAGTAAGAAATGAACCCACGCAGAGATGAATTACTCTACCATCGAGAAAGATTGCTGAGCCATCGTATGGGCTGTAACGAAACTCGCCAAGTACCTACTGGGGAAATAGTTCACTATTGTGACAGATCACAAGCCTCTGGCAGCGTTAAACAAGAAGCAGATCCCTAACTCCAAACTAATCAGATGGTCGCTCATTCTGCAGGACTATCAGTTTGTCATCGAAACCATTCCAGGCAAACAGAATATACTGGCTGACATTTTATCGAGACTAATTTATTGACCACATTGAACAATTGATTTTTTTTATTGCGGTTGTAATGTTGCCTTCTTATTTCATTACATTATTATTTTGCATATCAAATGTAATCACTGATGTAATCACATTTTTATAATTGCATAGTTGTTTTCTTCATATCATGATGTCGCTCTTGTTTTTCCCTTTAATCTGTATTTACCTTAATATTTTCTACGTTGTCCACAATCACAAAATTTACCCATATATTTTTTTTCTCTTGCTCTTATCCATTTTGAGGGAGAAAAGGTGTTGTTATTTTTTTTTCATTAACTCTGAAGGAGCCTACATATAACTGTAGTTGGGAAAATGTCTGCCTTCATTGTTCTTGTAAAAACATTTAACTTCATTTTTTTAATACACACAATTAAGGAAAATTAATTTTTTTTTGTGACATTAGATTAATTCTCTTTACCTCTGAAGGATCCTACTTTTGTAGGTGGTAAAAGATTTGCCTTCATTGATTTTGAAAAGAAAAAAATGATCATAAGGAGACTAAACCATACAATCAATGTATTTTTTTTTATTGAGATTTGATATATGAGATTTGTGGTAGAGACTTATTTTGATATATTTTGAGACACAGAGATATGAGATAATTTTAATGATACTTATGACGATGAGTATTGAAGAAATGTGTTCATGATTTTTTAAATTTAGATTTGTATTTTTGTGACATTTTGTATTCATATTTGATATGGACTTGTTACTTTTTCTTTTTGTAATATAATTGTAATACATGATTGTTAATTCTGTATTTAAAAAAAAATGCGTACTTTGTACGAATTTTTTTTTTTACCGAGAGGGAAAGGTGATGTAAGGACATAGACAGACATAGATAAATAGACAGACACATTGTTAGATAGTTATATAGATAGACAATTAATTATTGTATTAATGTAAATGTTAGAGGGAATTCCCTGTAGTAGTACGGTGACGCACCTAACGAATGGGTTATTGAACGGGGGAAAAAGAAAAGGAAGGAAAGACACAAACGGTTGACGAGGAAAGAGATAGAACATTGTTTTGGTTATTTTTGTTTTGTTTTAAGTTTGAAGAAGGTAGGGGAATTAGGCAGGAACGGAGGAGCTAGGAAGAAGTATTTATTGTATTAAAAGAATGGACAACTGGTATTTATCGTAGAGACATGATTTAATGGTTAATGTTCATTATTGAATAACTAGTTCTTACGATTATTCAATAAAGTGATTTTGGTTAATAACTGGAGGTGTTATGAACTTGTATAAGTTGTGCAATTAAAGAAAGTAATTAAAAATAAATATATAAAAGAGACCACCGCATCCATATTCTGACAATAATCATGGGTTTTTTTTTTACCTGTGACGTAACCAAGACCGAAGTATTCCGAGGATGGAATAATACCTCCAGCATATACTTCCAGATAGACAAATGGCGTGCCTCCATCCACTCCATACAACTGTAATACACACAGATTGGAATAAAATAGGAAAGAAAATAAAACACTTTAGAATAAAAGACAGAGCCAAGATAAAAACAAATTCAGTGCTCTCTACTACACGTACTCTGGACCAAATGTTTGCCAAATCACCTGGCCACATGTGTTTGGCTGCATCAACTCTGAATCCGGCCACCCCGATATCTATAAGACTGTTCATATAGTCGGCTATCTTCTGACGGACCCAGTCCTTCTCTTGGAATAAGTCTGTCAGTCCTCCCAGGTTACAGTTCCGTATGTCATTCACGTCATCAAAGCTGTTTAAAAAAAATATTTTTTTAATCTATTATGTTTTAAAACTAAGCTTTTTTTATAAGCTTTTTAAAATTTCACTTTCTGTTTTTGTATGGGTGTGTGTCATCTCAAATCTTGTAACTCACTTTAGGAGTTCGGGGCATTTTCTATTTTAGTGAGGTCTCAAATTAGGTACACATGTAAAATCTACATGGCAATACACAATTTTAATAATCTCGAGCAAATGAATTAAAATCTTGTCGAAATGCGATGCTAATGAATTTTTTTTAGTAATGTTTAAAATGACAGAAAATTTGCCTTAAGGTCTTATATATCTAAAGATTATAATATCAAATAAAACGCACAGCATAAGAGCACGAAGCTGTGAATCTTTTTTTTTAGTCTTCTATAGACTTGCTTCATTAATTTACTTATGCTACAGTGTGCAATATGCAATAGGAAGTTACTTTCAAAATTCTTTCAAAACTAGAAAATAACAGATTAAGAATAGAAAAATATATAAAAGCTTTATAAAAATGCTCTAAACAGTAGAAAAATCTATATATAACATAAAGAACTAAATATATCTTTACATTAGTTAAAAGTAGCAATAAATGATATGTATATATATGGGCAACCACTCTTATATTTCAGTATTTGCATAACTCTATTAATATATTTTTCAAGCTAAATTTTATAATGTTGTATACATAGTCTTAACACATAGTCTTATTTTCAATATTTTATGCATTAATGATATTTCTCTCAAATGATTCATTTATGGCTATTGTGGTAAAACAAGAAAATACTGTTGTTTATCCTTAGGGATAGATAAAAAAAATATAAATAAAAGTAAAACTCTAAATAATAAACCAACTTTTGTGAACTTACTTGTGTATGTTGTTGTCAGGGTTCGGGCATCGTCCTACCATGTTGAAGTCTAAAATACTGTAGGGTACTCCGGGAAATTCACGCTTGTTGGCATCGAACCTGCTGCCGGCAGATCCAGTACCGGAGAAGCCGACACCTGCCATATGATTGATGACGATATCCACGTAGACTCTGGTATGAAATCATGCGTTTAATTAAGTTATCTTGAATAACTAGACTGTTCTATAACTGAGATGAAAGTAACAGAACTACGAATTGATAGAATAGTATTGAGTTGTTATATCTGAACAATGGAAATAATGTGAATATCTATGTAGACTGTAGAGCACGGAAGTGACAGTGGCCGTGTTCACATATTACCAAGTATTGGTTGCCAAGGTGTGACGCTCTGTGACAAGAAAAGATAAGGATGTGAGGGAGGGGGGGTCTAAATAGGAAGAAAAATAGTTTCTGAGTGACCCATACACTCATAGAGCTAAGGGCCAGAAAAATGTATCTTTTTGAATTTATGTAACTTTAAATGAAAGGTGTGGGATTCAATGTTATCTTACGTGCTTTGTATCTATGTATCTCTGTATCTATTATCTCTTTCTGTGACTTCCCGTTGTTTGTCTCTTTGTGTCTGTCTCTCTATCTTTCTCTGTGTCTAGTTATGGGTCAGTCTCTCTGTCTTTTATAGGTGTGTCTCTCTGTTTTGCTATTTATCTGTGTCTCTGTCTTTCTTTGTATTGTTATGTGTCTGTCTCCTTGTCTTGTTATGTGGCTGCCTGTGTCTGTCTCCTTGTCTTGTTATGTGTCTGTCTCCTTGTATTGTTATGTGGCTGCCTGTGTCTGTCTTTTTGTCTTGTTATGTGTCTGTCTCCTTGTATTGTTATGTGGCTGCCTGTGTCTTGTTATGTGTCTGTCTCCTTGTGTTGTTATGTGTCTGTCTCCTTGTGTTGTTATGTGTCTGTCTCCTTGTCTTGTTATGTGTCTGTCCTCTAGTCTTGTTATGTGTCTGTCTCCTAGTCTTGCTATGCGTCTGTCTCCTTGTCTTGTTATGTGTCTGTCCCCTTGTCTTGTTATGTGGCTGTCTGTGTCTGTCTCTATATATTATAGATTATATTTATTACCTGACTCCTACCCTCTTGCATCTGATGACCATATCTCTCAGTTCTGCTTCAGTTCCACTTCTGCTGGTCAGTTTGTAGCTGACGGGAGCATATCTTTCTGACCATGGCCGTAGAGGCTGTTCTACTAAATGTTCGTTCGGAGGCGAGATCTAGAAAAAAAAGGACAATCGGTCGAAATATCCAGGATTAACAATATAGAAGGTCAACAATAACGATGAACAACAATATCGATGATCAACAATATCGATAACAACAATATCGATGATAAACAATATCGATGAATAACAATATCGATGATCAACAATATTGATGAACAACAATATCGATGAACAACAATATCGATGAACAACAATATAGATGATCAATAATATCGATTATCAACAATATCAATGGTCAACAATATCGATGAACAATAATATCGATGATCCACAATATCTATGCTCAACAATATCGATTATTTTCAACCGTAGGGATACGCACTTTATCCCAGATGCTCAACAGTCTTTGCACGACATCAGAAATAGTATCTTTCTTTGCCACTTTATTAATTTTGTGTAAATTAAAGTATACACTCAAAACATTTGTCGCTGTTGGAAGAACTCGTTCAGAAAAATCTTCAGATGGTTCACAAATTAAATGAACAACAGTTTTCGACCTAATAATTATAAGTGAATGATATTTATATAGCCGCAACACTTGATCTTTTAGCACTTGATTTTTATAACTAAAATGAAATGCACTAGTGAAGCTGGCTATTTTTATGAAAATCAAAACTTCTAGAGTTTTCTAGAATTTCCCGGAACTTTCTAAAGTTTTTCCTGTTTTTCTAGAAGTTTCTAGAACCTTCTGGAGATTTCATAGAACCTTCCAGAACCTTCTTGAATTGTATAGATTTTTCTAAACCTTTCCAGAACTTTCTAGCGTTTTCTGTGCGCTTTATATATACATACATTCAAAATTCATTCAAAATGATTTAAAACATCAGTGTCGATGAGGCAGTACTAAATAAAGTCATATATTCATGAAATTTTTTCTGTGCTGTTTTGAAGTCAAAGGAAACACGAAAAACAAAATGCTCCAAAAAATTTGACAAAAAGTTATTTTAGGCCACCCTAATATATATATATATATATTAACGCATGATTAAAATTTTTAATCGCAAATTAACGCACTTTTTAATCGACACAATATAACACATTTTGTTTCTATTCAAACATGTAAGTTAGAATATCATAGCATAAAATTGGTATAATAAGCAATTCAGATTAATTTACGAAAGAGGTATAATTAATTGTAACAGATTTATTAAGCATCAGCACTAATGTCTGTTGAATTAGTTATTGAGGCCAGTTTATTGTCATGTATCAATCACGTCAAGTGATGCGAGTTATTTTTTTTTAATCAACAACATTGCCAAACAAGTGTTTTTCTCGTACCATAGCTTCCGAGCTAATGACGTATTTCAACCCCTCTCCCCTCTATCCCTGTCATATTTTGCTACACTTTGCCCCCACGTATGTCTTGTTTACCCAACCTTCCACTACCGTACTTACCCCCTTCACTTCCCATTCCAAAACAAAATACACACGTCATTTATATCTCATATGTGCCTTTTCCTTCATAAAATAATAGTATAGCCAGAAAGTACTTACTTGCTCACTTATTATTAAGGCGTTTTTTTTTGACACTCTTAGCAGCTTCTCTCCCCACAAAGATGACGTTACTACCGTACCGTACCCCCCTCTGTCCCATTTTCCAAATCATGGCACCTGTCAATCAACCAGATGTTCACTAATGGTATCATTGAGTGTCATAATTATTATTAAGAAAAGACAATCCTATTGTTTCAAGGTCATGTAGCTGCTATGATTTTATGTCAACATGACAGTTTCTGTATTCGGTGGATTTTTTTTTCTTTTTTTTTAAATCTTGTCTGATCTAGTTATGGTTATAGAATAGGATTATTTACTGATTACTGAAGCGACAACATTTGGCTTAATTTTAACGCATTTAGGTGTTTGCGTTAAAAATCTAATCGCATATGTTTAACGCATTAATTACGCTTTAATTGCAGTTAAAAAACAGCCCGATATAAAATATTAAATTTAGCTCAGTGTCACCATAATTCTGAAAAATACAACCACTGTCTCGTGTACACAGTCTAGATCTTGATTGATAGGTGTCATGTATATCAAACTATTAGTGCAGCTGTTGCAAACGTGACCGGCCTAATGATGTATTATCAAAATGCTATAAAAAATTTGCGCAAAAATTGATAATACAAAATGTCCGTTATTTTGATCTAGTTTTAACCTGGCTCATTACCTTCAAGTTGACTTCAATAATACACCACAGTATATAATGTAAACTAGTGAATGAAACCTTTCTCTTTTTACATCGACCGGGAATGGAGCAGGAGGTTTACTTGTCGAAGGGCTATATAACAAACACATCTTCATTTATTTTACAAGTGGGGATTTTGCCGACATTTCTGAGGTAGAGGGTGTATGCGGATTGCGACAGGGTGGGGTGATAGATCTACTTAATAAGTGAACAAACCTTAACTTCAAATTTGTTGAGTGAAATACTGTTATTTATCGATTTCTTGAACTTGCAATACTTTGGTCAAATTAACGCATTTAGGTGTTGCGTTAAAAAGTTTAATCGCAAATTTTTTTTGACGCGTTAATCGCAAATTAACGCAGTTTAATCAGCAGCCCTAATATATATATATATATATATATATATACATATATATACATATATATAATGTTTAGTGCCGATAGCATTTCAATTGTTTCTGCAAATGTGAATTTCTACAGAGAAACTAATCTTGACTTAAATCGAATGATTATGTTCACGTCGGATGGTGCATCTGTGATGCTTGGCAAGAATAATGGTATTGCTGTCATATTACGCAAGTCTGTTCCTCATCTTGTCGAACAACACTGTGTCGCTCATAGAGAAGATTTAGGATTAGACGATACGTGGGAAAAAATATAATTAATGAAACAACTACACACTTTAATACGAACTGTCTATACATTGTTCAGCAGGTCAAGTGTAAAAAAGGCAAAATTTGCAGAAGCTGAAGATTGTGATATTGTTTCTTTCAGGCCATCAACGCTGTTTAGGCATCTTGGTGTTAGTGCTTTGATAAAGAATTGTGATATTTTGGTTAAGTACCGCAGAGAGGAAGTAAACGAAGATAATCACCCAGTGAACAAATACTGTCTTGACAAATTAACAAAACCAGAGATTCACGTTGCATTAACTATCCTTTGAAATGTTCTTGGTTGAGTTAGAATTATAAAATATTTTCGAGAGGGGCAACCTCAATACAGTCGAGACTAGGGAGCGACCGATATGCCTTTTTACCGATAGTCCGATACCGATATTTTCCCCAGCATTTTTACCGATACCAATACCGATATTATCTTTTTAGGGGCTGTCCATTATTTATGTCAACAAATTTTTGGCGATTTTTACCTCCCCCTCCCTCCCCCTTGTCAACAACTTGTCAAACTTCCAGAGACCCCCCCTATAAAATGACGTCAACATTTGATTACCCCCCCCTAAAAAGGGTGGCTTCCAAAATGTTTATGTGGCAAAATTAGTAGGAATATAGTTAGTTTAATTAAAATACTGAATGTTAAGCGAGTGTGTAACACAGAACTACAAACGCTGCTTAATTTTCCTATTTATTAAGTAATTATATTAGATTAAAAAAAAGTAACATTGTTGACGTCAACTTTTCGTAATTAATGGACAGCCCCTTAAGCAACAACAATGCCAAACATGTGTTATTCTCGTGTTGTATGACGTATTTTGTAACACTTCGCCCACGCGTGTCTTGTTCACCCCCTCCCCAGATACCGATGTTTTTTTTTAATCAACAACAATGCCAAACACGTGTTTTCCTCGTGCTACAGCTAATGACGTATGTCAACCCATGCTTACCCCTTCCCTGTCATATTTCGTGACACTTCGCCCACACGTAAGTCTTGTCCCCCCCAACTTCCCATCCCAAAAAAAAATACACACAGATGTTCACTAATTGTATCATTCAAGGTCATACATTAGAATTAAGAAATGCTAATCCTATTGTTTCAAGGTCATATCTCTGATGTAGACGTGACAATTTCTGTGTACGGATTTTTTTTCCCTTTTTTTTAAAATCTTGTCTGATCTGGTTATACAATTGGGTTATTTACTGATTTTTTTTCTGCAACTCTGTTGTGAAAAAAAAAACAATGTATCGGCAGCCAAGAAAACGGCCGGTCCATAGTGCCAATATCGGTTCGACTATCGGTCGCTCCCTACAACAATCGGCCGATCCGACATTAACCGATAGTGCCAATATCGGTCCGATACCGATACCGATCTAATTATCGGTCGCTCCCTAGTCGAGACATCTAAGTTTGGCAAAGCCAAAATTAAGAAATTACACAGTATCATATTAATAATATGCCTGACTCTACTCACCTGCACATCATATTAATAATATGCCTGACGCTACTAATCTGCCCACCATATTAATAATATGCCTGACGCTACTCACCTGCACACCAAATTAATAATATGTCTGACGCTACTCATCTGTACACAATATTAATAATATGCCTGACGCTACTCACCTGCACACCATATTAATAATATGCCTGACGCTACTCACCTGCACACCATATTAATAATATGCCTGACGCTACTCACCTGCACACCATATTAAAAATATGCCTGACGCTACTCACCTGCACACCAAATTAATAATATGCCTGACGCTACTCACCTGCACACCACAAAAACCTTTAGGTCCCAGGAAACGTTCACATTCTAATGCAATGTCTGTCCACTTCCAGTTGAACAGGTGGACAATGACCTGTTTGTTACCGCAGTGGGCGTCATGGTAAGGCAGCTGACTAAATACACCTTGAACAGGACAGATATATAGTTTAAAATACTAAGTAAATACACCTTGAACAGGACAGATATATAGTTTAAAATACTAGAGTAAATACACCTTTAACAGGACAGATATATAGTTTAAAATACTAAGTAAATACACCTTGAACAGGACAGATATATAGTTTAAAATACTAAGTAAAGACACCTTGAACATGACAGATATATTTTTAAAAGTATTTTAAACTATATATCTGTCCTGTTCAAGGTGTATTTACTTAGTATTTTAAACTATATATCTGTCCTGTTCAAGGTGTATTTACTTAGTATTTTAAACTATATGTCTGTCCTGTTCAAGGTGTCGTTACTTAGTATTTTAAACTATATGTCTGTCCTGTTCAAGGTTTCTTTACTTAGTATTTTAAACTATATGTCTGTCCTGTTCAAGGTGTATTTACTTAGTATTTTAAACTATATACCTGTCCCGTTCAAGGTGTATTTACTTAGTATTTTTAAAAATATATCTGTCATGTTCAAGGTGTATTTACTTAGTATTTTAAACTATATGTCTGTCCTGTTTAAGGTGTCTTTACTTAGTATTTTAAACTATATACCTGTCCCGTTCAAGGTGTATTTACTTAGTATTTTAAACTATATATCTGTCCTGTTCAAGGTGTCTTTACTTAGTATTTTAAACTATATACCTGTCCCGTTTTAGGTGTATTTACTTAGTATTTTTAAAAATATATCTGTCATGTTCAAGGTGTATTTACTTAGTATTTTAAACTATATGTCTGTCCTGTTCAAGGTGTCTTTACTTAGTATTTTAAACTATATACCTGTCCCGTTCAAGGTGTATTTACTTAGTATTTTAAACTATATATCTGTCCTGTTCAAGGTGTATTTACTTAGTATTTTAAACTACATATCTGTCCTGTTCAAGGTGTCTTTACTTAGTATTTTAAACTATATTCCTGTCCTGTTCAAGGTGTATTTACTTAGTATTTTAAACTATATATCTGTCCTGTTCAAGGTGTATTTACTTAGTATTTTAAACTATATTCCTGTCCTGTTCAAGGTGTATTTACTTAGTATTTTAAACTATATATCTGTCCTGTTCAAGGTGTATTTACTTAGTATTTTAAACTATATGTCTGTCCTGTTCAAGGTGTCTTTACTTAGTATTTTAAACTATATGTCTGTCCTGTTCAAGGTGTCTTTACTTAGTATTTTAAACTATATGTCTGTCCTGTTCAAGGTGTATTTACTTAGTATTTTAAACTATATATCTGTCCTGTTCAAGGTGTATTTACTTAGTATTTTTAAAAATATATCTGTCATGTTCAAGGTGTATTTACTTAGTATTTTAAACTATATGTCTGTCCTGTTCAAGGTGTCTTTACTTAGTATTTTAAACTATATTCCTGTCCTGTTCAAGGTGTATTTACTTAGTATTTTAAACTATATGTCTGTCCTGTTCAAGGTGTATTTACTTAGTATTTTAAACTATATATCTGTCCTGTTCAAGGTGTATTTACTTAGTATTTTAAACTATATATCTGTCCTGTTCAAGGTGTATTTACTTAGTATTTTAAACTATATATCTGTCCTGTTTAAGGTGTATTTACTTAGTATTTTAAACTATATATCTGTCCTGTTCAAGGTGTATTTACTTAGTATTTTAAACTATATGTCTGTCCTGTTCAAGGTGTCTTTACTTAGTATTTTAAACTATATATCTGTCCTGTTCAAGGTGTATTTATTTAGTATTTTTAAAAATATATCTATCATGTTCAAGGTGTATTTACTTAGTATTTTAAACTATATGTCTGTCCTGTTCAAGGTGTCTTTACTTAGTATTTTAAACTATATTCCTGTCTTGTTCAAGGTGTATTTACTTAGTATTTTAAACTATATACCTGTCCCGTTTTAGGTGTATTTACTTAGTATTTTTAAAAATATATCTGTCATGTTCAAGGTGTATTTACTTAGTATTTTAAACTATATGTCTGTCCTGTTCAAGGTGTCTTTACTTAGTATTTTAAACTATATACCTGTCCCGTTCAAGGTGTATTTACTTAGTATTTTAAACTATATATCTGTCCTGTTCAAGGTGTATTTACTTAGTATTTTAAACTACATATCTGTCCTGTTCAAGGTGTCTTTACTTAGTATTTTAAACTATATGTCTGTCCTGTTCAAGGTGTCTTTACTTAGTATTTTAAACTATATTCCTGTCCTGTTCAAGGTGTATTTACTTAGTATTTTATACTCTATATCTGTCCTGTTCAATGTGTATTTATTTAGTATTTTAAACTATATGTCTGTCCTGTTCAAGGTGTATTTACTTCGTATTTTAGACTATATATCTGTCCTGTTCAAGGTGTCTTTACTTAGTATTTTAAACTATATATCTGTCCTGTTCAAGGTGTATTTACTTAGTATTTTAAACTATATGTCTGTCCTGTTCAAGGTGTATTTACTTAGTATTTTAAACTATATGTCTGTCCTGTTCAAGGTGTCTTTACTTAGTATTTTAAACTATATGTCTGTCCTGTTCAAGGTGTATTTACTTAGTATTTTAAACTATATATCTGTCCTGTTCAAGGTGTATTTACTTAGTATTTTTAAAAATGTATCTGTCATGTTCAAGGTGTATTTACTTAGTATTTTAAACTATATACCTGTCCCGTTCAAGGTGTATTTACTTAGTATTTTAAACTATATATCTGTCCTGTTCAAGGTGTATTTACTTAGTATTTTAAACTATATATCTGTCCTGTTCAAGGTGTATTTACTTAGTATTTTAAACTATATATCTGTCCTGTTCAAGGTGTATTTACTTAGTATTTTTAAAAATATATCTGTCATGTTCAAGGTGTATTTACTTAGTATTTTAAGCTATATGTCAGTCATGTTCAAGGTGTATTTACTTAGTATTTTTAAAAATATATGTCTGTCCTGTTCAAGGTGTCTTTACTTAGTATTTTGAACTATATACCTGTCCCGTTCAAGGTGTATTTACTTAGTATTTTAAACTATATATCTGTCCTGTTCAAGGTGTCTTTACTTAGTATTTTGAACTATATACCTGTCCCGTTCAAGGTGTATTTACTTAGTATTTTAAACTATATATCTGTCCTGTTCAAGGTGTATTTACTTAGTATTTTAAACTATATATCTGTCCTGTTCAAGGTGTATTTACTTAGTATTTTAAACTATATATCTGTCCTGTTCAAGGTGTGATTACTTAGTATTTTAAACTATATATCTGTCCTGTTCAAGGTGTCTTTACTTAGTATTTTAAACTATATATCTGTCCTGTTCAAGGTGTATTTACTTAGTATTTTAAACTATATGTCTGTCCTGTTCAAGGTGTATTTACTTAGTATTTTAAACTATATGTCTGTCCTGTTCAAGGTGTATTTACTTAGTATTTTTAAAAATATATCTGTCATGTTCAAGGTGTATTTACTTAGTATTTTAAACTATATACCTGACCCGTTCAAGGTGTATTTACTTAGTATTTAAACTATATATCTGTCCTGTTCAAGGTGTATTTACTTAGTATTTTAAACTATATATCTGTCCTGTTCAAGGTGTATTTACTTAGTATTTTAAACTATATATCTGTCCTGTTCAAGGTGTATTTACTTAGTATTTTAAACTATATGTCTGTCCTGTTCAAGGTGTCGTTACTTAGTATTTTAAACTATATGTCTGTCCTGTTCAAGGTGTCTTTACTTAGTATTTTAAACTATATGTCTGTCCTGTTCAAGGTGTATTTACTTAGTATTTTAAACTATATACCTGTCCCGTTCAAGGTGTATTTACTTAGTATTTTTAAAAATATATCTGTCATGTTCAAGGTGTATTTACTTAGTATTTTAAACTATATGTCTGTCCTGTTTAAGGTGTCTTTACTTAGTATTTTAAACTATATACCTGTCCCGTTCAAGGTGTATTTACTTAGTATTTTAAACTATATATCTGTCCTGTTCAAGGTGTCTTTACTTAGTATTTTAAACTATATACCTGTCCCGTTTTAGGTGTATTTACTTAGTATTTTTAAAAATATATCTGTCATGTTCAAGGTGTATTTACTTAGTATTTTAAACTATATGTCTGTCCTGTTCAAGGTGTCTTTACTTAGTATTTTAAACTATATACCTGTCCCGTTCAAGGTGTATTTACTTAGTATTTTAAACTATATGTCTGTCCTGTTCAAGGTGTATTTACTTCGTATTTTAGACTATATATCTGTCCTGTTCAAGGTGTATTTACTTAGTATTTTTAAAAATATATGTCTGTCCTGTTCAAGGTGTCTTTACTTAGTATTTTGAACTATATACCTGTCCCGTTCAAGGTGTATTTACTTAGTATTTTAAACTATATATCTGTCCTGTTCAAGGTGTATTTACTTAGTATTTTAAACTATATATCTGTCCTGTTCAAGGTGTATTTACTTAGTATTTTAAACTACATATCTGTCCTGTTCAAGGTGTCTTTACTTAGTATTTTAAACTATATATCTGTCCTGTTCAAGGTGTATTTACTTAGTATTTTAAACTATATATCTGTCCTGTTCAAGGTGTATTTACTTAGTATTTTAAACTATATGTCTGTCCTGATCATTCTCCCACCGCTTTATATCAAATTAGGTTTAATGAAACAATTTGTTAAGACTTTGGACAAATCTGGCAAATGCTTCAAGTATATTTGCAGATCATTCCCCGGATTGAGCATGGAGAAGCTGAAAGCTGGGATTTTTGACGGTCCTCAGATTCTGAAACTCATCAACGATCGACATTATACTAATTTCATGGATCACCTTGAAGCTTCTTCATGGAACAGTTTTGTTTCAGTTGTCATGAACTTCTTAGGTAATAACAGAGCATAGAATTACGAAGAACTGGTGCAAGATATGCTCGCTAACTTCAGAAACATTGGAGAAATATGAGCATCAAGGTACATTACCTGCACAGTCATTTAGACAAATTTCCAGGTAACCTTGGGGACTTCAGTGAGGAACAAGGCGAGAGGTTCCATCAGGATATGATGGTGATGGAGGAGAGATATCAAGGAAGATGGGACATATATATGATGGCTGACTACTGTTGGAGCCTCCAGCGCAATTGCACCAACGACACATACAAAAGGAAGTCGAGCAAATAGCGATTTGCTAATGCATTACTATAGACAATTAACATATTAATTAATTAATTAATTAGACATAATTAGTTTTTCAAATGAAAATGTTTTCTTCTATAACACTATTACACATATTTTTGAACAAATTTCTGCATGACTATTAACAGTTTCACTACTTTTTGTTAGTATACTATTATGCTTCATGCAATTCTTGACAAATTCTAAATACGGTGCATACATTATTTAATTAATTTTAATTATCTCGTAAAATAGAGCCAATCTAGCAAAAGCACTTACATATTCTAAATCAGCATGGTTGACTTTGTATAAAATGATTCAAATATCACTGGCAACGAAATCACTGTTTACCAGTGTTATTTATATACATTATCATTGGTTTAAATAAAAGACTGGCTGCCCATCTAGGTAAATGAATTACGTATTTATCTATTACTACTTATAACTAATGTAACATCATTCTTCAAAGATGTAGGATTTCTTGTGTGTGTGCTCACTATCCATAACCCTGACCTAAACAGACATGCAAACACAGTTTGAGCAGAAGCCAAATTATGATTTTGTGTACTATGGTGCAATAATTTATTGTCTACTTTAACATTGTCATATGTAATCTATTTATTATTTGTTTATTACAAATATAGAAACTGGCGAGTTCATTTGTGGCACGGAGAATTTAGGGTCTTGCCTCTTCGGGCGGTGGGTTGGTGGTCCATGGGTGGGCGGAGTATACATGGAAGCTGGCACAGGGGTCGGGATAAGCAGAGGTCGGGAGAATGAGGGGTCGGGATAAGGAGAGATCGGGAGAATGAGGGGTCGGGATAAGGAGAGGTCGGGAGAATGAGGGATCGGAAGAATGAGAGGTCGGGATAAGGAGAGGTCGGGATAAGGAGAGGTCGGGATAAGGAGAGGTCGGGATAAGGAGAGATCGGAAGAATAAGAGGTCGGGATAAGTAGAGGTCGGGAGAATGAGGGGTCGGGATAAGGAGAGGTCGGGATAAGGAGAGATCGGAAGAATAAGAGGTCGGGATAAGTAGAGGTCGGGAGAATGAGGGGTCGGGATAAGGAGAGGTCGGGAGAATGAGGGATCGGAAGAATGAGAGGTCGGGATAAGGAGAGGTCGGGAGAATGAGGGGTCGGGATAAGGAGAGATCGGAAGAATGAGAGGTCGGGATAAGGAGAGATCGGAAGAATGAGGGGTCGGGATAAGGAGAGGTCGGGAGAATGAGGGATCGGAAGAATGAGAGGTCGGGATAAGGAGAGGTCGGGAGAATGAGGGGTCGGGATAAGGAGAGGTCGGAAGAATGAGAGGTCGGGATAAGCAGATATCGGGAGAATGAGGGGTCGGGATAAGGAGAGGTCGGGAGAATGAGGGGTCGGGATAAGGAGAGGTCGGGAGAATGAGGGATCGTGGAAGAATGAGAGGTCGGGATAAGGAGAGGTCGGGAGAATGAGGGTGTCGGGATAAGGAGAGGTCGGAAGAATGAGAGGTCGGGATAAGCGAGAGGTCGGGAGAATGAGGGGTCGTGGATAAGGAGAGGTCGGGAGAATGAGGGTCGGGATAAGGAGAGGTCGGGAGAATGAGGGATCGGAAGAATGAGAGGTCGGGATAAGGAGAGGTCGGGAGAATGAGGGGTCGGGATAAGGAGAGGTCGGGAGAATGAGGGATCGGAAGAATGAGATGTCGGGATAAGGAGAGGTCGGAAGAATGAGGGGTCGGGATAAGGAGAGGTCGGGAAAATGAGGGGTCGGGATAAGGAGAGGTCGGGAGAATGAGGGGTTGGGATAAGGAGAGATCGGAAGAATGAGAGGTCGGGATAAGGAGAGATCGGAAGAATGAGAGGTCGGGATAAGGAGAGGTCGGGAGAATGAGGGGTCGGGACAAGGAGAGGTCGGGAGAATGAGGGGTCGGGATAAGGAGATGTCGGGAGGGGTGTACAAATTCACTGGAGGCCCTACGTCGTATACAAACACGTGACAAATAATAAAAACAGCAAATAATTATGTTGACATAGTTTCCCTCAATTCAAAAATGTTTTTATTTTTCTTCTTATTCAAAATTTTAAGATATTATGACTCCGGTGCTAAGCGCGTTATTGAATATGGACAACGACAACGCGTAGCCGTGTAAAGCTAGTATATAATAAAACTTGCTTCATTTTACATTACACATAGGCTACAAGTCTGTACTTACCACCGGTGAGTACACAACCAATCAACACAGCTAGTAACATCCTTATCAATTGTATTTAATTTTGTAATTGTGCGCATCTAATGGCAGAACACATTCCCATAGTTCAATGGTCAAGTTTTATCTTTATTTTAAAATATTTTATCTGTTAGAAGTTTTTTTTAATCTATATTTTCATTTTAAAAAAAATAATATCCGGCAAAACTTTAACGTAAATTCGTCAATTTTTTGTTCAGTTTCAATTTTTTTTAAATGTATAAAATATGTGTATTCGTGTCTCTTCACGAGAATAATTTTAAATATGGTTAAATGATGAAATTATACACTTAACCCATTAACTGCCATCCGAAAATTTTTGCTTTTTTTTGTATAGATTGACATCTGCTTGATAAGGAAAACACGTATTTTGAATCTCAGCACTTGTATTTTTCCCAAAATTTTACAAGTTTGGCCCATCCCCAAATGGGGATCATGGCACGTACTACCTAGTTTTGGTGCCGTGTTGGGAAACACTCAACATGTAGGCCAACATTACATTTGCAGCACTGTTTTCTTGCGTTAGTCTTACACACTGCACATTTTCTTTGTTTCCCCATTTCTGTGCGTTCAAGGTAGTGTCCAGATCCAGAGGTTCTGATGTCAATAGGTACACGATTCTTGGCTGGTTTGGAGAAAGATTTCCTTCCAGCTCTTTTTGGGTCAGATATTGGCGAAGAAAGAGCAAGATATGCCCTGGCAACGGATCTTCTGAAATCCAAGAGAGGAATCGCATCATTTGCAAGACAATATAATGCATGGGAATTCACTAATGCTACATCAATAGCATTGGTAAGCAATGGGAAATACCATTTTTTCCCCTGACTTTGATTCTGTACTTTTGTACGTTCCAATCCATCTTATCAACCCCACCCATGTGTCTGTTGTATTCTGTGATCAATTTGGGTAGGGGGACTTGTATCTCTCTCTTGCTTGTCCGGCTCCATCGCTTCACTTGTGATGTTGGATCAATGGGTTCATGGTTGTTTAGTAGCTTTACACAGCTGTTGTCATTCCAAATCACACCCAAAATTTCATTTTCAGAATCAAATCTGTAGTCACAGGTACCTCGTTCTTTTTTCTTCATTTCCTTCTCAGGCGTAACAGGGCACTTGTTCATTCTGTTGAATCGAACAGTCCCTGTTGCCCTGACATCAATATCTTTCAAATGTTTCATCAAGGAAAATCCGGTGAAGAAATTGTCAAAATAAAGTTTATGAGCATATGGTGTCTCTAAAATTGAAATTATTTTCAAGACAACAGATGCCCCAAGTCCAGACACGGCTGCATCATCATCACTCCCTGTAGCCTTGCCTTCGTACACCTGCATCTGGTAACAATAGCCTGTTCGTGAACAGCAAATCGCCCATTGTTTGAATCCGAATCTTACAGGCTTACCACGCATAAACTGCTTGAGGTAATGGTGTCCGAAATATCGGACCATTTGTTCATCAATGCTCAAACTTTCAGAGAAGACACCAAATTGCTGAAAGTTTTCATTTAGTTTGTCAATCAATGGGCGAATATTGAAGAGCTTGCCCCTTTCATTTGCTGGGATCCCTTCCAGGTCAGAGTTGTCACTAATATGGAGGTAGCGTTTGATTTCCAGATACCTGTTTCGACTCATACATTTTCTCACACTTTGAACATCAATATCTTCATCTTCACACCAGTACAATTGTTCTTGAGGAAGGCAGTGGTACCCAGTGAAGAGAAGAATGCCAAAAAACTTTCTAACACAATCACTTGAAAGGAAAAACTGGTGGACGTTTTTCTGTGTAGCGTATGTTACAGTTTGCCGGACAATATCCGTGATAATTGCGTCATCAAATAGCTTCTCAAAACACTGCACAGGGCTTTTCCCATTGAGTAAGTTGATTATATCACACCTTCTTTTTTCCACAACATCACAGTTTCGGTAGGTCTTAGAATAAATTGGTTGTCTCTTCTTCTATTTTGGATTCAAAGGTACCACTCTCCTTTTGGCAGGTGGTGGGGCTGTATCGTTTGTAGCGGTGCTTGTTGATGGCGACGCGATGGCCACCATAACATGATCATCGCGCCTTTCTGCGCGATGAATTTCAACAGGACCAGGAACATCTGCAGGTTCATCGTCATCAAGAATATTGTCATCAATATCTTCGTTGTCTGATACTTCATCAACTCGTTCTGGGGGAAGTTCCACGAAATCTATCGGGCAATTGTCATCATCATCTTCATCAGAACTTAGAAAGGCATCATCATTTATAATATCATCAATTTCTTTCAAAGAAAGAACCCTGTGTCGCGCCATTTCCTGAAAATGCAAACACAAAATATTTAGTGAAATTCAAGTCGGTATCAGATATGAGCCCCAAATGGGGATCGAGATATTTGTGTCTATTGTACCCATCAAAACTATATAATCCATTGAAAAGTGCGATTACAGCACGAAACACTTACCAATGATCACGACTATTCACCAAGAATGAAAAGAAACCTCTTGGATAACCACTTGTTGTGCTGCGAAAACCGGCGTTTCCTTCACGCGACGAAAACACGGGCCCCGATCGGAAGAATGCTCTCGCGCGGGAAGCCAGTCACGTGCACAAGCTAAATTTAGCATCCGCGGCACAAACACAACCCTGATTAGTCATCTGGACATCGTTGTTTCCTAACTAGATCTTAAGTGGCGCCACTAGACGGTTTAAAGTACATGATCCCCATTTGGGGGATCATGGGTGTTAATGGGTTAACTTACTGTGATAATCATATAGGAAAGAATGGTGAGTCACAGTTTAATAATCAATTAATAAAAAACAAACTGATTCATAAGTAGCGGCACTTAAGACTGCAAAGAACCATGGCGTTGAAAGAATTTTTTGTCAGAATTAATCACAAAGTGTTGTGTATTCTTGTTATACTTAAAAACTTGAGAAAGTCTTAACACTCAGGCACTAAACGATCAAGATATGGGAAATTCACATGTTATGTAAAGTAGGGGTGTGCCGGATCCGTTTTTTCCAACCGGATCCAGATCCGGATTTTCTTATGCGAAATCCGCCGGATCCGGTACCGGATCCGGATTATTAATCCGGATTTTGGTACTTTGCAGATACCGGTAAATCTGAGGGGTTGGATGCCTTCTGAATAGAAATGGCCAAATGACATTGGCTGATTGGAAGTTGGAAGTGAAGAACTTTGAAATAAATTAGAAAATAGAAATTAATCAGAAATCACTGAAATCAGAATATAACGCAGATTGATAATAAGTTATTATCCATATGTAACTAAACTCGCTGTTAAGTTCTAACTCGCTGCAAGGACAAAGGAAAACAACTTTACTATTAGTCTATTACTTTCATTACTTTGGCACTTGCCACTTGGCAGTGTAATTTTTAACTATTGTGGTGCACTAATTGTTTTGAATCTAAGGAGAAAGTCAGACTCATCATCTGAGTTTATCTCGTCTTGTCATTGGCTTATTGGATGATGGATGCTTATTGCTTATTGTTATTGTTCAAATGTTCATAGTTTATGAAGTGTATTGAAATGGATAATTAATTGGAAAAAACAAATAACAAGATTGAATTGAATTGAGATTTGAGAACAATAATTATGTGTTTCTGTACTTTACAAGTTTGAAAATTGAAATACAAATTTTAATGAGTTCAACTGGCATTTGACAAAGCCATTATTCAAGCCTAAAGAAGTACGAATAAGATGTTGATAACTAACTAATGACTATTAGTTTGTTAACAGTGTTAAGTTACTCCAAGTCCACAGCCAAATAATGTACACATTCCAGTGATGCCACACAATCACAGCTGAGCGCCGCGGGCCGCGGCTACGCCATACCGTCGTTTAAACCAAAGAGCACAGATCATAGCGCAAGCGAGAATCACCGAAGATGGCTTGGTGACATAGAGATCACCAAAGACCTTTAAATTTATACTAGACCGCTAACGTAATGTTAATTTTTACTCAAAAATGATATGCATTTTTAACAATTGAGTGAACTATAATATAAATCAAAATATGAATTAAAATTACGGTAATTTTTTTAAAGCATATTTGACTTTTAATTCCTTGTTTAAATAGAATTATAATAACCTTTATTATAAAATAGAATTTAAAAAAATTTAAAAATGGGAAGGAATTGCTTTTAATGGAAGACGTTACGTTAGGGTTAGATTACCAACTCAGTGACTTGTTATATTAATTAGTGTTAGAGAATTAGTGCTTCTTCACGGAAATTTCAGAATAGAAAAATATTCTATTTTTCATTTTACAATATTTAATATTCATATTTGAACTATTTCTTCAACAGGAAATCTCGTGGGTGATGCATTTTAATTTAATAACAAAAAAGACATCTTTTCCATCTCTCAGAGAAATCTAAATAACTTAAATGTTGAATTTATCAAAAACCATTCATTTCTGTTATTTATTTTGTTATGAAGGTGGCGGGCTGGTGACCAGGCGCTTGGGCAGTATAGTTGCTTATTATTTCTGTTACAACGTTATTGGTGATTGCGGTTAAGATGGCATCACGAATAATAATTACTCATCCCCGCACTATCATATATGGGATTGGGCCGATTGGCCACTATTAGCGGTGCTGACTCTAGCCTCTGGTATGTTCAAAACATTAAACAAGCTCAACGCTAGAAACAATCGATTAATGTACCGTGATCGTGTGGAATTCGGGAAAGAGAATTACTTTTATTTCAGATTATGATCCGGTAAGTCACAAAATCTGGCAAATTACGAAATCCGGTATTTTCCGGAATCCGGATACATGTAAATCCGGCGGAACCGGATTTCACCGGATAGTGCCAAATCCGGCGGAACCGGATTCCGGCACACCCCTAATGTAAAGCTAAGTAAAGTAAAGTTCCCTTAGCCCAAATGGGGCAGATGAAGTGTAGAATTCATCTGTTTCTAATAACTTCAGCATTTAAAGGGATTTTGTGGTTAGCACAACGCCCAGCCGCCTTTCCTTCCCCAACTTAAGTCAGATACCCATTTAAAGCTGGGTGGACTCGTGGGACTACTTTGAAACACATTTCTCTGGAAAACTTCTCACCGAGGATCGAACCCAGGACTCTCAGGTTGACAGTCGAGTATCTACACCACTCGGCCACCCGTCCTAAAGTTACCCATAATATACCCACCCTCAAAGCATTATATTAATATGTTAACGACCTCATATCACAAATAACACAAACAATATCAAGTTAAATTTATTAAATGATACACACACCAACTACATTGGATTGAACTATTAGGACTATTACTGTACACACAAACTACATTTGATTGAACTATTACAACTATTACTGTGATATTAAAATGAATGTATGGAGCAGTATCCACCATCAAAATAAAACACATTGCTGTATCCACATCTTGCCCAGTGGTTAGTTGTTTGGTATGGCCAGGGACCTCCACCACTTCCTGTACAAACTGGACTTGAGACATCTTTCTCCCACGCCCCATCAACCATGGCCTTGACCTCGAAGTATCCATTTTCTGCTCTTGAGCAATCCATATCCACAGCCACCATCCAGTATCCAGGTCCAAAACTTAAAAAAAACATATATTATTATTTTTTAAAATATTATTGATACTTAAGTCTACAAACGTTTTCTAGTTAAAACAGGTGATTGAAGAGAAACTGAGTTATGAATATCTTAAGTTTTACGTCATCAAAACACACACACACACACAGAGATTAATTAGTGATAAAATCGCATTTAAAATGTTTAACATCCTATAAGAAATGTTCACTTTGGCAGCCTGCTCACGTGCTTCCTCTAGGTCGGGGCGGGGGGAGGTGAGCAACCTGTTGAGTTTTAGCCCACATTGGGCCGTCAATTTGACCATCGGGCCGGACCATAAACAGATGGACCGAGTGTTGGCATGAAATAACACGAATTAAATGTAAAAACGCCACAAGATAAAAGGTTAGTGCTGAGCCTCTGGGTATAAAACAATCTGGCGGGCTGTATTTTAACCATAGCTGGTATAGGCTGTTCACACATCTAATTGTCCATAGCTGGTCTAGGCTGTACACACATCTATTTGTCCATAGCTGGTCTAGGCTGTACACACATCTATTTGTCCATAGCTGGTCTAGGCTGACACACATCTATTAGTCCGAACTTTTGGAAATAATTTGCCATTCTTTATGCACGGGTTTTTATTTTGATAAAACAATTTTTTTCAATAATCAATGAGAAAATATATAACATTCGATATTTAGCCAAGACGTTGTATTTGTTACTTGTTTATAATAGTATTTTAATTTTAGAGATGTCTACGCTGTTTTTTACAGCTATGTGTTCAATAAATAGTGTTTCATATGAATGTCCTAGGCTCGAACATCTGTTTTGACTTATCATATTTAGTTCAGTATATTGCAATCACCCACGCTTTTCATTTTAGTAATGATATTCTTATAAAAGCTTATTTTTAAACAGGCTTTTTATTTATCAATTTATACTTTTAGGTTTTGAAAGAAATAAACACACACGGAGGTAATGTTAGGTTTGGGTCCGGAGGTATAGTTACATTTTGGGGCCCCAGGAAAAAAAAAACTTTCAAGGCTGCGGCATGCAAAGCGTAGACCACCTAATCTATCTATATCTATATCTATCTATATCTATCTATATATATATATAACACAACTTCGAGAAGATGCAGGACTATTTATAGATTGTGGAATTCCCGAATACTGTTGTTTAAAGTGGGTCAAGATGGATCACAGCAAGCGTGTTGTTTAGAGAACTCATACAAGGTTGAAGTGTAGACAAAAAAGGCAGTAATTATTACAACAACCTGTAAGACTATTTATATAAGAGTTTTGTGATTTCATTGCAACTCGCGACAGCGGAAAGATGGATCACTGCAAGCGTGTTGTTTATATTGATTGATAAGGCGGTGTATTACGACGCGGGACGACTAGTATTCTATAATTACTAGGTCTTTCTGACCCTGCAGCTGTTGAAGTAATTGTAGTAATAATAAAATAAAAGTCCCTAAAGGAAGACCCCCTTACCAGTGGAGGGATCCTTGGAATTAGCCTATTTATAAGATCTGCTCTGCCTTACATTGTGCTAATGAAATGTTTTATTGTAGACTGTTTACTTTTTCTTCCATAACTCTACTTTGAAACTGGGCTTCACTGTATTATGAGTCACTTTGTTCATGTAACATATTTACATAACACAAACTTCTCTGTGAATACAGAACTATTCTTACGTTTTAGAGGACCCAATGCAGAAATACATTTGGGGGTCGTAGGAAATAATTAATTTGAGTGCACTAAAAAACATGTACATTCTGAGGGCACGTGGTTGTATGAATGTATTAGTTAATGCGTCTCAATATGTAACTTAAAGATATGACCTAAGAAAAAACGTGTGACGCAAACATATATTTAGGTTCTTTGATTTACTGACCTGTTAAATGGACTGTACCCAGCATCCCCGGTTACATTGGTAGTCAACATAGCAGGTGTGCCGTAAGGTCTTTGGTGATTATATTCCCCTTGGTATAACTCAGTTCCGTACCAGTCTAAATAATTATCTCCCTTAGACCATGTATTAAACTGGTAAAAAAAAATACGCTATCATTAATAAATATATCGATGACCCAGCATATTTTCAAAGAATTATGACCACTGGATGGGGGGGGGGGGGGAGGGTAGTAAAGGAACCAACATTTTATTTTTATTTTTTAGCCGAAGTATTGCACGCAATGATAAAGTGAGGTAAAAAAAAAGCGCTATGAGGGATGGGGGTGTCAAAATCAAGACACAAAAAAGCGTGACGTCATATGTGAATTTGTATCGGAGAGTATCAGAATAATTTGGCATGATATTTTATGAACTCTCCTTCCTGGTCTGAGAGACATACCATGATCCACGGGGGATGGATCATAGGGGTTCTCTAGACAGGAAAAAAAACCTATTACTTGCGAGGGTGGTGGTACTGTGGTCAGTGAGGACTATCCGAGACTTCAGTATTCACAGCTTGCGATGGTGACGGATGTGATCGGCACACAACACCCTTCCACTCCGTCCCTATCAAGCACACCTGCGCAGCCTGCCATTTCGGGCTGAGGGTACACGCACACTACACCCTACCCTCTGTCCGAGTGGCAGGAAAAACCCCTTCCTTGCCATTCTGGCCGATCGGCAGTACACACACCCTGCTGGTCTGGCCAGCTTTTTCTTTCTGCCATCCCTGCAGATCATAGCGGGCACATTCACCCCGCCGCTCTGTAGGGATGGCAGACGTGCATCAGCGCCGCCAACAATGCTGGTGTGGTGGGCACACTACACCCTACCATGCTGGAAATGGCGGCGTTAAAAAAAAAAGAATAATTTGGCATGATTTTGTGTTACCTAAAAAAAAAGTGAATGGCCCCCTTATAGATGAATGACGTAGTGCTTTTAGTCATCAATGTTGCACATTTGATATAGTTGATGGATATAATCATCATAATCAGGAATGCTATAATCAGATTCTATGTGTACTTTTCCATTCCAAATTTGAATGTATTGCATGTACAGCTGTTAAAAAGTTAAAAACCATTTTCCACCTATCATAAAATCTCTATAGGGTTAGTTGGGTGGTTGTAAGACGAATCAAAATTTTAAAAAGAATCTTAGTAGTCTCAATTATAAAATAAAGCTATAGTTGTTTGAAAATGATTGTTTGTCTGTGATTGTAGTATACCATGACCTTGACAATGTACTTACTTGGTCGTAGTACGAACTGTTACCCTTCACTAAATGTCTGATGGGGATACTGCAGGCACTTAATTTGGCATCAGTCTCACAGCCTGAAAATAATTAAAATCACGTCTATCATTAACTCTCAACAGACTGAACGTTTTTTGAACATTTTCAGTTCGCTGTGATATCTTTCAATTAAATTATAATAACTTATTTATTTTAAAAGTTATGTGATTATAATTTATATCAATTTGTAGCAAAATGAAAGGGCTTTTTAACAATGTATGTTTTAGAGTGATATTATTATGCAAGCTTTTTATAATTTTTAAATAGTTTAGATGAAAAAAATAAAAAAAACAAAATAAATCAAACAATCCACAAGCACAAAAAAGAAAAAAAAAAATCATTATGATTCATTTCAATAAAAGTTACATTTTATTAAACTACATTCAATTCTCTGTGTGTAGGATATTTTTGAAGACATTATATTCAGAAACAAAAGATATTTAAAAATTTCTAAAAATGATGTGTTTTAACAGAAAAAGGACCAAAAAAATGCTTGGATCAACATTGACCTTGCAACAAGAAAAATTCAAAAAGATAATAAATCTAAGTTATAAAAACTAACATTCTAATGTCTATTGATAACAACAAAGCTCAATTTCAGTATGGTTTTATAACTTTGCTAAAAATATTTTACAAGATTACTGTAACTATTATACAAGTTTATGATAACGAGAGAGACAATTTCTATCTTTTTGAAAACACAAGTAAACCTCACATACCCTACACTTTACACTTGTTTTTCTTACTACTTTTTCAGTACTGTAGCACAATCTACAGTTTCCACGTTTATCCATAAATTCTGGATTCATGGCATGCTTAAAAAATACTGGTGGTCGTGATGCAATAGGTACAGCATCAAACGGACCAATATTTCCCAATTCCCGAATTAATTCTTCTGTGAAATTTAACTGCCCATATCTAGCTGCTCTTTTAAATTCTACAATGTCTTTGTGTTTATTTCTTAAATCCTGGAACAAAATATAAGAGTTAACCCTAGCTATATCTAGTAAATGAAAAAAAATTGTTTTCCAATATTTATTAGTTTTTCGTAGAACATTATATTTATTAATCAACTGGTCACTCTTATCTACACCCCCCATATATCTATTATAATCCTGGATTACGGCTGGTTGGTCAACTGTAAGTTCCTCAAATTTTCCATTTACTTTAGTCCGTCGTTTAACTGGTCCAAATCCATTTGCAATATGCATAGTGGACATAACCGAAACAGTTTTATTGTCCCGCCACTGTACTGTCAATAGCTGTCCCTCTCTAACCCATCTCATATCCCCTCTTTTAGATTTTTTTCAAAGTCTTTTATATTTTTTAAAGATTGGGGAAAACCTTTCCTTGTCCTAAGAATAGTTCCACATGCTCCTACCCCTAAATCCCATAGATCTTTAAACAACTGTACACTAGTATAAAAATTATCGACAAATAATCTATAACCCTGTTTAGCCAAAGATTTAATTAATTTCATAACCACCCCATATGCCAACCCAAAAGGCCCATTATCCTGTTTACCTAAATATAAATGAAAATCATAAGTATACCCAGAAAGAGAATCAGCTAATACCCATAACTTCATTCCCCACTTAGTCGGCTTATCCCTAATGTACTGCCTAAAACTATATCTACCTTTGTTTCTAATCATTCTTTCATCTATTGATATATGTTGGTAAGGCTGAAACAATTTTATACATTTCATTCTAATAAAGTTAAATAAAAAATATACTTTACATAACTTGTTGGATTTGTCTTCAGTTTGAGGATTAGATACCTTTAGAAAGCTCATTATAGATTTAAATCTATCACGAGACATAAAGCTCTGGCCCAAAGTCCATTATATAAAGATTTAGTAGACCAAAAGCGGTCAATGTTCGGTGCTTGAACAAGTCCAGCATACATAATAAGTCCACAGAATCTATAGAATTCATCTGGTGTAAGGTCAAACCAGCCTTGGTAAACACTAGGTTTTGTAGGTCCATATTGTCTGGCATAGCTATTTGTACAGTCACAAATATGAATAACTAAGTCCAAAGTAAAATAAAGTTTAAAAAATGCCACTGCACTGCAGAATTTCCTTATGTCTTCCCTAGTTTTAGCTCCTTCGAGTTGAATGCCTGGATCCCTCTCAGGTAGAAAATTCTTTGGTGGTTCTGGATATGTGTCATTTGTAACATAACCATATGATCTGTGGGATAAAAATAAATGTGTAAAGAAAAGCATCAATTAAAAAAAAAAATAAAAAATATCAGCTTATTTATAGAGCTACAATTAATTATTTTATCATGATAAAAAAAATTATCAATACAGATTTGTAATTATTATATAAAATTTAGTCTTTTGACAAAAGTTTTGTGTTTACAAGCATCAGCTGATTGGCAATAATACAAAAATAAAACAGTACTGCAAGCAGCAGAGTACTAAATAAATAATATTTATATATAAACCTTTATATAATAGAATATAAATGTTTAGATTTTTTCTTTATTTTATAACCGTTCCCACATAATAAGTTCTAAAGAAAAAATAAATGAATAAATAAATAAACAGCTTTGCGATCATAGTCAAACAAACTCAAAGCATGTTGGTTCAATACTTACACATCTGAGTTAGGAGTGTTGAAACTTGAATTAATACTAATATTTTCAGCATCAGAGTCATCCGAAGATGTAATAAGTTCCCAAGTTTCATCTTCATCACTAGAATCAAGTTCATTTTCTTCAATATAATCGGAATCTGAGTCCATTTTAGTGTAGTCGAAATTACTGACTAAACGTAAACAAATCAAAATGGCGTTTGCCAGGTCACCTGATAGCGTTTTTTTATTTACGAGAAATTGTAGCTAAATAAAAAATAAATAATTATTTTTTAGTAAAAAGTATTTAGAAAGCATTTTTTTATAAAAAATATTATATTTGTAATAAAAAAATATAAAAAAAAATATTATTTTTCATGGTTTGACTTCATGGATCACCAGAGTCACATATTATTGTATGCCGTCTGTTGGGCGTTAATAGGTGGCCAATGTCTATCATTAATAGATGACCAATGTCTATCATTAATAGGTGACCAATGTCTAATCATTAATAGGTGGCCAATGTCTATCATTAATAGATGACCAATGTCTATCATTAATAGGTGCCCAATGTCTATCATTAATAGGTGACCAGTGTCTATCATTAATAGGTGGCCAATGTATATCGTTAATAGGATGCCAATGTATATCATTATTAGATGACCAATGTCTATCATTGATAGGTCACCAATGGTCATACTGTGCAGAGTGTTTGACAGTCAACCAGAGAGTCCCAGGTTTGCTTTATAATAAGAGACCCAAGATTTTACTAGACACTGCCTAAGTTCCCAGGTCCACACAGTTGTTGGTGAAGTAAAACGGCTGGGCATCTACTAGCCACTCAGTTCCTCAATAGCCCTCACATTGTATGTATGGATGATAGGATTACCTCTTAGATCAGGGGTGGACCACCAACCACAGTCCGAGTGAGGGTCATGTAACTGTTGATCAAGCACTATGTTCCTTTTATGTGAAATATTACTTTAGCAGTCAGTTCATTAGCTTTCACATTGCCATCTATTTCTTTCACATTGCCATCTATTTCTTTCACATATCCATCTATTTCTTTCATATTGCCATCTATTTTTTCTTGGTGCAGTCCATTCTTTTTTTTTTAAAGCCCTCGATTCAACAATTGTGCCCACCCATGTCCTAAATCCAATAAACCAATAATAAGTCGATATTTATACTGTTCTTCTTTCATCCTCACCATCACCAAATGTCTGTGTTAGTGGCTTATAGTCTAGTGTTAGTGGCTTATAGTCTAGTGTTAGTGGCTTATAGTCTAGTGTTAGTGGCTTATAGTCTACTTCAGTGTTTCTCAAAGTATGGGTCACGAAAAGTTTTTTCCTAAAATGAGAGTCTAAATGTGCATGATGCAACTCTACATGTCACACAACTATAAGTTTGGGAATCTTCAAAGTTAATCGGGAAATATATATATATATATATATATATATATATATATATATATATATATATATATACATATATATATATATAATTACCCTTTTATCAACTGAATTTTATTGTGTTTTTCTATGCAGGTGGGTCACAAAAACAAATTTTTGAATGGTGGGTTGCGAAACAAAAGAAAACTTATCTATATGGGTCGTAAAGAGTGCAAGTTTGAGAACCACTGGTCTAAATATAGAAAGTCCACCAGTCGGCTCTTACTTACCTTCTCTGTGTCTGTGGTCAATGCCTCCACGTATAAACAAAAACTGACCAGCAGGTAAATCGGCTTTGATGAGAACCACTGTTGTTCTGTTGTCAGACTGGGCAGGAGGGACGTAAACCTGATGGGGCACTGATGTGACGCTCCTGGAAATAGTTTTGCTCTCTGTAATGAATCATTACAGTTATGAAAATAAAATTATGTGTAGGATTTTGTTTTAAATCAACAATTTTAACATCTAAAAAAAGTTGAACTAGTGAATAACACTTGTCTAATATATGGTAAAAATAAAGACTACATATAATTTTGTAAGAGTCTTGTGGATACATATGATTATAATGTGTGGTAATGTGCAGCGATGTGGAATGTAAGAAATAAATACAAGAATAGGTTTTTAACAATTGTCTGTTGTATTTGAACATAAAAAAATATGGTTGACAGGCAGTACAAATAAGCGCTGAATTTTGTGGAGTAAAGATTAATAAGAACAAGCAACTTCTTTGTTGTAAAAGCCACAAACCGATCTATGGAAAACTTACTTAAAGTAAAAGCCACAAACCGATCTATAGACAACTTACTTGTAGTAAAAGCTACTAACCGATCTTTGGACAACTTACTTGTAGTAAAAGCCACAAACCGATCTATGGACAACTTACTTGTAGTAAAGGGCAATAACGGATCATGGACTACTTACTTGTAGTAAAAGCTACAAACCGATCTATGGACTAATTACTTGTGGTAAAAGCCACAAACCGATCTATGGACTACTTACTTGTAGTAAAAGCCATTAACGGATCTGGACAACTTAGTTGTAGTAAAAGCCACAAACCGATCTATAGAGTTACTTACTTGTAGTAAAAGCCACAAACCGTTCTATAGACAACTTACTTGTAGTAAAAGCTACAAACCGATCTATGGACTACTTACTTGTAGTGAAAGCCACAAACTGATCTATGGACAACTTATTTGTAGTAAAAGCCACAAACCGATCTATGGACTACTTACTTGTAGTAAAAGCTACATACCGATCTATGGACTACTTACTTGTAGTAAAAGCCACAAACGGATCATGGACAACTTAGTTGTAATAAAAGCCACAAACCGATCTATGGACTACTTACTTGTAGTAAAAGCTACAAACCGATCTATGGACTACTTACTTGTAGTAAAAGCCAATAACGGATCTGGACAACTTAGTTGTAGTAAAAGCCACAAACCGATCTATAGACAACTTGCTTGTAGTAAAAGCCACAAACCGATCTATGGACTACTTACTTGTAGTAAAAGCTACAAACCGATCTATGGACTATTTACTTGTAGTAAAAGCCACAAACCGATCTATAGACAACTTACTTGTAGTAAAAGCCACAAACCGATCTATAGACAACTTACTTGTAGTAAAAGCCACAAACCGATCTATGGACAACTTACTTGTAGTAAAAGCCACAAACCGATCTATGGACAACTTACTTGTAGTAAAAGCCACAAACCGATGTTTGGACTACTTACTTATAGTAAAAGCTACAAACCGATCTATGGACTACTTACTTGTAGTAAAATCCACAAATGGATCATGGACAACTTAGTTGTAATAAAAGCCACAAACCGATCTATGGACTACTTACTTGTAGTAAAAGCCACAAACGGATCATGGAAACTTGTGATAAAAGGCACAAACCGATCTATGAAAAACTTCATTGCGATAAAAGCCACAAACGGATTATGGACTACTTACTTGTAGTAAAAGCCACAAACGGATCATTTCCATTGTGGGGGCTGATGTCGGCCATGCCGTTGTTGTCGACGTGAAATTTCTTGGCGCAGTCACTGATCAGGTCACAGTAGTCACCAGCCGGTAGACCTGGACACAGACAATGTTTTACTATATAAGGAGGGGACTCTTGTTACTGTAAACAATGGACAAATATAACATTGCAACCAATTTTACAATAGTTACAAAGGTAAAACTGAACACAGAAAACATTATAAACATAAGTCTACACTATGTAGATGTTTAATCTGGACTCATTACAAACACATTCAGGTCAGTCAATGTTTCAAACGAAGTAAGTTACATTTTAATTATATATTTTTGGGTTAATTAGCATTTAACTAGCTATCAAAGTTATGCTGATAAAACCTTTATAAAGCTTTGCTGATATACCTTTACGTTCCTACCTGTATTGATGTGTCTGTTAAACATATACTTCACATACGTTCCTACCTGTATAGATGTGTTTATTAAAGTTTGATTTTCCCATTGCGAAGAAACCAACATTTCCTCGACTAAACCACATGACGTCACCCTGAACATTCCAGTTTTCAATTCCAGTGTTTAATACGTCATTCCTGTACCTCACCATGTTGGCAATCACCTTCCACCTATGGATATAATAGAACAGATAAAATACAGACATATGCCATTAAAATAAACGGTCATGATGGAGTACAAACTAGACCAAATGCCAGGAGCATTGACGGCCATGATGGAGTACAAACTAGACCAAATGCCAGGAGCATTGACGGCCATGATATTGACGGTCATGATGAAGTACAAACTACACCAAATATCAGGAGCAGTGACGGCCATGATGGAGTACAAACTACACCAAATGCCAGGAGAATTTATCTCTTTAGAGTCCGTGTATATGAAAATACAATAAATTTGAAACAATATGGAGAACAAAAAGCAGACCAAGCGATAAAATGAATGTTAAAGATCAATGAATTTCATAAGTGATTGTGATCAATGAATATCATAAGTGATTGTGATACTTATGTATGTCTAAATACAAAATTACTCTGAGTTGGCAGTCACCCGACGACGTTCAGTGTCCACTTGTGACCAGCCATTTCGCTACTCACAAACCAAAAATGCTTTAAAATGTGTGCAAGGCTTTTAAAGAATTTCTATGATTGTACTGTTTTGGTCAGAACAGCCCCCGAAACCAGGCAACCGTGGTAAACATCCAATCTTTAAGTGGAGTGGAAACTAAGAGGCGAGAGGGGGTTACGTTGGCAAAGTGTATTGCTGGAAGGTTGTAATATAACTAAACAAATAATCTATTGATTTAAAAATTAAATATTACTAGAAAAAACAATCGTAAATAAACATAGGCATGTACATACACAGTTTGAATTAAATAACCTGTGGTTTTAATATATTTCTGATGCGGCTGCGGTGAAGCCCATGCTAGACATTCAAAGGAATGTCACTACAAAATTTTACCAATAATTGTTACAAGCTATGTTTAGTATCAGGGGAAATCAACGACACATCATCCAAATCAGAGATTTACCTGTGTTCACAGACCCATCCATTACCACAGGAGCCGTCAGCGTTGATGGTCACATCTTTGATGACGTCACCATCGTGGGGAGGTGGCTGTGAGTGGTCAGTAAAGTAATAGCTACTCATCACACGTGCAAACCCATAGTTGAAAGCCAAGGTGAAGGCCACAGCTCGTTTGTACTCCACAGGGTTCTAATCAAGTGAAAGGGAAAATGTAAACATATTTAACATGGAGGTTTCTCCATTAACTAATTTTTAAGGTTTTAACGTCAGCTATTGCTACCTATTTATCTTCTATATACATATTTATCTATATAAATAATAGCGGTGTGTGTTCTGCGTTAAATCGAAAGTAAATAGTACAACAGCATTGCAGTTAAAAATCGTCAAACGTATACAATAGTAATAAAAATCATGAAAAATTAGGATCTGTCCGAAACCAAAAATAACCTAGCATACTTGTCAAAACTAAGGAAATATAACTCTATGCAAAGGTTTTGCAGGGTACAGCTAGTCTATCAATATTTATCAACTATCTTTCCATCAATCTTCTGTATTTTAGTGAATAATATTTGCCTTCTGTGGTGCCTCCATAGCCATTTCACACTCGGATATTGTGGGAATGTGAGAAAGGAACAACAAAAACGGCTCATTATTGGTTGATAGGATCAAGAGATAAACATCTTATCCATACAGGAACATTATTGATCTACTAATACACACACAAACACACCCCCCCCACACACACACACACATATATATATATATATATATATATATATATATATATACTTAATTATCTAATAATAATTTAATTTACCCAACCATATACTAACATCAAAATGTAGCTGGCCATTTCTCTGGTTATCATGGTTATCCATAAACACAAAGGCGTGTTCTGTAGGCGCCATACCCCAGTCAAGATGGACGACACCTCTGAGATTTTCAAAGTGGTTGATGGCGTATTTCAATTGCTCTCCGTAATTAAACTCTGGGAATAAAAAAAAATGAGCAAACAGGTACAAAGTTGGATTTGAAAAAAGATTATTGACAATTGTGATATATCAACAATAAGTTTGACAAACATATGTAATTTACTTGATGGATAACTGTTTACTATATACGCTTCTAATACACTGTAGGTAAATCCATTTTACAAGTTTGGCTTATGATGTAAAGAATTAAAGAATTGTCGACTTGTTGGCTTCCATTAGGCTTTCTTCAACAAATATTATATATATATATATATATATATATATATATATATATATATATATATATATATATATATATAAGTTTATTGCACTCCCCTTTCCCAACTATTCCAGGGCTGGGGACCTGCCAACAGATATCTGACATGAATTGAAATGAAAAGGGCCTTTAAAAGCCCAGTGCGCTTGAGACCTGTTGCAGAGTCTCTTGCAGCCACAAGCAGTTCAAGGAATTTAGGTTAAGCAAGTAAATAAGCAATGTCACAGAACAATCTGACCACTTGTCAGGTGAACAGAGGTTCATAATTGTTTGCATCATACTGGATACATATTATTAAGCGTTCAACCGCATTGAGGTTTATATTAACTCCCTTTCTCTAGACAACGGCAGAAGTCATTACTGAGTTGTTGATGGTTAAGTAGCTTCGTGAAGCAATGAAAATATTCTGTTGTGGTACAGGTTGAACAAAAAAGTCTGGTGCACTTTAATATTTCATAGTGACTAGAATGTTGTACTTAAATACGCCATTGTGACTAGTATGTTGTATCCAACTGTATTAGAATATAAAAGTAGAATGAGAAAATGTCCATCTGTGACTGCCAGTATTTCACCAAAATAATATTCTCCCACAGTCAACAGATTAGATGACAGGGTCAGTACTTTGAGGTCAATGTTTATATTTAGAAAATTAAAATAAAACACATTGCCTAAAGGTTAAACACGGACTAATTCTGCACCTAATTTAAGACAGCAGATAAATAAACTAAAATAGAGCGCGTAATTTTTTACTGTGAAAGAAACTTCATGTAGACATGTACAGTAAATCTTCGTAAAATGCCTAGTTTGATCTGTATAAAGAACTTGGCAAACATATTTAAATAAAAACGGTTCTAAAAATCTAACCCCTTACCTTTACCACAAATTACTTGAGTGGCTAAAAATATAACCCCTTTCCTTTACCATAAATTACTTGAGTGGCTAAAAATATAACCCCTTTCCTTTACCACAAATTACTTGAGTGGCTAAAAATATAACCCCTTTCCTTTACCATACATTACTTGAGTGGCTAAAAATATAACCCCTTTCCTTTACCACAAATTACTTGAGTGGCTAAAAATATAACCCCTTTCCTTTACCATACATTACTTGAGTGGCTAAAAATATAACCCCTTTCCTTTACCATACATTACTTGAGTGGCTAAAAATATAACCCCTTTCCTTTACCACAAATTACTTGAGTGGCTAAAAATGCCGCCTCTGGTAAGTGCCGCCCCTGTGCGGACTGCCCACCAACCCCCTTCCTCCTCCTAGCTACGCACCCCACTATCTAAATTTGACTATTGTCCAAGCTAAGATTGTTACATGACTCGCTTTCTGATTAAGTCATAACCAACATCCTTAAATACTTGCACTATGACTTTCGTTACCATTAATACATCACAAACAGTAATATGACAAATGACTATAAGTATCACTACCTGTCACATATCCAAGGTGATAATATTCAGACGCGTGGACTGCTCCACCTGCAATAACTTCTTGGTAAAAAAATGGCCGCCCACCATCGACATTGTGCAACTATTTGGGAAATATTATTACACATGTGTATTGTGAATTGAGTTTTCATACACATTTCATAAAACATAATAAACACTAAGAATACACACAAAAAATAATTTAATGCACAATTTCTTTGAATTAACCAAGTATACAAAATTGGTTGTTAAACCTCTCATTTATTATGGTAGGAATGAGTTACGTCACGTGCTGTAGTTTTAGGATTTACGTGTTGTAGTGTTAGGAATTACGTGCTGTAGTGTTAGGAATTACGTGCTGTAGTGTTAGGATGAGTTACGTGCTGTAGTAGGAATGAATTTAAGTGCTAGAACACGTCTGCAAATGTTGTCATGTTGAAATATATTTTTCCTTATCTACTTTGATCCTGATAATTTTATATAAATACATAGGGCTTCATTTCTATAGTAGTGAAGCCGGGTAATCGTAGGCCAGATAATCGAAAGTCTTATAGGGCTAACAAGTTCATTAATTGTCAGAAAAACCAATATATTTGGACATCGCAGCTGTAGTAAAAGAAGTGCTTACTCTTGACCAGATGACGTCCAAGTCTCCGGGCCACATGTGTTTCGCCGCGTCCACCCTGAATCCAGCCATGCCCATGTCGATCAAGCTGTTTAGATAGTCGGCGATTTTCCCTCGGACCCACTCTTTCTCCTGCCATAGGTCAGTCAGTCCGCCCATGTTGCAGTTTCTGACGTCATTGACATCGTCGTAACTTGAGGAAATAAAGTTACAACAGTTCACAGTCAAAATTTATATCAACTCACAGTAAAAAGTTATATCAACTCACAGTCAAAAGTTTTAACATATCACAGTCAAAAGTTATAAAAATCTCACAGTCAAAAGTTATAAAAATCTCACAGTCAAAAGTTATAAAATCTCACAGTCAAAGTTTTAACATATCACAGTCGAAAGTTATAAAAATCTCACAGTCAAAAGTTATAAAATCTCACAGTCAAAAGCTATAAAATCTCACAGTCAAAAGTTTTAAAATCTTACAGTCAAAAGTTTTAACATATCACAGTCAAAAGTTATAAAATCTCACAGTCAAAAGTTATAAAATCTCACAGTCAAAAGTTATAAAATCTCAAAGTCAAAAGTATAAAATCTCACAGTCAAAAGTTTTAAAATCTTACAGTCAAAAGTTTTAACATATCACAGTCAAAAGTTATACAATCTCACAGTCAAAAGTTATAAAATCTCACAGTCAAAAGTTATAAAATCTCAAAGTCAAAAGTTATAAAATCTCAAAGTCAAAAGTTATAAAATCTCACAGTCAAAAGTTATAAAATCTCACAGTCAAAAGTTATAAAATCTCAGTCAAAAGTTATAAAAATCTCAAAGTCAAAAGTTATAAAATCTCACAGTCAAAAGTTATAAAATCTCACAGTCAAAAGTTATAAAATCTCACAGTTTAAAGTTATAAAATCTCACAGTCAAAAACTATAAAATCTCACAGTCAAAAGTTTTAACATATCACAGTCAAAAGTTTTAACATATCACAGTCAAAAGTTATAAAATATCACAGTCAAAAGTTTTAACATACCACAGTCAAAAGTTTTAACATATCACAGTCAAAAGCTATAAAATCTCACAGTCAAAAGATAAAGCCGTTCTTAAAGGTTAGCAAATAGGATGACTAACAAAACAGAGCCGGGTGAAGGTTGCTTTGGGCTTAAGGTTTATTGTCAAAGAGGGCAAAATGACCAAACATATAACAAAAGTGAGTTAAACTGAAAAACGAGGAGTGATTTTATTTCAGGACTTTAGGCTTTAGCCTATTAGCCTAATGGTCAATCCAACCCTTCTCCTAGGACCCCTTTCCCCCAAGGCCCAAAGTGTACCTTCCAGAACGAATGCCTACCAAATCTTATAGTGCAGGAACCCTGGCCAATGATTTTGCCTGTGGCCAAGTTGCTGGAATAACCTAAAAAAAGCCTGTGTCTAAGCATCAAGGAAAGAGTGGGCACCACACACACAGAAATCATGGTCGAGTTTATCTTTTCAATTTCGAAATTCATCAACTTTATTGTCGGTCAAATTTATAATACAAGTAAAACACAAAAATGAATAACTTTAGTTAATTGTGTTCGTTGATATGAAGCTGTACGGTGGTACATTAAAATACACAACAAACAAAAAAAACATTTAGGTCAGATTCTCTTAAGATGATTGGGCAAATTATGGTTCCGATAATGTAGGCCTACAATAATTTTTAAAAAATAAATATCAGTGTCAATTAAGCCTACTTAGTTAACGAGCATACCCCATGACCGACAAAAGAAAAAGATCTAAAGCCAATTCGGTTCAGTTTATATTCGTAGATGAGAACTGTCTTATCCCTTATGATCACGCATTGTTTAATTATTGCGTTGCCCCCTTTTTGGTATATCAGGTGCTTGTGACATGGTTTTAGCAAGGTCAAGCATGTATTAATACGAATGATGAAATATTGTCATTCACCCACGCATTACCCACCAATTAACCTTCATCTTTGGTTTGGCGCGAAATCTACCCACGCAATAGCATTGACCTATAGTTTTGGCGGGAAGCAGCCCACTCACTATATGCTTGCATGTAATTAAAAGGTAGATGACGGAATAATAAGAAGGTACGGAGGATGTAGGAACAAAGGAGTACAGTGGAGTGAAGAAAGTTACGGTTGTTAGAGAGTTCATGTAGTGGGTTATGAGTTCATACAGAGTAGACACATGTGGAATAGGACAATGCAGTGAAGAGTTACGGTTGTTGGAGAGTTCATGTAGTGGATTATGAGTTCATACAGCGAAGACACATGTGGAGTAATGTATTCATGGATATTATAGTAAGATGTTATTTATTGGTGAACTCCTCAGCTGTTAATCATTTCATTCTATTTATTTGTGCATTTCTCAATTGGATTATCATCTTGTAACACACCATATTTATTCTATATATTATGCACTGTTTTTATTCTGTTTGTCACTTTTGATCCCCACTCTGCCACCATATATCAGATGCTTAGGGCATCAAGACAACTGTAGACCTACTCAAAAGTAAAACACCGCCATTTTGTTATGCCTGTGACGTCACGTATCTTAATATACAATGAAATTTAGGTAAAGAAAATATTTTTTAGCTAACATAGAATTATTAGCGAGTAATTTTTTTTTCTGTCCATTTCACTTGATTCAAGGTAAAACATTTGTATTAGGATATGAAAGAATCGTTTATCTGGTGGTTGGACTGTCGTTAAAAATTACCCTTCACAGTAAAGACAGGTTATAAAAATTCTTAGTCAAATGATAAGTCGTTGCAAAATACAACAAACAACGTATAAAGAGAATGAACATTGCGTCAACTGTTTTTGTTTGTATCTTGTTGATGGTGTTTTTTTTTTTTTTGGAATGTCTAGTTTGCAACAATGGTTACAGATGGTAGGTCAGAAATAATGGGTGTCAATCAGTAAACTTCATCATCCACAGCGGGCATACTGACGCCCACAACCACTCGCATTCATTCAGCCATATTAGACATAGCTCATGTGAAGAAACTCACTTGTGAATGTTGTTATCGGAATTAGGACATCTTCCGACCATGTTGAAGTCGGATATGCTGTAGGGTACTCCAGAAAACTCCCGTTTGGTGGCGTCAAAGTGACTTCCGGCTGAGCCAGTTCCACTAAAACCAATACCAGCCATGTGGTTGATAACAACGTCCGCGTAAATTCTAGAAAAAAAAATTTAGATGAAGCTTCGCAAATGGTGACACATAGCGAATTCTCTCTCTCTCTCTCTCTTTCTCTCTGTCTCTCTCTTTCTCACACACACATATACATATATATGTATACATATATATAATAGGCATACAATTATAAATCAAAGGATGGTTTGGATGCAATGTTAAAATCACATGGTTGTACATTTCGGAACACATATGCATACTATGACACTCATATGACTCAACAGTTGGATGTAATATAGACTTGAATTGTTTGGCAAACATGGTTTCCGATTGGGCGGTATTTCACCACTTTATTGGCACTGGGAAAATCGACATGTTTGATTTTTTTTTTTCAAATTTCCCCCGGGCGCTACTTGAGCTAGTTACGCCACTGCAATGTCTGGCTAGGCTCACCTGACTCCAACTCGTTTACACCTGTTAATCATGTCCCTCAACTCCGCCTCTGTACCACTTCGGCTAGTGAGTTTATAACTCACAGGAGCATATCTTTCAGACCAAGGTCGATTGGGTCTTTCAACCAAATGCTCGTTGGGTGGGGAGATCTGTTTTGATTATAGAATAAATAATGTTGTACTGTGTAAACATATCTATTGTTGTACTGTGTAAACATATCTATTGTTGTACTGTGTAAACATATCTATTGTTGTACTGTGTAAACATATCTATTGTTGTACTGTGTAAACATATCTATTGTTGTACTGTGTAAACATATCTATTGTTGTACTGTGTAAACATATCTATTGTTGTACTGTGTAAACATATCTATTGTTGTACTGTGTAAACATATCTATTGTTGTACTGTGTAAACCTATTTATTTTTATGCTGTAAACATTCCCTTTTTGTATGTAATGTTGTACTGTAAACATACCAATTGTTGTACTGTAAACATACATATTATTGTACTGTAAACACGCCAATTGTGTCTTTATTTTTTTTAGCCCTGAAGAGAATGTTGTTTGGCTAACAATTGATATGGACCATTGAATGTGTATATCACAAATTATAACTAGCATTAGTTGTGGTTGTATTATCGTTGTTGTTTTTGTTCTGATCATTTCTGTTATGAATGTTACTAAACAATACCTGCCCACCATATTAATAATATGCCTGACGCAACTCACCTGCCCATCATATTAATAATATGCCTGACGCTACTCACCTGCCCATCATATTAATAATATGCCTGACGCAACTCACCTGCACACCATATTAATAATATGCCTGACGCAACTCACCTGCCCATCATATTAATAATATGCCTGACGCAACTCACCTGCACACCATATTAATAATATGCCTGACGCTACTCGCCTGCCCATCATATTAATAATATGCCTGACGCAACTCACCTGCCCATCATATTAATAATATGCCTGACGCTACTCACCTGCACACCATATTAATAATATGCCTGACGCTACTCACCTGCACACCACAAAAACCTTTTGGACCCAGGAAACGTTCACATTCTAATGCAATGTCTGTCCACTTCCAGTTGAACAGGTGGACAATGACCTGTTTGTTACCGCAGTGGGCGTCATGGTAAGGCAGCTGACCGCTGACCCCTGGATAGCAGGTAGAGAAAGAGACTTCGGTCATTTTTTTTTTGTGTCAACAATAGTAAAACATTTTAAATAGAACAGAAAAAAAACCCAGCTGGAGTGGGCTATGCCGGGAGTTGGGGAGAGGGGTGGAGTACTGCACTGGGGCCAGTGAGAGTATCATACCCGGGGTGAAAGTTTAACTTAGTTGTTTCAAGATGCTAAGAGAGTCTTCTGTGGTACGACCGTTAAAGTAGAGCCGACTTTCTCAGTCGGGCCCCCAAACGGAAATGACTGGTGACGTCATGACAGTTATGTGGATCACTAGGAAATTGCAATGGGCCCCTGGACAAATCAGTTTCCTACAAACTCTCATACAGTAGGTGGTCAACTTGTATCAAGTCTCTGTTAGTGGGCACCCAGAGTAAATACCAGCAAACCTGGCATTAAAATGACTTTGTGTTGGTCATTGAAACATGTTTTACAGTGGAGTTTATTTAACAGTAAATGTGTTCGTCATTGAAACATGTTTTACAGCACTGGGATTTATTTAACAGTAAATGTGTTGGTCATTGAAACATGTTTTACAGTGGAGTTTATTTAACAGTAAATGTGTTGGTCATTGAAACATGTTTTACAGCACTGGGATTTATTTAACATAAGAAAAAAAATAAAGACCCATGCAGAGCCGGCGGTCTACCTTTAAAATATCTTTTAAACCACTTATGGGAAGTTTTTCATCCCCACCATAGCCGATAGTGTGATGGTCCTGACAGTACCTCGGGAGACTTATGATGGTGACTGGGAAATAGTAACCCACAGCATACAGACCCACGGCATACAGACCCACGGCATACCGACCCTCAGCATACAGACCCACGGCATATAGACCCACGGCATACAGACCCACGGCATACCGACCCTCAGCATACAGACCCACGGCATATAGACCCACGGCATACAGACCCATGGCATACAGACCCACAGCATACATACCCATAGCATACAGACCCACAGCATACAGATCCACGGCATACAGACCCACAGCATACAGATCGTGCTATAGAATCAAGGTCCGGCTCGCTACCTAGGCGTCACCAAGCCATCCTTACAGGGTCGGCGTTCGGCCGATTTGATCGATTTCTCCAAATTTTGCCCCCGCGCATGGCAGGGCGCCTGGCAAATTACATTTAGTATTAATAGTAATAGCTGTTATTGTAAAATAAATGGAAGAGTGGCGTCGCAAGCATCTGTTTAAATTGGGCCCATCATTTCGTACGGCCGGCTCTGCAACCTTACATATCATTAGATGTGTTCGTTTAGCAGACAGTCATATTTAGTTAATAAACAGCACAAATATTTTAATGAACAATTTCAACACAGTGCTTGGGGCAGCCAATGGCAAACTACGGACCGAAGGCCTAATCTGGCCCGCCAGACTGTTTAACCCAGCCCTAGGTCCGCCAGTGTTTCATGGTGCAGCATAACACAAACCTTTTATATTATGAGTTAAGTTATGACGTTTAATGTGTTTTAGTTTCATGTCAACACTCGGTCCATCTGCTCATGGTCCTGCTCGCCGGTCAAATTTACGAGCCCAATGTGGCCCGCAACTCAAAAAGTTTGCCCACCCCTGGCTTAGGGCCTTCACATATTTAAATATTTAGTGAAATAATTATACGTTGCTATGTTTCATCAGTAGGCCTAGACTCAAAATTACATTTAACTTGCACATCCAAAAATAAAGGTTTCTGCATACAAGTTATAAATGTATTACACGTTACTTTTGAAAATCGTGAACTGGTGCACTCATTTTTTTAAAAAAATAGGTCTAAAAATTAGAAGTTAATTTTGATTCCTGAACAAAAAATAAATACAAAGCTTTCGTTGTTAACGTGTATTAATAAACAATTAAAAAATAGTTTAGAAAGAAAACCAATCAACTAACCAGCAAAACATAGAACACTTAGTATTACAATAAACATCGCAGTCAGGGTTTAATCTTATCTCTGGTAACGTACAAATACAAATGAAAAGTTCTCTTTTCAATCATGTTTTATCTGTCAAGCTGGTTAGTTCTTACTATTGATTCACTTAGATCGAGACTTTAATAGTGGACTGGCCCATGATATGACAGGCGAATAGTTGCAGTGGACTGGCCCGTGATATGACAGGCGAATAGTTGCAATGGACTGGCCCGTGGTGTTACAGGCGAATAGTTGCAGTGGACTGGCCCGTGATATGACAGGCGAATAGTTGCAATGGACTGGCCCGTGGTGTTACAGGCGAATAGTTGCAGTGGACTGGCCCGTGGTGTTACAGGCGAATAGTTGCAGTGGACTGGCCCGTGATATGACAGGCGAATAGTTGCAATGGACTGGCCCGTGAAATGACAGGCGAATAGTTGCAATGGACTGGCCCGTGATATGACAGGCGAATAGTTGCAATGGACTGGCCCGTGATATGACAGGCGAATAGTTGCAATGGACTAGCCCGTGATATGACAGGCGAATAGTTGCAATGGACTGGCCCGTGATATGACAGGCGAATAGTTGCAATGGACTGGCCCGTGATATAACAGGCGAATAGTTGCAATGGACTGGCCCGTGATATGTCAGGCGAATAGTTGCAATGGACTGGCCCGTGGTGTTACAGGCGAATAGTTGCAGTGGACTGGCCCGTGATATGACAGGCGAATAGTTGCAGTGGACTGGCCCGTGATAGGACAGGCGAATAGTTGCAGTGGACTGGCCCGTGATATGACAGGCGAATAGTTGCAATGGACTGGCCCGTGATATGACAGGCGAATAGTTGCAATGGACTGGCCCGTGATATGACAGGCGAATAGTTGAAATGGACTGGCCCGTGATATGACAGGCGAATAGTTGCAATGGACTGGCCCGTGGTGTTACAGGCGAATAGTTGCAGCGGACTGGCCCGTGGTGTTACAGGCGAATAGTTGCAGTGGACTGGCCCGTGATATGGCAGGCGAATAGTTGCAATGGACTGGCCCGTGGTGTTACAGGCGAATAGTTGCAGTGGACTGGCCCATGGTGTTACAGGCGAATAGTTGCAGTGGACTGGCCCGTGATATGACAGGCGAATTGTTGCAATGGACTGACCCGTGAAATGACAGGCGAATAGTTGCAATGGACTGGCCCGTGATATAACAGGCGAATAGTTGCAGTGGACTAGCCCGTGATATGACAGGCGAATAGTTGCAATGGACTGGCCCGTGATATGACAGGCGAATAGTTGCAGTGGACTAGCCCGTGATATGACAGGCGAATAGTTGCAATGGACTGGCCCGTGATATGACAGGCGAATAGTTGCAGTGGACTGGCCCAAGATATGACAGGCGAATAGTTGCAGTGGACTGGCCCGTAATATGACAGGCGAATAGTTGCAGTGGACTGGGCCGTGATATGACAGGCGAATAGTTGCAATGGACTGGCCCGTGATATGACAGGCGAATAGTTGCAATGGACTGACCCGTGATATGACAGGCGAATAGTTGCAATGGACTGGCCCGTGATATGACAGGCGAATAGTTGCAATGGACTGGCCCGTGATATGACAGGCGAATAGTTGCAATGGACTGGCCCGTGATATGACAGGCGAATAGTTGCAGTGGACTGGCCCGTGATATGACAGGCGAATAGTTGCAGTGGACTGGCCCGTGATATTTCAGGCGAATAGTTGCAATGGACTGGCCCGTGGTGTTACAGGCGAATAGTTGCAGTGGACTGGCCCGTGATATGACAGGCGAATAGTTGCAAAAGACTGGCCCGTGATATGACAGGCGAATAGTTGCTATGGACTGGCCCGTGGTGTTACAGGCGAATAGTTGCAGTGGACTGGCCCGTGATATGACAGGCGAATAGTTGTACAAGTTGGCCCATCTACATAGGTCCAATACATTATTTTTTTTATTGCCACTTGTCATTTATCTTCTAATGTAAAAACATTTTGATTAAGTATTTGGATCATCCACACTTTTAATTTTAGAAATGATAATTTATATAAATATGTGTAAAGATAAAATGAGTTTTATGTTTTTTTTTAGTGCATTTTTTTAAAGTTTACTTTTTATTTTAAAACTAGCTGAACAGGCCCGGTACCCGGACCGGCTATAAGGCACGCAGTTGGAGTTGAAAATGGTGATATATATTTGAGCGCTTTAACAATCAGTCTATATACAAAAATAGTATGTCTATCTACTCGAAGTGGCCCCAAATGACATGATCAGATTATTGTATCCAAAACACATTTAAGGGACACTTAATAATACATAAAAGAAGTTCATATTTTATATAGTTCATCCCAAAGAAAATAATCCTCATTATGGGCATAGAATCCAGGCTTGCGGAGCCGCCAAATTTTTTTTCGGCTCCGGCTCCCACAAATTTGACGGCTCCGGCTCCCTATAAAGATAGTATCAAACGAGACAATAAATTTTTGTAATTGCGCCACGCAAACATGCCGATGATAAAAAGTTATGCAAATTTTGTCGCGTTCACCCCCATAGAAGGCCCGAAGCGTGCGGGGGGACCGGGGCCCCCTGTGTTTTGTCTGGCCCCCTCTGGTTATTTGTTCTACTTAGTAAAATGTATTACCTGCCCCCCTGCTATTGCCTGGCCCCTGCTGTAGAATGCCTAGCCCCTGCTGTAGAATTTTCACGATACGGGGCTGCCCCATAGTCAGGAACTTGAAAAATATACGCATGTTGGTTTTACTAAAAACAAACCATTTCAGTGCATCCAGAATCATATCATTATTTTCGACCGAGGTTTCACTAGTCGCCATTTTCATAAGTAATAAAAAGTTATTTCAATGATCAAATTAGCAAATAGTAAAATGATACATTATTTAAAATTTTTTAAAGACTTCAGTATTTATATTTACTATTCATAAATTCGAAGTGACTATTCGGACCCGGGTACCAATAAACTCCGATTTTTATTCGGACCCCCGTCCCAATAAAGTCTGATACTTATTCGGACCCGTGGCAAATATGCACTTAGCTTAGCTATACATACACTTTACTATATTTGAATTGTATGATTTAATCGTTACTCAGTGTTTAGGGTTCCACTAAGCGGACTCTGTATTATTATTTTTTCGGGTTCCGTCTAATAAAGTTTAAATATAGCTAAGCTTAGTGCATATTTGCCACGGGTCCGAGTAACAATTGGATTTTATTGGGGCCCGGGTCCGTATAGCCACAGCCTTATAAATTTATATACTCTATTTCAGATATTCTGTTTATAATAAAATTGTTACATACAGAAAGCGACCATTTTGTTTTTAGTCTAATACAAATTCGCGGCAGCCCCGTAGCGTGAAAATTCTACAGCAGGGGCCAGGCATTCTACAACAGGGGCCAGGCAATAGCGGCAGGGGGGGCAGGTAATACATTTTACTAAGTAGAGCAAATAAGCAGAGGGGGCCAGACAAACCGCCGGGGGGGCTAAGCCCCCCTGGCCCCCACACACGCTACGGGCCTGATTCGCGGTCAAATAAAAATACGAAAGGACGCGTTCTATTTGTCGTCTTAGTAAAAATTTATTTTAAATGATTGATACAATTATTCTATGAAATAAAACTTTTAACTTTATATATAACAAAATAACATGCCATTAAAAAAAATTCGGAGGGTAAACAAGATTTAAAACGAACACAAAACAATTCCCCGTTAAAGATTTCTTGTGGTGATGTGCGTGCACGCTATCATTTTAACGCTGTTACTGTTCGTAAAAATAACAACATTTCAAATTGTAGGAAGCAAACAATCAAACAAATTTGGAATTTTAAAGCTAAAAAAAAAATTCTGCTGTAAAAAAAAAGCATTTGGGAACCGTGGAGCCGCCAGATTTTTTCGGCTCCGGCTCCAGCTCCAGCAAAAAGTAGCTGCTCCCGGCTCCGGCTCCGCAAGCCTGATAGAATCTTAACAAAAACAACCCCCGACCATTAAACTTTGAATCTAACATCCATTTCTCTTCCACTTATCCCCACACCCATCCTTCCCCCCTCCCCCGCCCGCCAATCCCCTTCCACTCAAGACATGCTCGAACCGCAGTGGATCTCAATATACATACGACAAACCCTGTTAACAATACCACGTGACACTTCTCCCTACCTCCCCCCCCCTTCAAACGCTCCTTTCCAAACCCTACACCCCCAATAGTTCTTTTTTTTTATAATTTTATAATTTATCATGTTTAATATCAGGCTTGCGGAGCCGCCAAAATTTTTCCTGCTCCGGCTCCCACAAATTTGACGGCTCCGGCACGGCTCCGGCTCCCTATTAAGATAGAATCACACGAGGCAAAAATTTTTGTAATTGCACCACGCAAACATGCCGCTGATAAAAAGTTATGCACATTTTGCCGCGTTCACCCCCATAGTCAGGAACTTGAAAAATATACGCATGTCGGTTTAGCTAAAAACAAATCATTTCAGTGCATCCAGAATCATATCATTATTTTCGACCGAGGTTTCAGTATTGATAATTATTATTTATAAATTCGAAGTGACTATTCGGACCGGGTACCAATAAACGCCGATTTTTATTCGGACCCCGTCCCAATAAAGTCTGATTGTTATGCGGACCCGTGGGAAATATGCACTTAGCTTAGCTATACATAAACATTATTATTGTTTTTTTTATAATTGTTTGAATTGTATGATTTAATCGTTACTCAGTGTCTAGGGTTCCACTAAGCGGACTCTGTATTATTATTTTTTTTCGGGTTCCGTCTAATAAAGTTTAAATATAGCTAAGCTTAGTGCATATTTGCCACGGGTCCGAAAAACAATCGGATTTTATTGGAACCCGGGTCCGTATAGCCACAGCCTTATAAATGTATCTACTCTATTTCAGATATTCTGTTTATAATAAAATTGTTAATACAGAAATCGACCATTTTGTTTTTAGTCTATTACAAATTTGCGATCAAATAAATAATACGAAATGACGCGTTCTATTTGTCGTCGTAGTAAAAATGTATTTTTAATGATTGATACGTTAGTACAATTATTCTATGAAATAAAACTGTTTTAACTTTATATATAACAAAATAACATGCCATTAAAAAAATTTAGAAGGGTATACAAGATTTTTAACGAACACAAAACAATTCCCCATTAAAGATTTCTTTCATTTCTATCATATAAACGCTGTTACTGTTGTGGCGTTAGTAAAAATGACAGCATTTCAAATTGTAGGAGGCAAACAATCAAATAAATTTGGAATTTTAAAGCTAAAAAAAAAATTCTGCTGTAAAAAAAAAACATTTGGGAGCCGTGGAGCCGCCATATTTTTTCGGCTACGACTCCGCAAGCCTGTTTAACATGACGTATTTAAAAAAAAAAAGAGAAAAATAGCGATGTTGCATCTCGAATCGTCTGCTTGACTCCCCCCCCCCCTTTTCTGCAACCATTTGGTTTATTCCCACCCCTATCCCAACCAACTCGGTAATATATATTTGAGCGCGTTAACAATCAGTCTATATACAAAAAATAGCTTTTTATATAATTCATCCCAAAGAAAATAATCCTCATTATGGGTACAGAAGCTTAACAAAAACAGCCCCGGACGATTAAACTTTGAATCTAACATCCAACTTTACATAATTTGCGCATTCCAACTTTACATAATTTGCGCACACTACTCCATATCATTTAAAAATCTTAATTCATTAATAAGAAATCCTTGTTGTGTTTAGAATTCCCCAGCATTTCATTTTTATTCACGAAAGAGCCATTTGATGAACGAAATGCGCACCAAACATACTCTCATTTAGTAAGTTGCCTCTTGTCAGTTACCATAATTCTGGAATTCCCCAGACTATTTTTATACTGGCGGTCGACGCGCGCTGTTTTTTTTTTTAACTCCGCGAAGGTGTGACTCAGACTTTTTTTTATAGCAATGTACTCTTTCAACTCGTGCGGTGCCGTGTATTTGTAACGTGCAGACATGTGGCTTTTATTGCCATGAACATCCTATAAGCCGCACGGTGTGAAAGTCTGTCGAACCACCGTCTATGTTAGCCGATTATGTATATAGAAGACTAGTAGAAAAACCTGCTGAAGCTGGCTGAACGAAATCCAACAGAAGGGATAACAAAGAAACAATACTGCAATAGAAAAGAACATTGGCTTTTATTGTCATGAACGTCCTTAAATACAACGCAAACACCGCACGATATGAAAACTACCCACAATTACACGCATACACCGCACGATATGAAACCTACTTGAGGGAGACACACGGGTTAGACGATTATGTATTTAAGGATTTTCCACATGTTAGTTTGAAAGAATTAAACTTTCGATTGTATTATTATTATTATTATTATTGCACACAATAACATTATTTAATTTAGAAAGTCTGTATAAGACTAAAATAAAACTTAAACTATTTCACGCTATTCCGTACTGGTGACATTATCATGACATGCATTGTATTTGTTTGTATTAGAGTGACAATCTCAAAGGGAATTTTTTCCCAATATAAACATTCAGGGACGAACTCATGTCATTTAAGGCACAGAAGAAAATATTGGGGCCTATATAACAAAAGAAAGAGAAAGGAGTTTACATTTGGGCTCTGTGGGGGGGGGGGACTACATATTCATGATCCCTGGGCGCGCGTCTGCATATTTTCTGCTTACCTTTCTAATGTGATACTTGGGCACATGGTTTGGTGACGAGTCACGCAACAGATTGGCGACATTATTTAAAGTATTGGATTTTTTAAACGAAAATTATATGTCGCTTCGTTCCTCTAGATAATCTTTCTAGTACTACTTGGGGTACGAGTATCGTCGGTTGAGAACTCGGTGGTAGATTGTCCTGACCGTTGGGGGGTTGGGGGGGGGACTAGTTATCAAAATTTCTCAGGGCCCCAGAATTGAAACCTTATTTTTTAATAGTATTTTTTTTTGTTTAGGTAGCCTAATGTTTGTTTGTATAGAGCCACCAAAAAGTACAGCATAGCCACAAAAACATCATAACGTTACTTTTTCCCCTTTACTGACAGCCTCTCAAAAGATTTAAGGAGTTGTTTTTTTTAAGCTAATTTTTTTTATTATTGTCTTCTTAAATATGACTATTTAGTACATTCGAGTTTCTGCTAATAATCCTAGTCTAATACAGGCTCGTAGCGTGAGGGGGGGGCAGGGGACCGCCCTCCCCCCCACCCCCGCGTTTTGTCTGCCCCCCCCTGCTTGTTTGCTCTACTTAGTAAAATGTATTTCCTGCCCCCCCCCCCCGCTCCTGCTATTGGCGCCTGGCCCCTGCTGTAGAATTTTCACGCTACGGGCTGACCTAATATCTCCTTTTAATTGAGTGTAGTCCTATTTTTATTAAATATTTACTACAAAACAATAATATAACTCCTGTCAGTTTGTTCATATGGGTGTTCCTTTTGATATGGGAAAAAACAACAACATCTAAATATTAAGGATATAGACTTTGACATGGTAACAAATGTGAGTCTTATATCAACAAATGTGGTTGTCATGGGAGATCTTGGTGATATAAAAAGAAAGATCTTATTTAAAAGTTTACGAACTGCAGAATGTTGCATTGCAATTAACAGTCTACTTTTTACGGAATGATCTCTTCATAAAATTAATATTAAGATGAATCACACGGTTACATGCCCGTAGCCTGAGACCCCCGTGCATGATTTGAGCCTTTTGACAAAATTTTAATAATAATTAATAATAACGGCTATAAAATATCAATAATTTTCTTCACTTTTGGGTATTTTGGGCAGCATTGGCATTTGAGGCTTCAACAGCCGTTGTGAGAACAGTTTTTCAACCCTCACACGAATGCTCACCCCGTATCGCAGATCAATGTTACAAAAGCGTCGAAGCAATCTTGTCCTGCTTGCATTTGAAAAAGATTTAACAGACAATCTGAATGCTGAAGCATTTTTAGATAAATTCAATGCTAAACTACGACGTGTGCAGATTTGAAACGTATAATAATATATGTTCGCAACCTTGTAATAGTTTTATATATTAATATCTTCTGATGACAACTATAAACTTAAATGAGTTAATAAAATAACATAGACTTCTGACTTCATTTAATACATATGTATACTAAAATAGTAAAGTACCAATTGCGTGATTTCTGCGTGATGTTATTTAATTGGCAAATATACTTTTTAGCAGAATTAATTTTATTTTAAATTGAATAATTGCGACTGGTTTAATTTTTTGTTGATAGATCTGTTCTTTGTTTTCAATATTTTATAAGAAATAACACACAAATAGCTAATCTATATTCGTGCATTTTTGTCGGTCTTCCCGGGTTTTACGTTAAACCAACAGTATAATAATATAAATCAGGTATCTATTACGTAACAAATGTGTAGCAGAACAAATGGTCAATATATTTATAACAGGAATAAGGAATAGGTGAGCCTCAATAAATTTGTATTATTAAAATTCTTTACTATTTAAATTATTTTTAACAAAACTGCAACATGCCACACATTATTGAAACGTAGTTAAAATTATATATTTATAATTATTAGCTAAACAATCGGTACTAAAATGCACCATTCCAGATATGGAACTGAACAAAATTTCTTGGGGAGGGGACTCACCGAGATTCCCTCCCCAAACCTCTCCTCTCCGTTCGCAAGCTTTCGGTGCTTCGCGGTTCCATTTTCACCCCGAACATTTCTTCTGCCCCCCCCCCCCCGATAATTTCTTCTGCCCCCCCCCCCGATAATTTCTTCTGCCCCCCCCCCGATAATTTCTTCTGCCCCCCCCGATAATTTCTTCTGCCCCCCCCCGATAATTTCTTCTGCCCCCCCCCGATAATTTCTTCTGCCCCCCCCCGATAATTTCTTCGGCCCCCCCCCGATAATTTCTTCTGCCCCCCCCCGATAATTTCTTCGGCCCCCTCCCCGATAATTTCTTCTGCCCCCCCCGATAATTTCTTCTGCCCCCCCGATAATTTCTTCTGCCCCCCCGATAATTTCTTCTGCCCCCCGATAATTTCTTCTGCCCCCTGATAATTTCTTCTGCCCCCCCCCCGATAATTTCTTCTGCCCCCCCGATAATTTCATCTGCCCCCCCCCGATAATTTCTTCTGCCCCCCCCCCGATAATTTCTTCTGCCCCCCCCCGATAATTTCTTCTGCCCCCCCCGATAATTACTTCTGCCCCCCCCGATAATTTCTTCTGCCCCCCAGCCCCCCCCCCTTCTTCGAAAATTTCTTCGCCCCCCCCGAAAATTTCTTTTGCCCCCCCAATCCAATAATCCTGGCTACGGGCCTGCATGATTACTTTAGGTCTGTGATTTTTAATACAGAAAACAAAAAACCTAATATACATGGTTTATATAGGGTACCAAAAAATAGATTCTGAGATCGAAATACTTTCTCTACTTTTAGCTTAAGGAGTTAGAAACGAATGTGTATTGAATGAGTCATTGACATTAATAATGTCATTATTATTAGTCTTTTTTAGATTACTACTATTATGTGTGTAAGCAAACCCAGCTATTATATTGCGGTAGATATATTTATTCGCTGCTCACACGTCTCGTGTTGCTCGGCACATCTGTGCTCGAAATATAAAATAGTGCTTCTACACGGTGCACGTAAACTGTACTAATAATAGCATTTTGTGGCCACCGCCCCCTTCTTAATGAGCGTCAAGGGAAATAATACTATTTCCAAAAATTAACTCTACATCGATTATCCCTGATTGTTGTTAAGGGCTAAAGTAACTTGCAAGCCATTACAATCGTATATTCCGCATTTTATAAATAATATATCGGCTAAATAAAAGTCCGGTGTTTTTAATATACCTTTCTTTAGCTGTTAGTAGTTACATTAGCTAGCATCCAATGCAAGGTTGTATTTTTATTGTTATTGCTATACAAGTATACATTATACTATACATTATTTGCCTTTTCTCATTGCATCTGATTAAATATATAAAACCCTTTTTTAAATACAGTTTTCAAAATGTCGCATGATTTTTATTTTTTAAAATAACCAATGTCAGTGGTATAAATATTTTATTTGCATTTTAGAATTATGCAAAGAAATATGATGCAAAATGACCGAACGAAAGTATTACAGCGCGGAGTGGACTGTGTAGGCTAAATGATTATTGTGATTCGGAGCAATCATATTACGATTTATTCTGGGTAAAATCGGATCTTATGGGCAATTATTTTACCTAATTATTAATTACTCATTCCCATTTTATGAAAATATTATAGCTGTGAATTTGCAGACTAGAAGTCTGGTCAAATAGTATCTGTCTAAAATATTAGATTACCAATTATTTGTACAGACTACGGCTTTTCAGAAATTCTTGAGTAACAGTAAATTTCATTTAAATTACATACTCTTCTACTTCTATAATCAAATTATTAATCATGTGTTATTAAATTTAAATATAGCATTAATAAGTCTTCCTTTCTTTTCATATTTCACTTATAATGTAGTCCCAACACAAAAATAATTATTATTTTATTATTATTATTAAATTAATTATAAATTTAAATCATCGGCCTAGTCTGTTGCATTATGTATTAATGATTGTAAAATTTATGAGCTGCAACCTACATGTCATTTTTTAAGTGATTTTTCATAATCTTTCATGCTAGTTGTCGGTTTTAAAACAATAAGGATCCGGCCAGGTAAAAATAAATATTGCGAGGAAAAATTTGTTTTTTTAGCTAACACCTGATATTATGGCAAATAGAACTTATCAAATATTATTGTAATGAAGGTTGAAATCATAATTCTGTAGATTGCAAAACTATAAGTTAATTTAATTTGTTTTATTAATTAATTTAAGGATTAAACAGTTTTTATTTTAAATGTAAGTCATATTGTGATCAGATTTTTTTATAAGCTATTAGAGTTTTAAGTTGTTTTTTGTTCTCATGGTTTTTAACATACTTCAAAGCAAATCAAGATCTGTTTACAATTAAATACATTGTGAACTTTCCATATATTCCCTCGATGTGGTTGACCTATTTCACCACTGTTCCCTTTAAGCTGTGTGCACACATACATAATACTACCAAGCACACAAATGTTTCATTTCCTACTAAAGTCACCCCCCAGCCAATATCTTTTTTGTATATACAGTCTTTGGAAAATTAGAGGGAAGATTGCTTTGGACAGTATAGTTGGATAGTGAAGAGCTAATATTTTTTTACATTAAACTTACCTTATCATTTTATTGTTGTCTTTTAATGTACCTTTCTTTTGCTATTAATAGTTAAATTAGCAAGCATCCAATGCAAGGTTGTATTTTTATTGTTATTGCTATACATTATTTGCTTTTTCTAATTGCGTCTGATTAAATATATTAAACCCTTTTTTAAATACAGTTTTCAAAATGTCACATGATTTTAATTTTTAAAATAACCAATGTCAGCGGTATAAATATTGTATTTGCATTTTAGAATTAAGCAAGGAAATGTATTAAATGGCTCCAAGTTTATGTGTGCAGATGTAAGGCTTTATGATCTGATAAAAATGCGCTTCAATGCCCGTGAATTGTCCTTAGTTGTACAGCAGACGTCAAAATATGACAAACAAGGATATTTACTGATGAAAGAAAAACAAGAAGGTTTCTTCAAAAAATCAGAAGGTAAAATTTGCTTTGAAAAAAAAATTATAGTAAAACATTGTCTTTTCTATTTAATGTAAGAATCATGAGTTTGAAAAATGTAGCTAGTTTTCACCAGATTATAAGAAATTTAAAACCTATTTTTTTCAATGGGATTTCTTTAAAAGAACTTATCAAACATGTATTAATTTGTATTGTACTTGTAATGTAGTGAAGTTTTCACACATTGTCTTTCCATGACAACTCATCTTGTTTGTTCTATCAGCTGATAGATTTTTGATGAGTTGGTTTAACTTTTTTCTGCTTTTATGCCTTCGAATTTTATTTGCAGTTCACACATCTTATTTTTTTTTCATTTTGGCCTTAATCTTAACCTACAAAACTTAACTTAAATGACAATTTACTTTTCCAATTTGACTTTGAAATGCCTGAAAAGAAAATAGAAAAAAATATCAGCGATGTTTACAGAAAGATTATTGATTAAAAAAATTCCTAAATTTTTAGTTTGTAATAATTGTCTTTTATTACATTAAATGTGCTTTAAAATATTTTATTTCAGTATAACGCTGTTAAAACTGATAATAGCAGGATGCTTTTAGAACATGTAATAGACAAAAATATCAACTTTATTTTTAATTTATTCACAGCCTATGTTAATCGGTATGTTAGATTGAAAGGAAATCTTCTCTTTTACTTTAAAAGTAAAGATATTGTAAGTGTTCCCTTTGTTTTTAAATAATAATGTTTAGTATTTTATGGCTCAAGTATATAAGGTATGAAATTTCATGCAATTTCATGACTAATCTTTCAGAAATCAGAACCACTTGGGGTGATAGTTCTTGAAAGATGTGCGGTAGAGCTGGCAGTTGATGAAGAAACCAACAATGGATTCCTTTTGGGTTTGTTAACCTTCATATTGATTATTTCATACATGTTTAAGACATATATATATATATATATATATATATATATATATATATATATATATATATATATTGAGGGTTAAGAATTGATGACACAATTCTAAAAATTCTCACTTAAGAATTATTATTTTTTACTAAACAACTTCAGAATCAATTATAGCATGACAATATAGTCAAATAATTAAATTTTAATTCGCTTTTTGCATCTACAAAAAACTAGTGATTTTTTTTTTTATTTTCTTGATTTTGTTAGTTTTTGAAGGTGAAGAGCAGCCATTTCGATTTGATGCAAGCAGTGAGGATGTAAGAGATGCATGGATCCAGTCCCTGCATATAGCCAGCCATGAATGTCTCAAGATGCAGCTTCAGAGCCTACGAGAACAGCTTCATACCAAAACAGGAAGTGACCCTGTTCAGCTCCCAACTGAAAGCAATTCCACTGTTGATTTTGAGTCTCATTCAGGTTTGTTATTTTTAATTTCTGGTTTTTAATTTTGTTAAGTTTGGTTGGGTTTTTTGAAACCTTTAGGGATGTTTTTTATTTATTTATCATGAACTTTTTGAAGTACTAACTAGCCATTACATTCTACGATTCTCTTTTGTTTTCTATCAGATAACGCAAGCCAAGAGCCTGTTTTAGAAATAGCTTTAGGTAAGTTGAAAAGGTATTTCTTTTAATTAATACTTTTCATCGAATATCAAAAATAAAGTCCCTGTATAGTACACCCACTTTCAAGAATACAATACTATTGACTCTAAATATTTTCTGCTTATTTAATTCTTAACTGTTTATAAAAGTAGATACAAACTGAACCATAGCTAGCTATTGTGGTACTCTCCTCCCAATCTGAAAAGTGCACATTAAATAGCGCACATTAAATAGCGCTCATTAAATAGCGCACATTAAATAGCACTCATTAAATAGCGCACATTTGATGCCCCTTCTAAGTTTGGTGCCCTGTGCGGTCGCACAACTCCTTGTTACTGAATGCAAATATCAAATCAAAGTTAAAACTGTATTTACTGTGTTTGATAACTGTTTGTCAACAAAACTTACTTTGAGAATAAATAAGATGTCCTTTAGTTACTTGAACGTTGTATTTCTTTCTTTTGTTTTATAGCATGTTCCAAGCTCCCCAATGACAGCTCCGATGTGCCCCCTAATGCTCTTGTTGTCATCCACACAATGGTGCCACCACAGCAGCAGATTTGGATGCATCACAACCATACTGAAATTATTGAGGTCTGTATGAGTTGATTCAGTTTGTGTACTGAAATTATTGAGGTCTGTATGAGTTGATTCAGTTTGTGTACTGAAATTATTGAAGTCTGTATGAGTTGATTCAGTTTGTCTATCTTATCATTCAGTTCAATGTAATTTAAAAATCATCAGTGGAAGAAAAACAAAGAAATGTGGAAGACAATGAGGGTGGATTAAGATGAACTATTTTGGGACCAGACAAGAATCTAAAATATTTGGTCTTTTTTTTTTTATCTGAATTGTAGAGTATCCATCCAACTCCAAAATCAATTCCTTGCAATTGAATCTTTGAGCTTGTGTCCATTTTTTGAATTTTCCATAAATTCTGTTAGTTCTGTGTTCCTGAATCAGGAATTGTATAAGAATTTGAAAAAAAAAAAGTTCCCTTAGCCCTACTGGGCCATCGGGGCAGATAAAATGTAGAATTCATCTGTTTCTATAACCTCGGCATGCGTAGGGATTGTGTGGTCAGCACAACGCCGAGCCGCTTTTACTTCTCCAACTTAATTCAGGTACCCATTTAAAGCTGTGTGGACGTGTGGGACGAATTTGCACCAAATAACACCTGGAAAAATTCCATGGTTCTCACCTAGGATCAAACCCATGACTCTCAGGTTGACAGTCGAGTATCTACACCACTTGGCCATCTGTCCCACTAAGAATTGGAAGCTAAGAGAGAAATATCAGACCCATCACTACGTTTCACTGATACATACAAATATGTTACAAAAAATGTTCTAATGTCTGGCAAAACCATTATGTGTATTATTATTATTGCAGAAGAGCAACAGTCCACATTTTCTGAAAACCATTGGGTTTGGTGATAAGTTTGGCATAGACACAAGTACTAGGGTCAGGTTGACAGTACACAATGTTATGGAGAGAATGACAGGAACTGTAAGTAGGGCATCCCTTGTAATACACTTTCATCAGCCCTTTTATAATCGTTGAACGGAAAAAAAAAGATAAATTTTAGTTTATAAAATAGAAATATTATTACATTAGTTGCCTTATTCCAATTTATTTATTCTCTGAGATTTCTCTCTATATACTTAGTATTTACTGTCATAAATGATTTTATTATTCAGATTGTTTATACTATAAAAAAAAAATGACTGCCTTTGACAACAAGTCATTAAAATAACCATTTCTTTATTTAGATGTCCCAGATTGGCCAGACTAGTTTCACGCTTCACGACTTGCTAGCAAACCAGGATTTAACTTTGACCCTTCCTTTAAAGTAAGTCTTTTTTTCATTCTTATTATTTAATAGATCATTTAGTTCACTGGCCTCAGAACAATTCCACTTTGATGGTACAATATCTCAGTGTGTAAAAAGTCAGTTTATACGTTTCTCCTTTAATATTACTACATTTATTTCACCTATATGAGGGTTGGTTAATTCAAAGGCATAATTTATTATCTAATTTGATCAGGGGTCATATGTCAAAAGAGTCTGGGAAGGTCACAGTCACAGCTTGGATTAATGATGATAAACTGTCCCTGTCAGAGCTACAAGCTCAGCAGGTAAGTCCTGTGTCTCTCTTAGCAGGTAAGTCCTGTGTCTATCTCAACAGGTAAATCCTGTGTATCTCTCAGCAGGTAAGTCCTGTGTCTCTCTCAGCTGGTAAGTCTTGTGTTTCTCTCAGCAAGTAAGTCCTGTGCTTCTCTCAGCAGGTAAGTCCTGTGTCTCTCTCAGCAGGTAAGTCCTGTGTCTTTCTCAGCTGGTAAGTCTTGTGTCTTTCATTAACAAGCTACTGCCCAGAGATATTTCATCATTTTTTTTGTACACATATAAAAAGGTTGACTGTTTGTATTTTAATCAGGAACAACTCTATTTCTACTATTCTGATAAAATGTATGAAAAGTCGTATGATGAAATATGTGTAATTTTGGGGAATTAATTAACTGGATTGGCGTGGAGTATGGTTATAAGTTCAGTTCTCAAAAAAGTCGTGGTCTTTTTTGTTGTTTCCACTGCATTTGCAATTATTGCAATTTGGTGGATCTAGTGTGTTACAAAACTAGTGACCATAGGTGCTATGAAGGACAGTGAGATAACAACGACCTGATGAAATGCCATATTGGTTTTACATTAATGTTGAAAAAAATCCAAAATGTTATTGATTTCTCCATCTCCATCTGTTTTAAAATTAACAACATACCTTAGAGCATGTATTTTTTTATGATAATGTAAATAATTTTACAGTGTGGAACGTACAGCAGGCGAACAAATGCTGCTTCTTTCAAGAGTCAGTCCCTCAATCTGCAGGTGCATTTCAATGACATCATGAAGAGGTCTTTTCGATTTGCTACCAACAGTGAAATATCTGAAATCCTGGTCTCAGATTACATGGCAGAAAGCAAGTGGACATTTGAGTTACCGATACAGTTGCTGTATGTAGTCTTGTCCATTCATTTATATTTTAGATTTATGATTGAATGGTTTTCAATCATTTACTCCGTGGCTATTTTGAGAAACTGTTTGAAATGATGAAAAAAACTGAAAAAGTTAAGTTTTAAATCAGAGGTGGGCAACTGCAGCTTTCAAGGCTTAAAAAAAAAATTCAGCCTTCATGAGATTTGTAAAAAAATAAGGTTGTGTAGGGCATTGAGTCAACTGCAATTGGTAACATTTGTATATAAAATGCACCTTACATCATATAGTTATTAGAATATTTTATGTGGTGGAAATTGTTTTTTTATATATATAAATGTGCCCCCACATGAACCTGTGCCTAGGGTCCTCAAAACCCTAGGAATGGCACTGATATTATCAAAGTGTTTCTGCGCTAAATAAAATGGTTTCAATTAAGTTTGAAAAAAAAATATCTCATCGACTGCTATTATGTTATGTTATTGCAGTAGTGCTCTAAGTACAACTGGGTTCATTTCACCACTTTACTCACAGTCAAGTTTGAGACTCGATTCTTTGACTTTTTGTCTGCATGAGGATCAGCTGCGATTATTTACTGGGCCACATTTACTGATCTACATTTACTGGAACCCAGGACTTTACATGTATGTTTCAAATGAAGCTTCTGGAGTTTAATAACTTACAATCTCTTGCTATATGCTGATGCATTAATCAGTTTTTTGGTTGCATTCTGGAGAAGCATTTTTCAGTTTATGAAATCTTCACAGTCATGCTTGTCAATACTTACTTTCCTTGTGTGCACATACATGTGTGAAACTGCTTTTTTACTCATGCAATATTTGAAGAGTGATTATTTCACTGAAAACCATTAATGAGATCATTAGCATTTAAAAATTCCACAAACCTTGTACTTTATTTTGCCTAACTATCTATATGTAAAGATAAATAGACTAAGATGAACCATTATAAGGAAAAGGTTGATCCTTGACTAGGATTTTTAATGCAAGGGCTGTATGCTTTTAAGTGGTAAATGGAAAAACAGATAATATTTAAATTGCAGTCTTTGACATTGTTGATTTTTTTAACTGAATTCAGACTTCCCCTATTTTAAATCATCACCTAGAGCTCAAGTAATTTTTTGCATTTCTTCATTTACTGGTGGTCATATATTTGCTTTAGACATTGACTTAAATTGACGATTTGGTGCTGGATGCATTTTTGGCATTTGTTATACATGTAATCTAGTAGTAAAATGATACTTATACTTTTTCTAAAAAAAACTATAAATTAGAAGGTTTATATTGTTGAAAATGTTGAGGTTTATTGAAATGAAAGTTTTATAAAATGACGAAGAAAGAATATATTTAAAATAGCAAACAAATTAAAAAGTCTAGAAAATGTTTCTATTTTACCAGTATTTAATGCTTTACTTCAGTTTTTAAGATATGACTGTTTAACATTAACAATGAAGCAGCCAGATTTATGAAATAACCATAATTTGTCCAATTATAAAAGACTAGAGTATTGACTGATGGCTAATAATATAATTGGTTGAACAAGATTAAATTAATAGGCACACTTAATAAGGCTGAGTTATTAATTTAGACTTTCATGATATATTATTATTTTTGCAAAGACACTATTGTAGTAAAGTTAACTATTTCAAAATTGTTTCATTGTTGAACATTGCCAAAGCTGGAATTCAATTTTCACATAAATTCAAAAAATACTAAGACATAAAAGTTTTATTTTTGGACTTTAAATATTTTCTGTGCTTAATGGTTTTCATAATGTTCAGATTAATTTATTCTAGACTTTGAATCTCACATATTTTAATTTCAAAATAAGTTATTTACATACCCATTTCTGCTTTTTTTTTCAAATACTCTAGACGTCTTTGGGTGAAAGAAGAAAAATGTATGATTGGCATACTACAAGACTTAGGGGAGGTATGCTACTTTTATAATAATTTCAATGTACCGTTTAAGAAACATTTTTTTTTGGAAGTGTTTTATTACTTGCTCAAGTCTGGTTTAGGCCATTTTACCCCCCTTTAAAAATTTGGACTGAAAAAATTGATCCAGTGTATAAATGAAGTATTTCCTGTTGACAGTTAGTAACAGAGTGGGAAGAAGAACAGCTCATTTGGATAAGATTAGGTGCAGATAAAGCAGCATCTTACACCAACACATTGGATGGGTTAACAGAGAACTCAGGTCACTCTCATTGGTTTGTTTTTTGCATCAGTTACACTGTGGAGCATTTCGGCATGCAAGCATGAACTTTTTGTTTCTAAATAATTTCTGTCCCATTTGCATGCTGAATTTTATACTTATCACAAGAAAATTATTTTTTTTTAAATCATATTTATAGATATTGGCATACTGGCAAATTATTCTGCAATTTAACAAAAGAATTTTAAACAAAAATAAAATTAATCTACAAATTATGAAAAAAGCTATTTAAAGCTGTTGCTGTTTAGGAAGTATTAAGGCAAACCCACTTTCTAGTTATCTACACATTTTCAACTAACTGTCCCTATACAGTATTAAAATCATACTAAAAGCTATAACAAATGAATCGCCCCGGCAACAACATCAGGATGCAGAAGAAACAATGAAAAGAAAGGGAACAAAATTATAAAAGATAGAGTACAAGGGTTTTTATTAGTCTAAGTTAAAAAGAAGATTGAATTATTTTTTGGTCATTAAATTCTCATTTAATACAATAGTCCGTATTCTAACTTTTTTTTATTAGTAATGAATACTTGCTAGAAAAGTATTATTAATCCTTAAGTTATAAAGCAACTTAAAGAAATTTCATTCTTACGTTGATCTGCATAGTATCCGTTTCTTTTCCAGTTTGGTTTTGATGAGAACTTTGCCAAGAAAGAAGCATCAGACTATTGCATGAGTGTGATTGCATCATATAGTCAGCATGTAATACATCTTAGCGAGTATGCAGGTGATATATTTGGCAACATATGAATTAATCTAACATTGGATTTTCTTTAAACAACTGACTGCAAAAAAAAAATGTCACTTAAATGTAGAATGTAACATATTGTGTGAAAAAAAATCTAAAATTTGTTTATAGTTTATTTTTCTTTTGTATTGCATCTATTTTTATTGCTTATTTTAAATTGCAATGGCATGTGACATCTCTAATTTCTTTCTCCAATAAAAATGAATAATACTTATCATAAATAGCGCCTTCATTTTGCAAACTTAGATTTCCTTGAAAATTGACCCATCCCACACTTGCTAACACTATACCACTCACATTGTGTTTTTCCTTATAAAATCTCAAGAGTAACTTTTCTTTGGTTTATTCTGAGCTAATATGAAACATTTGTACCTTTTATTAACAAACGCTTATTAAATTTTGTTTCTTTGAAATTGTAGGAATTCAGTTAGTTCAGGAATGCGTTTGTTGAAACTTATTTTTCAAGCATTTATTGATGACAAAGTTTTTTTTTTAATTTAAAATATGACTAGAAATACATCTATCTAAAAAAATTGTAAATATTCTTCACTATTAACTTTTCAGCTTTAAAGCAACAGCTTGTGACTTGTGTGCATCAATGTTTGTTTATTTTGCATACCTTTAGATTTGGTTATCTTGTGATAATATTTTAAAATTTTTTCAATCCTTGACTGCTTCAATTCAGAATTGTAAGTGTACCAAAAATCAAATCTTAATTTTGTCAGAAATATTAAAAAAATAAATAAAAGTTGTCTTTACTAAAAATTAGAAATAAAAGAAATCTACGATTTAATTATTTTTTTTCTTCTTTTTTCAAAAAAAAAAATAAAAAAACAAAGTGCACACTTTGGTTCATCTGCCAATCAAGAGGTTCTAAGTTAAAATCCTGAAATGATAAATTTTCTAATCAGACCTTGAGATGGAAGACGCTGGCAAGTGTCTTCTGTCCTAAAGGGTTTCTGAATGTCTACGATGGCTTTGAGAAGGCCTTACCTTTTACTAGTGTCAATGACATTATGATAAATCAGATAAGGCCCATATGATTTTTTTACTGATCCATGGAAGTTAACACACAGAAAAAAAAAAGCAATCTAGGACTTGCAATCTTTAATTTGTATGAAACATAAGAATTTTTTAACACCATACAATAAGAAGATTAGTTGTAACAGTTTTTTTAATTTTTTTTGACCATATTATAAATTTAAATGTCTATGTTGATTGATAGCATTTAGTTTTAAAAAGCATTTTATTGATATTTGAATATGTACAACCAGTATTAATGTCTATTGAATGTTGTGTCAAGAAGACTTCTTCCAGTATTAATGTCTATTAAATGTTGTGTCATGAAGACTTCTGTCCAGTATTAATGTCTATTAAATGTTGTGTCAAGAAGACTTCTGTCCAGTATTAATGTCTATTAAATGTTGTGTCATGAAGACTTCTGTCCAGTATTGATGTCTATTAAATGTTGTGTCATGAAGACTTCTGTCCAGTATTTTGGCCCAGGGGCCCCTTAGACCTAAGAACGGAATTGTATAAAACTATTATTTATCATTCAGAATATATGAAATAATATTGTTTATCATTCAGAATATATGAAATAATATTGTTTATCATTCAGAATATATGAAAGAATATTTTTTATCATTCAGAATATATGAAAGAATATTGTTTATCATTCAGAATATATGAAAGAATATTGTCTATCATTCAGAATATATGAAATAATATTGTTTATCATTCAGAATATATGAAATAATATTGTTTATCATTCAGAATATATGAAATAATATTTTTTATCATTCAGAATATATGAAAGAATATTGTTTATCATTCAGAATATATGAAATAATATTGTCTATCATTCAGAATATATGAAATAATATTGTTTATCATTCAGAATATATGAAATAATATTGTTTATCATTCAGAATATATGAAATAATATTGTTTATCATTCAGAATATATGAAATAATATTGTTTATCATTCAGAATATATGAAAGAATATTGTCTATCATTCAGAATATATGAAATAATATTGTTTATCATTCAGAATATATGAAATAATATTGTTTATCATTCAGAATATATGAAATAATATTGTTTATCATTCAGAATATATGAAATAATATTGTTTATCATTCAGAATATATGAAATAATATTGTTTATCATTCAGAATATATGAAAGAATATTGTTTATCATTCAGAATATATGAAAGAATATTGTTTATCATTCAGAATATATGAAAGAATATTGTTTATCATTCAGAATATTTTATTACTTCAGTGTTAATGCAAATTAAAAAACTTGCTTTATTGCTGAAAACTATTTCTTCATACATACTTCCATCCTGTCATGGTTATCAGGTATTACATTCAAAAGAAGCACTGACAAAGGGAAACAGGATCTTGAATTTATTCCAATAAATCTTCATCTGGAAAGAATGGTGGTTTCATCCAACAATTCCTCACCAGGTACATTGTTATGTTTTGAATGTTATATAGTGATGGACCAGGTACATTGTTATGTTTTGAATGTTTTATAGTGATGGACTTCTTTATTCATTAAGCTCACTTCTCGATACATCACTAATTCTTAAACTAATTTTTTATTATAAACAATATGCAATTAATATATTAAATCAACTACTGTTTTTCTATAAAAATACAATGTACTTCAGGCAAACTCTATGATATTACTACTGTTGGTGCCTTCTCGACCCACTGTAGAGATGTGAAAAATGGCGGCCTGAAGCGTCTGTTACATCAGATTAAAGCCAGCTTCACACCTGACAACTCTGCTCAACAGTATACAAAAATACAGCGGGCCTGTGCTTATCTTAATGAGGTGACAAGACTCAAAGGAGAACTGAAAAGGCTTGCAGACCAACCCTGTCTGTCAGCAGCTAATCAGAAATCTTCTATTCAAGACGTGATGTCCAGTATGAATGAGAAGGTCAGTGACTCAGTTGTTTTTGACAGTAGTCACCAGTGATATTCTAGTTATTAAAATCATTTTAGTTATAGTTTTGATTAGTTTTTTGGCAATAATTTTTATTATTATTTAGTTATAGTTTTTAATTCATTTCAGTTATAGTTATAGTTAGTTTTTTCATCAATCATTTTTATTATTATTTAGTTATTATATAGTTATAGTCTTTATATCTATGGTTATAGTTATTGAATAATTTTCGTAAGCACTGCAAGACTATAAATGCCCATCGATACGACAGATACATGCCGATTAAATTTCATCATTCACTGCACCACACACTACACTATCACACTACACATGAATTGAACAGAAAATAAGTGAAACAAATCTTGATAACTATTAAGTTTGTAAAAACCAGTAGTAAAAGTGACTTCAAAGTTGAATAAAAAAATTCAAGTTGCTTTGTTCAAATTGTTACATCAAACAAATTGTTGCCTAATTCTTTTTAATTAAATATTTTCGTTCAGCAAGTCACTGTTGACTTTCAGCCATACTCTCATTTCCAGCGAATTCTCCATTTAGTTCCTCCTCCCGGTGGTCAGCATCCCACAAACTGAAAACAGCCGTTCAATAAATGCTTGAGAAGCAGGTGCTGCTAATAGGTCTAGAGCAATAGTTGCACAATTGCATTTCACCCTCATTTTTCAAAAAAATCTTTTCCAAGCATCAAATTGAATATCTTGAATTATTGTTGATGATAATGCTACGACCGCAGAAATACAAAAATTTTCGTCAGAAATCGAATCGTCCGCCATTTTGAAAAGTGCTATCTTAACGCCACAAAGCTGTTTTCTCAACCACAGTAACATCGCAAACACCGAAACAAAAATTAAATCAAAAGTATCTACAATAAACTGTGACTGCGGAAACGAACATTCACTTTCAGCGTGAAAGATTTCCGGAAAACAGAATACAAAAACCAAAGATAAAATATACATAAAAAATTTAATTTCTTGCGAATCTAAATATGTAACCAAAGACACTATAGATGCAAAAAGTGCGAGCTTTTTATAGAAAATAAACGATCTATTTGTAAGTGCGTGAGGCGTGTATCAAAAATTAAAAAACTTTGTTCTGATTAGTTATGAAAGTCTTTTTAGTTATAGTTATTATTAGTTTTTTTGGCAAGCATTTTAGTTATTATTTAATTATAGTTAAAAAATTCTTTCTAGTTTTAGTTATAGTTAACTAAAGTCAATCATTCTAGTTATCGTTTTAGTTATAGTTAACTGACCAACACTAATAGTCACAAACAAAAAAATCATAAGTTATTTTTTTAAGGTTTGTTCTTCCTAAAATAGTGAGGTGTCCAAAATAAAACATACTTCCAAATAAAACGTACTTCCACTTCATTCAGATAGCACGAGTGAACAGCCTGTGTGAAGAGCGTCTTGTGGTTGCAGCCGCTGAGGCTTACATGTCTGCAAGACGTAATGCAAATATCAGTGATGGGGCAGATTCATCCTCTTTGAAAAACATGTCCATGGAACAAAGCCAAAACAGTGAACAGAGCTGGAAATGGTCAGGCAGTAACTGCGTTAAATCCTCCACCATGGAGCCCTGGGTCAGTTGATTCATTTGTCAATTGCTCTTAAGAAAATTATTTTTTAATTTTGCGATGGCATTTTAAAATAATATATAATATATTCTATTTTATGTAATAATGGATTCAACCAATTTTACTTCTGTTGTATGTTTTCTCCATGATTATAGCTCATGTGGTTGCACTCTCAATAAACTAGGACTGTATGATTTGACTTCTTTTATTTATGACATTTAGTTTATGTTACTATCAAAAACCATTTTGCTTAAAAAATTTTTAAAAATGTATTTATGTCTTCACAGGAAGTAACCTGTGTCAATTTGAAGGCAGCCTTTGTCTGTCTTCAGTCTGTGATAGAAAGCGTTACTAAATCTGAGAGAACCCCTGAACTCGTTGAAAAAATTCGCCCGACATTGACAAAGATGCAGGGCCTCCTAGATACTGTATGGGCCAGGCTTTCCCTTTTTCTAACATTTTTGTGTATCATGGTGAGTACGAGAAAACAAATCAATTAATTTTATTATTTAATCCAGTCATAAAGTTAAAATATTTCTGGAAACATTATTGTAAATATAATTTACAGGAAAACAAAGGACAGGTGAAACTAGCTCATGAGGCTAAAATCAGAAGAGATATTGTGAATGCACATGCTGTAAGTGTTATTTTTTTTGTCTTATGCGAAAGCAAAGTGAGACAAAACCTTGATGTTATTTGAGGCATGAAAAAGGAATTTTTGTTTTATACTTAAACATGTCAATGAAAAAAAGAAATGTTTTTGTTTGTATTTAATTCACTCTCCTTGAAGAAATAAGTAAACAATGAAATCTATATTGGTGATATACTGACCTGTGGCTGTAATGTTTCCATATTGAATTATTCTAAACTTAACTTACAATTTTTCAATAATGAATCAATGTTGCTTTTTCTATTATACACTAAACTATTTATTTTCTGCCTAACCAGATTACAACTTTAGTGAGCTCGTTCGCTGCCATGACACTGACAGACAAGATGAAGCAACCTCAGTTTCTTAAACAATTGTCCACCATAGGCATCCTGTGTGAGCTAGAAGGCCTGCTCAGCTGCTATGGAAGTGAGCTGTGCATGCTGGAGGACACCATGGTGGCGGTGGATGACTTGAACTTTGTCTCTTTCAAACTGGTGCTTTCTAAGGGCAAAGATGACTACACGCCCACTGCTCATTTGGGGAGGTATGATTTTTTTGGATCTTCTTAGAAATTCTGGTTTTTATTACATTTGCTTTATAAGGTATCCATTAGTGAACAAGTTAAGTTTTGTCATCTTTTTGTAATACTATTTACCTTGATTATTTTTTTATCCATTTCCTATAAAATGTAAAGTTCCCTAAGCCCAGGGCTGTTTCTGTAACTATGGCATATAAAGGGATTGTGTGGTTAGCATAACGTCCAGTCGCCTTTACTTCCTCAACTAAAGCTGTGTGAACTTGAGGGACATTTTACCAACTTTCTCCAGGACCTGGAAAAATTCCATTTATTCTCATTGATGATCGAACCCAGAACTCGTGGTAGACAATCGAGCGCTCTAGACCACTCGGCCATCTGTCCATCTATTTCCTAATAAGAGAGACGTATAAACTTTAAAAATAATTACTCAATTTATCCTTGAACTCCCATTTTATTGATGATCAAGTAAATAAAAATAAAATCATCCACAGTATTTAAACCACATAACCTTGGTAATATCTTCAGGTGTCATGTAATGACCAGGTGAACCTTATTTCTATATATAAATGAATTTACAACTATTTCACTGTGTGACTGATAGCTGACCAATCAGAGATTAGGATTTAGAGCTAACCAATAAACGTTCATACATTATAACTTGCTTATAAACCACAATCATTTTTAGATTTCCCCATCTTTTACCAATCTTAGCACCTACATCAAAATGTTTCAAGTTTTCATTGGCATTCATGTTTTTCTAATTTACTCATTTATCTTCTAAACTTTACTTTCCTCAGCTTTGTAAAGGAAGGCCTTTATCCAGACTTTTATAGGTACAGTAGAGTTTATTTGTTGTTTAAACATTATCATTAAAGGGCTGGTTAAAAGAAGGATTTGTTCACTGACTGAAATAAAATGAACCATAAAATGAAAACTGTTTTGAGTTTGGTTCACTAGCTGAGTCCTCCATTGTGCTTACCTGGAAGTCTTTTTAAATCTAACCTGCTGTTAAAAATAATTTCGCAACAATATAATAAGTACTGTTGATAGGTGAATAATATTTTTACTTAGAATATTTTATTTTATTCCGTATTCTTGGTAATTTATTTTTGCTTGAATCTCATGAGATTTTTAAAGTTTTATTAGGATCAGCATTTTAACATTTCTAAACTTTTTTTTTTTGTTTATTTTCTGTCAGGCATAATATCATCATAAACATGCCAGTGTCTGAAGATGTTTTCTCTCTGCTGCCTAAAGAACTCCAGGCTGGGAAGGAAATTCCAGTTACTGCTCTAGCATTTAATATTGGTATAAATGAGCAGGCTACCCTTGCTGAAAAGTTAGTATTTTATGGGGATTTTTTTAAAATAATCATACAGTGACACCTCTTACTCCAAGCCTTATCGTTATCATTGAAAAAATTGTGAAAATCATGCTTGATGCACTGACTACAAGTAGAATTCTCACAGAATTAATGCCCATTGAGCTTTTTTTAGTCAGACTCATACTTGTTCAGATTTTGTTTGTATGACTATCTTTAAATAATAACAATACATGTATAGAAATAAAATAGCTCCAACAACAATAATAATGGTTATCAAAACAATCTATTCCTTTCCTTTTTAAAACCATAACCGTTTGTTTGTTCATCACTCCTTTTCTCACTTCCATTCAACATAATAATCCATGTGGTGAGCTGTCACAGGGTATTCCCTGTTTAGTAGAATTTTTCTACTTCAAGTTTGTATGTAGTTAAAAAGAAAACTTTAAAAATACATGTATACTATTGTAATATTGCTGTAACAATTCACAATCAATGCATTCAACATTTTTACTGTATGAATAAGTTTTTAATTTTGAGAAAGCTACCTTATTGTCAATCTTTTTTACCAGATTCGGCAGCACATCTTTACAAGATAAACTAAATGTGAGTTCCTTCACCAAACTGTATGAATATTACATGCTTTATGTTAAACACTTTGATGATCCATGTAAGTATATGGACTACATTATAAATTTTCTTCATTTGTTTTGATTTGATTAAAAAATCTTCCGAATACATGTACATGTGATTTGTTCATATTTATATTTGTAAAATATTGCCATTAGTTTTTCCTTGAAATTTTTTCAGGTGGTGTATGGATGCTTGTTTATTAATGATTTATAACAAATACCTCTTATTGAGAAATTAATATTTACTTTTATTTCACAACTAATAGCTGTAAATAGTGGTTTCTTTTTAAATATTGGTTCTCACATCTATGTTATGTATAGATGATATTGATGCAAATAATACAATAATTTACATTGTTGAGAAAAAGAACAATACATGTATCAGTATTTGTCGATGTCACTGAGCTATAAATGAATTATGTGTACGATTCTTTACAGTTATTCACTACTCATCATTTTTTTGCATATCTCATCTTGTGTTATAGTGGACAAGAATCATGGAGTTGGTTCACTTAACCACATGATTAAAATCTTACAGAGCAACATCATGACCAAAAAAAGTAAAAATGTTGAAATTCTTCATGTGGCTGCAGAGGTCAGAATTTGTGTATTTTTTTATTTTACATGTAATTGTTTTGAAAAGGTTAAAAAAAAATATTTTTGTTATTTTTATGTTTGAAAATTTTGTATAAGTTAACATCAGCTAACAAAGATTACTGCATCAAAAGCAGAAACTTTGTTAAAAAGAATTACTTGAAAAATATTTTCTGCTTTTTAGAAATCTCAAGTTTGTCTTAATTTGGTGCTCATTCATTTGTTTCTCTTATTAAATTTAATTGCAGAAAATGTAACTTATTGAAATAAGTGTCATAAAAAAATTGTATATTATTATTATGCATCAGAGTTGTTGTTTTTTTTTTGCTTCAATTAATCGTTGCTCATATTTATTATACATTGAAGCACGTTTTGAGTACATGTGAAAAACACTAAAATGGATAAAATGAATTTTATGACATTTTTTCTAACAGCAGTTAACTGAGATTATTATTACATATAAAACTGGAACAGGGTTCCAGAAACATGCAGGAGATGATGCCTGTTTTTCCATTGGACTCCTCCAATGTCATCCTCATACTTTGTTATTATGTTATTTGAAACCCTGATCATTAAACTGTTGGCTATGTGCTCGGCAATCATCTTACAAAGAAAAAGGTTGTGAGCTACATGCCATTAAATGTTGCATTTATGTTGTGGCCTGTTTGAAGGGCGCTACAAAATTGTCACATGGCTGATAATATCTAGAACTAACATCTAGTCCTTACAGGAATAATATAAGTATTTACATCTAAAGCATTATTTAAGCATTGAGTATGAACTACTTTCCATCAGGTCACAAGACAATTAAATGGCCTGAGAATAACATTCTGCAAAAGTGGTAAAGACAGAACATCCATGGCAGTTACATTAGAAATGGTTCACATCCTTCAGCGCCACCATAATTTAGCATCACATGAATTTATTCAGTCCTTGGATTGTTTGCGAAGGTAATTTTTTTAATATATTTTTTTCTATTTAGTCTCCTTTTAAGTTTAGGCATTAATATAATGTGTATAATTTAGCCTATTTGTATCCTGCAAAACATTTCCTTTTAAAAACATAAAGGGTATATTATTATTAAAAAAAAAGTATCTGTGAGACCTCAGCCTACGGCATATTATGACGTTTCCTTGACCATTTGGAGATTAAATAGCACTCTAAAATTGAGGTTTTTTATAATTATATTGAAAATAGGTAGATTATTTTCATAAAAAATTTGCAGAATTTTTTTTTAATTAGAACTTTGATAATTATAATAATTTTCCTTTGACTATTTTAAAATGCTCTCTGTTGTAAAAAAAGACAGCAATAATTTGAGTGATAATATTTTATTACATTTGAATATTTTTAGACTTATACATCTCATTTTAAAACTACAGAAAGTAATTAAAAATGTAAATTTTGTAAAAACATTTATCAAATCGAGACGCAGGCAAGAAGCCATTATTATTTAAACAGGAAACATTTTTCTTCATTCTTACTTTCAATTAAGAGCAGATAGATATAAATGAGAAAACAATATTATTTTTTAAAATTTAAGTTTAAAAAGTAGACAAATACAGCATGACCTTTTGTTATTGTTGACAGGAACAACTGTGCTTACGTTCTAGCTAGACTCATAATAAAGAGATTTGTTAAATTATTCGATTGCTGTTCTTTTGGAAGTAAATAATTTATCTTTACATTTGTCAAGGGACGGATGGCCGAGTGATGTAGATACTCGACTTTCGACCTGAGAGCCTTGGGTTCAATCCTTGGTGAGAACCATGAGAATTTTTATTGGTGAAATTCGTTTCAAAGTCAATCCATAAGTTCACCCAGCTTTAAATGGGTACCTGACTTAAGTTTGGGAAGTAAAGGTGGCTAGGCATTGTGCTAACCACACAATTCCTTCATATGCCAAGGTTATAGAAACAGATGAATTCTACACTTCATCTGCCCGATGGCCCTTTAGGGCTAAGGGAACTTTACTTTTTTTACATTTGGCAATAGTAGGACCATTTTTCTGTAGTTATTGCGTTTAAAAACATTTCAAAGTAACATTCTTCATTTGTCTTATGTTTTAATATTAGCAAAAACTCTGAGATTTATTGTTTGTTTCAGTGTTGGCTGCCGTCGAGAAAACACTTTCAAAAACACAGGAGTCAAGAAATATGCTTTCATCAGTCTACAAATGTTATACATTCCAAAACTGTACAGAGCACCCAGTGGGACGTATGGGAATGTAGTCACCTGATCAGGAAATGTAGTCACCTGATCAGGACTAGAAACTGTCTCTGTTGTTTTTTTTTTTTTGCTTTTATTGTTTCATGCTCTATTAAGCTTTGTGTTTTAATAAAACACAATTTGATGTTTGTAAAATAATGTTTTTCTTTATTATAAAAAAATGTTTGTTTTATTTTGCTCAGAGTTCGTAGCTCCATTGCCAATGTTGCTCCATAGGAGTTCCTTAAATTTTACTAGGGCTTTGAACAGGGTTAGGCAAACTTCTGTCAATGTGGACCACAGTGAGTTCTTAAATTTCACAGAAGGGATGTGCAATGACCAGACGAATTGAGAGTTTGTATGAAATGATGAACATGAAATGGAAGCGTTATAACATTAAAGGTTATTGTGTCAGGCCTGATCTGTCACCTAGCCCATGAGCTGTAGTTTGCCTATTCCTGACATTTTTATTACATTACTTTTTGTATTTGTGCTAGTCACTTGGATTATTGCCCCTTCTCTCGTGCTATCACACATTAAAAGACTTTTTTTTTTTGGAAATACATTTTTTAATATTAATTCATCGTAATAGTAAATCTCTTTTCTCAAATGATGACATACACTGCAAATCATAATTATGCACCTCCTTCCCTCCACTTTGTCTATAACATTTATTTCTATACTTTAGAAGCATTTATCACACTAAAAACACAGCACTTTTTAAAGCCCTGTGAAAGACTTAATTATGAAACATTGCATTGTTTCTTTGACTAATAACAATAGTTTTTCGGTTATCAGTCAAACTGTGGCTGCATTTTTGTATCCTATAGTAACATAATTAACCTTCATATTTTTATAAAAGCATTTAAGCCTGTTGTAATCCTCTTTTACATTATGTCCTTTAAACACAGTTTTTTGATAAAATGATGTGAGATGCAACATTAAATCTTGAAATACAGATTAAATTTCTGATTAAGTAATATATATGTTTCTATATTTTTATAGAGAAATACTATTACTCATAAAAAAAAATTTCTCAGTACAGCACATGTTTGAATAAACTTTTACATTTTTATTTCAAGGGTGAAATAGCCACAACAGTGTTAATAATTAGTGAATTTGATATTAATAATAATTTATCAGTAGGATGTTATTCATAGTTATTTCATTCTATTATTAGTTGTTTTTTTTTTAAGCGGAAAACATCCACTTCAACAAACAATGTAAATGTTGAATATTTATCTATCAAATTATTTTGAGTTTCTTCAAAGTTATCAGTGACTGAGATCTGATCTTTTTGTTGAGTTTATAATTCCTTTGTATAGTACCAGTACTGATCTAAACAATGTATAGCACCAGTACTGATCAAACTATGTATAGCACCAGTACTGATCTAAACTATGTATAGCACCAGTACTGATCTAAACTATGTATAGCACCAGTACTGATCTAAACTATGTATAGCACCAGTACTGATCTAAACAATGTATAGCACCAGTACTGATCTAAACAATGTATAGCACCAGTACTGATCTAAACTATGTATAGCACCAGTACTGATCTAAACTATGTATAGCACCAGTACTGATCTAAACTATGTATAGCACCAGTACTGATCTAAACAATGTATAGCACCAGTACTGATCTAAACTATGTATAGCACCAGTACTGATCTAAACAATGTACAGCACCAGTGCTGATCTAAACAATGTACATCACCAGTACTGATCTAAACTATGTACAGCACCAGTACTGATCTAAACTATGTACAGCACCAGTACTGATCTAAACAATGCACTTTTATAATTTGTTGTCTACTTGTCAGTTGTTTTTTTTTTATTTCTCTGTTGACACAAATATTAGCCATAAAAAACCTTTCATCTGGTTCTAGTAGAAGGCCATAGCAATGTTGAAATTTGTTGATCTGTCTTTTAAGAAGTATTTGCTTAAAATACTAGTTGGTTAGTGATGTTATTTTATGCTATGCCTGAATTTTGAGACATTTTTTATTTTGTTATCAATGGCTTTTAATTTGTTAATATGTTTATAATTGGTTAATGTCATAACTTGTTTTTTTCACTTTATGTTTGCCATGATATTTTTAATGCATCACTATTTAAATGGAACATTGCACACGATAAGTAAAGTAGATTATTACCCATAATAAGAATTGATCAAAAAGGGCTTTTCCTTATGCCGTTTTATTTTTGAAAATGTTTTCGATCATCTAATTTCTATTTAAACCCTTCAACATGAATTATTAGGATTTTTCACATTGGAATCATTGCAAAATTTTGTGGGTAACGCCCACCCTGTCCTCATCAAGTCTTGCCATAATTTGTCCACGTCTATAAATAGATAGTTTATATCATATTTGCAACATTAATCTTTCCCTGCCATGATATCTAAAGTCTTTTTTATGAATATGAACAAAAGATAAATTAAAAATATTGCAATATAATATAGCACCAGAATAGATTCATATGTACACATGAGGAGAGACACAATTACTTGTTTCTAGACTTAAGTCTCTAAAATATGAATATGTGCTGAAAGCATAAAATACTCTTTCCCTTAACAATGAACAAAACCGCCGATGATCTCAAAAAATGTTTACAATAATACCAAAGTGTAACAAAAAGAATGTCAAGTATTTTATTTTTTACCCTGGTACCTAAAGTCAACATTTAGTACATCAATTAAAATTAAATGGTCTAAATGAAAATTTGACTTTTTAATATGGTGTCTAGCTATTGACCACTGAAACTTTAGGAATTATTCCGTATGGGGGATAATTTTGAAAAAAAAAAAAAAAACTATCATATTGGCTACATTTTTATAACTTTTTTTTATATTTTTAAATTGTCATTTACATACATATGCATGTATATTTTTTCATAATGTTCACTATACTGGATAGTATTCTCTTATTACAATATTTATTTATTTGCCAGTATTTCTTTTGTAGTTAGTGGAACCTACAAATGTAATTTTATTTTAAATAAATTTCAATTTGTTAACACTACAATTGTTTAAGCAACATATTGTTAACACTATACTGTATTTAATTTCAATCCAAGTGTAAACTATTTTTTCCCTGGAATATACATCACTATGATTTTTTTATTTTTTAAAAACAGCCCATAGCATGCATTGTTTATCTTGGAAATAAAAGTATGAAATTCATCTCGACTCCTATTTTACTAGCAATAAAATTGTTTTTAAAAAAATATGAAGATTTAGATATATTTTTTTCCTCAAGTTTTCAAACCTGCAGTATAGGGCTGTGGAGTATGACCTGTGCAATCAGGTTTTCTTTTGAAGGAGTTCAAGGACATATGTTAATCTTCTGAACTAAAACAACAACAAAATTAAAGTACATATAGACAAGAAACAAGATGATCAGGAACACCAATTTAATCAACATTTATCTACAGAAGAAAGATCTATACTAACAAATAAATCACAACATTGAATCATTGATCTTATCATCTCTATCAGCATATCACAATATGTAGGTTTGAACTAACTACAAGTTTCTTTGTTGTATTTTTTCAACATTTACAATTAGTAACATCGATAATTCAGTGAGCATATATTTAAAGTATTTACACAGTATGGTAGAAATGGGTGTATTATTTTAATGTCAACATTATGCTTTGATGAAAAAAGACAATACAAAATGGTTGTAAATTGTTTCTATGTTACACTTACTTTACTTATTTACATTGTCAATGAGGTTTCACATGAATTTCTGAACAGGAAACGTTGAAGGAAACAATGACTAATGTTTACACATATAGTGGCCATAAGACATTTTTTACCCATTTCAGTCAAGTAGTGGTCCACAAAAACATTTGTTTTTTTTATTATTCTTTAAAATACTAAACTAGTAACTCAGAGAAGCTATAATGCTACATAACATTAGGCTAAACACTAGATAAAGCTTATGTCATGTTTATACATGTATATAATGACTTTTTCCCTACTCAAGCAGATCTAAGTTGGGACACTAGTCCTTAAATTGTACCGTAAACTTATAACATTTAATAAACCTATTTTCCTATTATAAATACATTCATATTCAGAGTTGCCAGTGTATCTGTTCATGAGCAGAGAATTTACATACAAAAAAAAAAGGATTTATAGTACACAAAATACTTAATGTACACAAAAGGAATGCATATGCAAAAAACCATTGTAATACACACAAAAATTGTCCATTAAAAGGGTGTGGTTGGGAAAAAGGGAATAGGGTGAAAGAGAAAAAAAGCTGAACAAAAGAATCCTCTGAGTTGTGCATGCGATATTAATAAGTCAACATTGTTAATCAGACACAACAATGGCTTTAAATCTTCTCTATTTTCATTTAATTCCAAGTTTGAAAACAGTGCTGATGTATAAATAACACAGATAAACATAATCTTAAGTGTCATATTTACTGTAAATTGTTTTCTTGGGACAAAATGAGCCTATCTTTAAATCTTTTATAGTATTTTGAGTAAATTTTATGAATAAATATCTGTTTATTAAAGGAAAAAATACTTAAATACAAGTATTGGTTTTGACTATTTAAAATGTTCTTTGACAAACAATGAGACCAAATTATAAAAAAAAAAACCTGGAAATTTTTGGTGGCAAGGTTCATTGTTTGTATTATGTGGAGAAAGGCAAGTAGCACATAATGAAAATAAATTTTATTTTACTGCTATACCCTAAATCAGTAAGTCTTGTCATGAGACTATTAATTGTGTACAATTCTTTAATTAATAGACCATTAAAAAAAATATTTCTTTGATAAAATACTGTTAATTTAAGAAACAATGAAATAAGTTACTAATAAGTCTAAAAAGGAATTTAATTATAATTAAATAAAGTCGACAGCATTCCTTTCTAAAATTATGAAACTAAAAAAAAATAGCAAAATAATTGTCAATGAAATAAACAAGCAACCAGCTCTTGCTATTTATCTATTTTAAATTAATTTTAACTAAAAAATACAATAGACAAATAATTATCATTTAACTTAATAAACTGAGCAGAAATGAGAAAACAATAATGTGCTTGAAAATATGAAGAATACAAATTTGAATTTTAAGCGCATGAAAGTCTTTAACAACATTGCTGCAGAACTATTTCAAGTTCTAATAACTGAACTTCTGTCTCAGATATTTTATTCATAAAATTACAGATCAAGTTTAATTTTGGAATTTTTGTTGAAAACCAACTAAAAAAGGCACTCTTGATTTTAAAAAAAAAAAACGTTTATATGGTCACTTCCATAAAAGGTTAATAACAAGAGAAAGAATTACTTTAAATATTCTCCTAATCATAAAGCAATAAAAAATAAAGAAAGCAAATAAATTGCTATAAATTTGCTCCTATTTCAGTGATTTATGAAGGATAATTACTGAAGTGGAATTATGTAAATTCTTTTTAAGCATTTTATGCACTGATGAACATTGCAGATGGCTAATGTTAAAATGTTGCTATGGAATAACAATATCATCTGCAGATGTTCCTTCATATTTAGAAAGCTTGTTCTTTAATTTAGCATTTTCCTTTCTTAGCTTGTTCATCTCTTCCCTCAAACATGAGTTTTCTTTTTCTAAAAAGGCAGCCCTTAAAGCAATTTGATTTTCTTTAACCCTCCTTGCATCGCGTGATCGTTTGGCAGCATAGTTATTTTTGTGACGTCGAGCCCAGTATTTATCGTCTTTCAAATCTTCTGGAACAAACACCTGAGGAACAAATAATAAAAAAATAGTGAATTAAACCATAGTTATTAGTTAAAAGAAGTCTGAATATATAGGTATTAGTGACAACTTGAAAGTTTGTTTCCCAGAGAGTATTAAAAATATTTTTCAGATCAGAAACAATGCCCCCTCACTACACAGGTGCTTAGTTTCTGTGCAAGACAATCCATCAGTATTATGTGGCTACTTCAAACAAGTTAACAATACCTGATCAGATGGCTGGATGGAGCTATGGTAGTGAGAGGCATCTGCATGCTGCAATTTGATCTACATGCTTTGGGTTGAGGCTTAAACTCCTGCTGTATTCAGTGTCACTATGTCTAACTATGTCTGACCCTAATGCCTTCATGGGTATTGCACCACTAACTGTGGCACCTTAAATCAATCCCATTAGTGACTTATAGGATCTAAGAGATCCTGTCTCAATATTACAGAGACTTAATTATACCCCAATGTCTTCATGGGCTCTCTCAACGAATATTTATTTTTAAAAATACAGCACACATGTAACCTGCTTACAAATAAATATACAGCATATTTGCAACATGCTTACAAACAAATTCTCATTCACCTTTTTTGATTTTTTTACAACAGGTTGAGGCTTCAGCTCTTCATCTGTAAAATTTCTTTTTCTTGGATCAAATACTTTAGTTCCTGTAAAAACAAAATTTCCATAATAATAAAAAAAAAAAGTATTTCAGTCATGTTTATAAAAAAAAATGATCACTGGAATATATTCTATTTCACCAACTCTTGGATGCAAATGACTTAAAACTTGTAATACTCAATACCAATAACCTACAATTTTTACCAATTTAACAATTTCCCAAATGTTTAAGACACCATAAAAATTGTGTGCATAAAAGATGGGAGCGTCTTTTTCAAAGTTACAGGTTAAAGTCTCAGCTTGTTGAATTAAATAACCATGTCTCCACTAGTGCCTCCAAATCGATTGCACACTGGGCTATAGAAAGATGACAAAGGGCACTACAAATCTGTCCCATTAAGAAATAAAATTTATACGAGTAACCTAACGCCCACCCCTTACCCCATATTTTAGGGATCCGAAATCAAGGTCGGTCTTTTATATTGGGAAATATGTTAATAACATTTGCCTACTTAGAAAAACCAGACGGAAACAACAAAATTATCAAAATAATGCAAAATGAGACTTTTATAGAAAAAATTATGTACGTAAAATAAATAAATTCTCTACATTTCAAGGATAAGATAAAAAAATATCTTTTAAAAAAAAAAAAAGTTGCGTTGTGTTGATACATGAAGAAAAAAATTAAATAATGTAAAAATATATGAGATATGGGCAATAATATAAATATTTCCTTAGTAATTATTTGTATCAATCTCTAAGTCCTATGAAATTCTTAACTAAATAAAAACCACTTCCATGTTCACAATTGTGAAATCCCTTGGTTCAAAATACAAAATGAATATCTTTAACCTGAAAGTTAATTACAAACAAAAAAATATTTTGAAAAGTCTTCCTAATTTCAGTTGTCTTTAGGAAATCACAATAATTCTTTGACAGATTATATTTTTCTTTCTAAGAAAGAAATTTATACATTAGTCTTGTCAGTCTATTTTAACTTAGTAGCAAGAAAGCTCCCCATTTTGAGTTTACGAAAACCTGTGAAATTTTGTTGGACGCACAATGTTAGATAGACTGACATAGACTAAAAAAATAACTTTCCTGGCCCACTGACCCTTTTTTTGTCTGTTTTCTTCAGTCCACGCTTGCCATTTAGGAACAAAATGAGAAGAATCTTCACCATAATCTGGTGAAAGATTTAAAATTCTACATATACAGAAGCAATCCCTACAACCATTTCAAATATACAGCATTTGTTAATTACCTGACATAACCATTGTAAAGATTAACTTAAAGACTTTGCCCCTACTATGAAATTTATATGTCAGCAAGTTTATGATATAAATTAATTAAATGTTAAAATATAATCAAACATCCAAATCCAAATTTAACCCATTTAAGAAGGTCATTTAAATTCCATAGTTGCAGCCACTTAACTAAATTTTTTTGAGAATAGATTAGTACACGAAAGAGCTATTGGGTTTTACATTATAAAAAGTAACATGAAGAAAAGCTTAAATCAACATACAAAAAGTATTTTAGAAAATCATATACTGTTAAGCTTCCCATATAAAAAATTTCAGAAGCGACACAAGCAATCAGGAAACATATTGAAAAAATACACAGAAATAATGTGCTGAAAGGTTGAATTCCAAATCGAATTTTGTCTCCGTATTCTAAGTTTTTTTTTTAGTTTGATAATATTTGGAAATTGAGATACGACTCTCTGATCTAAAAACTTTACTTTTGCTTATAAAATAACAACGAACCTGGAATAGTTGTCAACTCCACATCTTGTTCACTGACTGGAAACTCCACACTAAATGGGCTGGCAGGAGGAGAGGGGCTTTTACTGTGACTGGCAGGTGGAGAGACTGCTGGGTAAGATGACTGAGGGGGAGGAGTCCGTTTCAAGTACTGTGATGGACTCAGTGGTGGTGTCTTCAGGTACTGACTGGGTGATAATGGTGGTTGTGATGGTTGAGGAGGGGAAAGTGCTGGGTAAAAAGAATTTCTGGTGTCAGCACAGAGAAATTGTATAAAAAGTAACAAACTAAGTTATATTTTAATATAATTAATGAAATGCAGTTATAATAATTCCTACATAATTTACTGGAATAAAATATAAATGCTCATAAAAAAACAGCTTTGCATGAAATAAGAAAGCAGTAGACAGCCAAGTTAACTTTAATCATAATCATTGAAGAGTTTTGTCAGAAAATAATAAAAACAAATTCTTAACAGACTGATATCAGCTAATATACATAAACAAAAATGTTCAGGTCGCATTAATACTCATTTAGAAAAACTGAAAAAAATATTAATGAAGATTTTTATGCATATCAAAAAAATTATCTGCAAATTTCTACCAGGGAATAAAAGTCTTTAAACAATGAAGCACTTAAATGATTAACACACTAACAACCTTGATGACATAAAATGGATTAATTATGCAATCAAATCAATTAATTGTAAACATTTTTTCCCACTATTATTACAGACCAAGCTCTCTGTTTAAAAAATGATGTTAATGCCCTCAATTTTATTGTGACTACTCATTACCGCATGCCTAACTAGAATCATGAAATCCTTTACACATAGCTAATAGGGGTGACAGATGGTCGAACAGTGTACAGCGCTTGACTGTTGACTAGGGAGTCCCAGGTTTGATACTCAGTGAGAACCATGAACATTTTCCAGGTCCTGGTGAAAGTGTTTGAAATCCCTCAAGTCCAAATAGCTTTAAACAGGTATGGGAGGAAATAAAGGTGGCTGGGCATTGTGCTAACCAGACAATCCCTTTACATGCTGAAGTTACAGAAACAGATAAATTATACACTTCATTTACTCAGTGAATTAGAAAGAAAGAAAATAAAACAAAAAAAATTACAATAGAATTACAAAGTAATAACCCTTACTTGTTACCTCTAAATGTAAACTGAATGAAAAAAATACAGAAAGCATTGGTAATTTACAAAAAAAAGTCATTTTCATTTTTTTTTTTTAAAATGTCACTGTATACTTTCTTTTCAACATCAATTATATCATCCTTATATTTTCCAGTAATTGAAGTGATTGAGAGATAGAAAAATCAGATATGAAATACAGAATCTAGTATACTAAACCAGTGGTCATCAACATTCAAAACGCAGACCAGTACCAGTATTGGGATCAAATAATAATGGGCCGCCCAAGAAACATTATATTATTTCCTTTTTATCTACTGTGGTGTATCTCGTGGTGGAAATTATCAACACTCAACCAAAACTGCAGGAAAAATGTTAAAGACCACTGTATAAGACTATTTAATTTCTTTCAAAGAAAAAGAAAAGTCTGTTCAGAAAAATTTATTCCTTGAAAAAAACAACAGACAAGTTGAACTTCATGGCTTACCAGACTTAGTGGGTAAATCATCTGCCTTGGTTGTTCCTTTCATGACATCATCTCCTGCTAATGGGATTCCATTTTCAGACAAAAATTCATCAAGATCCATGTACTCAAGATTGAAGTTATCAATTGTATTGTCCCAAAGGTTTGGTCCCAAGAATGCAGACCCATAGTTGAACTGAGGCAAGTCATCATCCTTTTTTATTTTCAATGGGTCATTTGCTTAAAAAAAAAAATTCAGTTAATCAAAATTAATTAATCATAGAGATTGTTGAGTTTCTTTTTTTTTTTTAATATTTAAAATTAAATAAATGACTCCCAAAGGAGACTTTAATTAGTTTTAAGTCTACTAAGTCAAGGTGTACACAAAGACAAGTATTCTTTTCAAAATTTAGCAGCTTTACAAGAATAAAAAAATATAAATGCTTGCATTGAATTTTTTTATTTAACTGAATTAACCTCAATTTGTAGTGATGTTTGTGCCAATTTTTTTATATATGCCAAAAAACATAGAACAATCCTTTACTGAAATCATTTTAGCCAAAAAAAAAAAAGTTCAAAATACAGGATGAAACCTTTTCTGCAGATCATACATTTTAGTTAACTGCTCACTTACTTTTCAGTATATCAATATAGTGGCACTACAGGTGTGGATCTTAGTACATTACACTGAGGGAATATTAGCAGATATTAGCTGCAAAAAACTCTATCTGCTAGGCCCACATCGGCCACAACGTCACATCATGTCATATGATTATTGGAATATTACGTAGGCCCTTTGTACTAGTACTGCTATCGCCATAAGTCATAATCCTACAACAGCTATACGACTTTGGGAGACATTAATCTACAAAGCCACTGGATTGTTAACAATTAAATATTTGCGAACATTTTTTTTTATTTATTAACTATTATAACAATTCTATAAATTAAAATATTTGCTAATGCAACTATTATTGGTATCCATGCCATATGTATGATATGATGAAGGCATTTGACATGGACATAATTTATTTTTATTTAAGTTATGATTTTTGTAAGTATTAGTACGGTAAAATACATAATACAGTTAAAATACTGTTGACCTATTTTAAGTTCTTTGGCCCTCAAATCCCCCCCAAAAATAAAATAAAGCAGTTTAGTAGAGGTAAATAGAAACAATGATTTAAATAATCTTGAATTTAAATTAAACGATGTGAGAATCACATTTTCCGTTCATAAAAGTAAAAAAAACAACAACAACTGCAGTATCGTTTAAAATGTGTGCTTTAATTTGTACAAAAATATAATATTTTGAAACGTTGCAAACAACGTGCTACTGCCAGTGCGCTTGTACTTAAACAAGTTGGGCTATATTTAGAACTAAACTTGATGTGTGACGTCACACTTCACGTTGCAAAGCGCATGACTAGCAAAAATAATGTATACAAAAATGTGTGCATTGAACAACAATGAAAATACCCCAATTTGTGTACAAATAAACAAACTGAAAACCAATCTACATTAAAATCTTTATAAAAATAAAATGTTATACAATTTCCAATTTTTAATCACGCACTCCGATTTTAAAATATTCTTTGAAATAGTTTAATAGAATCCGCTGTACTTACTGACGTCAATAACTGGAGGATTTTTTAAGTTGGGATCCTCAAGAAGAGCCTTTAATGTCATAGATCCCAAGAAATGATTAGGCACAGCCATTTGTTATTTTCCTATTTTAGTTTGAAATTAAAATCTTTTAAAAAAATACACAAATATTCCCTAGATTGAATGCCCCTACTGATAAGTCTCATATATTGTTTTCACTGAGTGTGTGAGATCTAAAAGCCAATAGGAGAAGAGAGTGGTAGTCACGTGATAAGCTACGGCTCTCACTTAGGGTTGACCTTATTTTTTTAATAACCAAGTCTGAAGCGTTTACAAAAAATAACAAAATACGACAAGAAGAATATTGATCTTGCATAAAATGTTGTTAGTAGACTAAAAGACTTAAAAAAGGAAAACTCTTTAAGAAAAGTGAAATTTAAATTAATCACAAATATGTGATTATACAATTTTGGATAAATTATATTTACAAAGCCTATTCCCAGTGCCGCAACCTGAGAATCCAGGGCCCCTGACGAACTACCGCTACTGGGGACCCAGGCCCGGTGGTGTAAAAAGGGGCAAGGGTCTTACCTGGTGACAGTGGCGCAACCAGCAAAAAATGCTGGAGGGGGGGGCTCACATTATGAAAAAAGACAGTTTGGCAGTCTTTTTTGTAACTTTATAACATTAATTATGTATTGATGATTTGGCCTTGGGAGGTGGTGCTCAAGCGCCCCCTCCCCCCGGTTGCGCCACTGCCTGGTGACACTTTTTCTGCTGCCGGAGGGTAGGGGTGGCAACATTTGGGTGTTCAATACCGAGATACCTCAAAATATGAACTTAGTTATAGGCCTATAATATTGTTCGAATATCGTGTCATTACGGCTTCGAATTATTTTGTATAAATTATATTGGTTTAAAATTAACAAGTTTTCAAGAAAAACACGAATTTTCCCCATGGAAAATTTTTTTTAACCGGCACCGGACGGTACATGATCATGTTAACAGTCATATTTGATACAAAATGGATTAATTTAAAATAGATTATTGAAATCAATGGAGCCCACGCCTAGGCTCAAGTGATAGGATATACCCGCGCTTCTCGGGTGGCTGGATTGGTATGCATGCTGTATGTTACGGGTTCAACTACCGGTGTTTTCAATCACCCACCTATATATATGTTTCCCGTGGTGCAACCATGGTCATTGCACTTTCAACTACAGTGCAGATGAAGGAACTGCACTACGAAAAACCGACCCATTATTGTCAGAGACTTTAAACAAAAGTGGCCCTCAAACTTTTACTTTACGTCTGACTCTAAAAACTGTTGTTGTTGTTTTTTCCCACGACCCACCTGTAACAATAAAACTAGGATAAGCGAAAGAGAATAAAAGCCTCAGTTAAGTGCTTATATAGACCCCCCCCCGCCCCCGCTGCACCTAAATGCAATAGATGATATTTAATTATCGTCTATGTTTATGTTTTCTAAGTACGTCTTTTTCTCTGCAGCCGTTAGGATTTGGAATGCCATGGCGAAATTCCTCTATCAACTGCAACAGAAAATTGTTTCTGTTCCTCATAAAAAGAGTATATTATATACCTGAATTAAGGAAACTCATCACTCAGTTGCATCATTTATGACGTTCAAATTACTCACTCTCCCTTCTCGTTTTCAACATCCTACATATCAAGACTAAGGGCCACATAATGTTGGGCCCATTGCTCGATTTAAGAAAAAAACAGTGCCGGGGATGAACACAAATTTCTGCAGACCCGGGTATAAATGTCTATGATTTTACCCTCGGCTGGGATCTATTAGCTAAAGCAGAGCCGGGGATGACAGTTATCAGCTCCGGGGATATCACCGGCATCCCCGGCGGTAAATCGAGCCCTGGTTGGGCCATATAAACACCCTACATATCAAGACTAAGGACCACGTTATGTTGGGCCCTATTAAAATATAAAAATTCATTTTTTGTATAATTCTGGAATGTTTATTATTATTATATTTAAATTCTAATAACACAAATTAATTGAAATTGAAAATCTAGTAACGGCTCTGACAGGAATATGATAGGATAGAAGCGATATTTTATTTATTTTGTATTTAATGTGGCAAGCTGGATTTATTATGATACTTAAGCGATAAAAACGATAGTGTTACAGACTGTATTTCAGAATGATATATAATATATATTACTTACATTAAAATACTTTAGTAAACAACGTCTCAAATTTCATTGAACCACGTGATAACATGCGTCATTTTTTTTAGCGCGTTTTTAAGTAACTCCAGATTGATCCTAACAGCTTTGAATTTTACTAATATACCTAATCTTCAGGGGCTCTGCGTGGTAGCACACTATGCCACTGCTCATTTTTTTTTAAAACTATGATCGGTTATAAAACCCAACTAGACCGAGTTCTTTCTGCTTTTGGTGTCAAAGTGACCACTTGCTAGGAAGCTGGATGAAGATGCGACTTCTCACCTTCGGCCACTGACCGACAACAAAGTGCCTCTGAACTCGGGGAAGAAGCTTTGATGTCCAAAGCCCTCCCCACACTGCTCCAAAATCTACCTCACTCTGGGGCGAGGAGTCGATCGAAACGGACGAGTTAGTTTAGAGTTGTATATTAGAGTTTGAGAGAGAGACAGTTGTAGAGTTGGTAGAAAATTTTAGATAGAGGACAGCGGTCACGAGATGTTAAAAATGTTTTATTATATTTCATGTTGTGAGACTTTATTGTTTAATAAACATTGCCATCATCACAGCAAACCTTGACCTAGTACTTTTGTTTGTATATGTCCATGGGCGTATTCATGGGTAGGGGAAGGGCAAGGGGGGCATTTGCCCCCCCCCTCCCATTTTGAAAAAATGTCATAAAGTTGTTATTTGCCCCCTCCCCTGGAAAATTCCCCCCCCCCCCCCAAGGAAAAATTCCTAGCGACACCCATGTATATGTCACATGTCTGTACTGTGTGTATATTTAAATAGTACTGATAAAAGATTATAGGCACACTACATACTACAGAAAAGAAATCCGCAACATTTATTTAGTACTAGTGGAAAAGCCTGCTGAAGCTGGCTGAACGAGATCCGACAGAAGGGATAACAAAGAAATATATATATACATGTACTGCAATAGAAAAGAGCATGTGGCCTTTATTGCCAGGATGTAGATATGAACAGAAATAACAAAGAAATGTATGAAATACAACGCATACACCGCACGATATGAAAACTGCCTGCGAGGGAGACACAGTGTTACAACGCATACACCACACGATATGAAAACTACCCATGTTACAACGCATACACCGCACGATATGAAAACTATCTGAGGGAGACGCATGCATAGGTTAGACGATTATGCATTTAAGGATATGAGAAACGAGCCGTGACAGGAACTTTCACCATGACCTAATCACAGCTCTTGGTTCAGCCCGGTACCCTCAGGTCGACAGTCAAGCGCTAGTTAATACAAACCAAACGATGCTTAATGACCCAGCGCGAAGGAAGCCACCTAGTTAAGGGCTAGTTTTCCTGTCCAAAAGAACGCTTCTGTCTGCTATGTCGCGGAGGTTACATCTACCTCCACAATCAAAATATTTTTGTTTTGTTTACGTTGCCCTCCCATTTGTACATTATCATACTAGGTGTCAGCAGCTAAAATCAACAGCTTTGCCCCTGACTTTTTTTTTTAAATATATATAAACAAAGTGAAAACTGAATTTTCCAAATAATTGAAGATTTGATAATCTCCAGCCTATTGGTCATGGTGTATCCCGATCCAGTGCCCCGACTTTACCCTCCTCTCTTCAGGCCTGTTCGTCATAAGGATAGGAAAAATAGCCCCCCCCCCCACACACACCTCGAGTCCTCGAACCTCTCCGCTACTAAGAGATCCCACAAAATAACTTTTCATTTTGATAGCCACTAGAGGCAATGCTATCCTAATGATTGTTATGGGCCCCGGACTAAAATAGATTTAACAGTTGAGGTTGTCAGAGCAGTGCCGAACCTAGGGATTTGGGGGCCCGAGGGGAGCTTGGCCTCGTTGGGGGCCCTGCATTTTGCTATTCGACACCATATATGACATGAGATAATGGACTTAATATTTAATGTCCAAAAACTTTTTTGGGGGCCCCCTAAAGCTGGGGCCTGGGGAAGACTTTCGAATTTGGACCCCACCTGCCCCAACTTATAGGTACGCCTCTGTGTCAAAGATACCCCAGTTAGCAGAGATAATTAGGGGTCCAATATTTTCAAGCGTTTTTTTGTTCATTCCCCCACCCGCCCCTCAATTATAAATTTACCTACGAGACCCAACAATCTTAAGAACGGACATGTTGGCAAAGATGGGTGAAATAAATAAATTAATGAATTAAAAAAAAATCTAAATACTGCTTCCTAAATTTCTTTTTCTTTTTTCAGTATGTTTTCACAATGTGAAGTACAAGTGTTTTAATTTTTTTGTTTTGTTACGGAAAAAAAAAGATCTTGACACGGGTTAGGCAGCCACATAGTTTGTCTATACATAACAACGTCTCTGTCGGTTGGGTCACGGAAATAACATCGTTACTCCCCCCCCCTCCTCAAAATATATTTGGATTGTTTACGCTCGTCTTTTTCAATGCATCGCCCTCCCAAAAGAACCCCTGGGCAAGTGGTCTGGCTGCATAGGCAGTCTTAGAGATCGCCATTGCTTGTGACGACTTGTCAGAGTATATATATATGGCTACATGCGGCCGTGCATTTATAAAGAGTAAAGGCTGTGAATCTCTCTCTCTCTCTCTCTCTCTCTCTCTCTCTATATATATATATATATATATATATATATACATATATGTATTTCTGTAGAAATAGAATAGGATATTGACAACCAAACTTAAAGCAGACGTCTAAAATAAAGTGTACAATCACAAATATATTTCCCTAATTTTCCACTATCGAAAATAGGTGTAACAAAATGAAATTAAAAGCTGTCGAGTCTTTTAATTACAAAAAAAACACTAGTTTTTAGTTGAATTTTTGAATCTGGCTTGATAAATTTGGAAGCTACAGCACTATTAATCTGTGCCATAATGTAAACGTATCATCTAATTATTGCCCCTTCTCATTTTTTTTTCGAAAATAAACACATACAAATTAGCGCACAATGCATGTCACATGGAAAGTCACATGACTTTCTGAAGGCGTGTCTTATCCCAAGGAAGTAATCTTATCAGAGAACTGATGTTAAATAAACAATAACAACTAATTTAAACACTGAGATGGAATTATTTGCGTTGCTCGGCCGTCATCTTGTTTATTGATGTATCGTTCAAATTTGTATTGGCATAGTATGCATAAATAATGGCGTCCGAAAGCAGAAATGTATTCCATTTATATTTTGAACCCCTTGGTTACACTGGAGCACAAGAAAGAAAACTTCTAGGAAATAGAAATGAAGATTTTGAGAAATGGCGAAACTGTCTCAAATGTCACAATCCATTAGAAAAGCCGAGAGCACTACCATGTTTACACACAGTATGTCTGCACTGCCTAAAAATTCATTATCGAACTATTAAATTGCAGGTAAAAAAATAAATGAACAAAAATTTCTTACAACTAATACTAATATTAGTAATAATAATTATCAATGAACTAATGACTCAGTAATTAGTAAATTTTTAAGCCATCCTGATGACCTGAACATGACATATGTACACAGTAAAACAGGTTGTTCTTGCTCACAAAAGCTTATAGTTATGACAAGCACTGCAGTGGTAAGAAGGTCCCCGGACTGAAGCAGTAGGTATTCTCATTCTAACAGTAACAGTTACCTTTATTTTTACATAAGGCAAGGCTGTATTTATTTAGCTCATTTAATCTTTAAAATATTTTTCATTGTTAAAACTGCTACATTTGTTGAAATTCTAGAAAATATTATTTCTGTCTAGTTATTTGAACTAAAAATGTCATCAAAATCATTATTACTATTATACTGAAAAACAATAAGAAAACATTAGACATTAGAACATTAATAAAATGTTACCAGACCAGCTAATAAGTAATGAAAAAATGATATGAGCTCAATAGGCCTATATATTCAGCCCTAGGTAAACATATATGTCAGTGTTAAGGTGCCTATCGACTATACTAATAGACTATAGACTAGTATAGACTCTGTTTATATTATGTATTTTTTCCTACTCAAAAAGCTCATGATTAATGCTTAGCAAGTCATTCTAGGCCAGAATATCCTTGACTCTTGTATTATATTATGATTTTTATTGATTCTTTATTAGGTTCCTTTTACTGTATACAATTGATAATCAATGTATTTAAATCAATAGATCGCTGCACATGAAAGAGAAATGCCAGACAAATACAACTTTTTTAGCTGGGGATGCTTGTTTCCTTGTCCTATTTGTAACTATCCATGCTATATGCTTGCTGATAGTGTCATTACTTTACCAAGCAACAGACGACATTTAAAAGTGACATTTAAAGAGCGGCTTCACTGGGTTATAGGAAAGAAATTCATCAGCCACCAGCTTAGCTCAGATGAGACAGTTCTCTTGAAAACTTCTGTTAATGTTTTGGTTCAGAAAGGTTAGAAATAAAATATTTTTGTATAATTACATCATAATTTTGGCATGATTAAATTAGTAAAAGTTAAAAAATATGACTAAATTTTCATTGAAATCATACTTTTAAATTATGTGGTATATTTTATTCTTATGTAGTTTATTATATTGTACTTGGTCTGAATGTAAAATGACAATGTTGATTTGTCATATTAATAGATTTTTTGCTTTTTATTGGCCATTTCATGTTTAGTAAAAAAACGTATAAATGCATATTTTCTGTTATATTTCTATCTTTTAAATTTATCCATAATTTCAGTTTACAGTATAATCTTTTCCCAAATATATGTTTATCTTTTCTGGTAAAAAAAATATTTAAAAAACTTATAAAGATGTTTTTTCGTATTAGACTTATCCTTCACAGCTTAAGAGAAAAGGTAACACAAGTAATGATGGGGAAAGGGACAGTTTTTAAATTTATATTTGCTGGACTGATTGCTCCCAATCATACCCCCTACCCATTAGAACAATGGTTAGAACTGAGTGAAATCTCCAAGCTTGTCACATGCTATAAAACATTTCAAAGTTTTTATTAAAAAAACATTTTGAAAGTTGGGGTCCTTAAAAATGTTTTCTCATTCTGGCCCTTCATCTCCTAGGGTGTATTTGTGTTATAAAAAACACATTGTGATATCATTTTTGCTCAAGTAATTTTGTGTAGGAGACCAATACATTGTTGTGGAACCTCACAGCAATAGGCTTGGACAGGTTGACCCATAAAAGACTGAGCAAAATACTCAATAAAAACATTATTCTGAAATATACATGTTTTTCATTTTTATTTTGTTAAAATTGTTTTTATAAGCATGTATTTTTGCTTTGAAGGATATTTTTTTTAATGGCATTAGGGAATGCAAATCTGAATAATTTTTACATTATAGAAATCATAGCTCCAGTAATTCATGTTAAAATTGTTTTTATTGTCAATTCTAACTATTTATAAATGCCAGTGAAAGTATTCATTTTGCTTCACCATTTCTGAAATTTTAGAAATATTTTTTTTATAAAGAAAAAGTCACTTTAAATAAGAATGGCTGAGTACATGTGATAATCAAATGGATTTAACAGTTATATTAAATACTGAAATTTAGTATTATATTATATTAAATATGAGATACTATTGACTATGATAGTACTGTTTCATACTGAACTTTGTTATTGAATATTTTCAGAAATTAATCAATATTGCTCTCAAATGAGAGACACTGGCAAGCAGTTTACAAGCCTCCCCTCTGATTTGTCAGTCAGTGGAACAAATACGAGTCTGGCAGTCTCTTCAGAGCAAAGCAATTTGATTAAAAATGATCCCAGTTCACTTCTAACACCTAGTGCATCTAATTCTCAGCAGGATCTAAGGGATCTCAATCAGTCAAATGTTACTTTTACTCTTAGTCATTCTTCTTCAAATGTTGTTGATGCAATAGCTGACGATTCAGTTGAAAAAAACACTAATGTGACAGCTGCTTTACAGATACATTGGAACCAAGTTGTTCAGGAATTTGGTGGCAATATTGAAAACATTCAAGTTGAAGAGTAAGTAGTGAAGTTATAATGAAATAAGAACATTTTTTCTCTTTTAAATACGTTTCCAATAAATTTATTATGAGTGTGCATCTTTTGATTTTATTGTATATAAACAGTGGTACATTTGGTTACAAAATTAATTCCAAAACTTGGATTGTCGCCCAAAATGTTTGTAACCAAAATATTAAAATCAATGAAATAAACACAATTCATTTTAAGTTGAAGGAATCTTTTTTTTTTATAAAACATCTGGTCGTTCACATCATGAAATGCAAAAAAAAATAAATGTGCACTTAACTTTATATTAAAAAGGGGGATAAAAACAAGTGAATAAATTAAATGTAAAATGAAAAAAGATTTCATATAATTTTATTAATTAATATTAATTTAGAATATAACAAATTAGAAACCTAATAATTAATCTAGTTTACGATATATATTTGGTTTTTAGTTCGATAACTCATACATAAATGTGTTGAATTTCTACAGCTTTACAGCAAATAAGTTATACAAAAATAATATTATAATTATAAGTAAGTGAAAAAAAATTTACCATTATATATGAATAGCTTAACTTAAATGCTTTCTATTAAAAGCTTGTTATAGCCACAAAAAATGTGAGGCTTGCACCATTATGTGCTTATTTTAGGTAGAACAATTTCGATATGAAATAAATGATCTTATGATAACATTTTTATTTTGTTTCAAATATTTATTAATGCTTACTACAATTCAATTTTTTCCTGATTCTGTTTATTTGGGATATTGAAAATTATATATTTATCTGAAAGATAGAAATATTTCTTTGTTGCTTTTTAGTTTGATGCTGTTAGCAGGAGTAAATCTTGTGTAATGTAACAATTGGTGTTATGTTAATTGTTTTAAATTATTTTTTTAAAAAAGGCTTAAATACATTTGATTTCTTAGGTGTTAGATACAAAGATCCTCTGGTTTGTTTGTCAGTGGTGGCTAGTTTCTACAGACCTGTACACCAAGAGCTGCACCTACTTGGTAGCCATACTTGTCAGCTTGAGAAACTGTACCCACCATTGCCTAATAGACCAGATGATCTTTGTGCATTATAGAATTGTTTAAGTACCAATCACTAAAGTTTTCATTTTAGTTGAGAATTAGATTCATATCCATGGCACTTCTTAGATAAGTTTTTTTTTACTATTAATATTTTCTTTCACCCTTCTCTGATCTGCTTAATATGCTTAAATACCCACCCATTATTTAAAAGTTATAGTTGCATAACAATAAGATACATGTTATGTATTATTGCAACAAAGCTACTAATGCAGCCATATGGGAGATAAATGGTGGCTGTAAAAAAAAATTCTTTATTTTTTCATTATTTTATTGATAAAAATCTGTCTAGCATCCATCTTAAGTAAAACAGAGTGTTCAGTGTATCCTTCAAGGTTGAAAAGGTTTTGCACCCCTGTGCTAATGTAATAGAGCGAAAATAATTAGATTTCTCTAGTCTATAGATTTGAAGGAATTCATTTACATTCAAATCTCATTCAATTGTTTAAATAAAAAAGTAATTGTGTAAAGAAGTCTTCTTGAAATTAGATTTTACCCATCAAGATGACTATTGTTGCAAGTATATTTATTTTGTTAGATTTGTTTATGTCTCAACTTAAAGTAAATGTGTGTACAATATTTACATAAAAAAATATAACTTCATATCCTAGTTATCTGAAAATTTAAATTTTCAAATAATCTGTTCAAAGTGATTTTTTTTTATCTATGTTTAATTATGGAATCATTTTTTAACCTTTTTTTATCTTGATATTTAAAAAAAAAATAACTGTAGCATTATTATTATTTTTAAATTTTATCAAACTTTATTCTATTGTTTTTAATTTATTTGTTATTTTTTTAATAAAATATAAATTAAAAAAAATTAAATTTTAGCTGTGTGTTTGATCTGATTTTTTATCTTCTTTCTTCCTTCAGTGATTGTCCTATACCTGGAATGTATGATGCTGAACAATTATTTGAATATGATCTCAGATACGGAGATGAAAACCTTGAAATTCGACATCCCAATGCTGTTGCAGTCAACCCCAACACTGGTCATTTAGTTATTGTCGATACAACTTGGAATAAGGCTATCTTGTACAAATCACATGCTAAGCCATATGGTTACAAGAAATTTGAACATCCTATTGTTGACGTTTGTTTTTACCCTCCATCCAAAGATCATGAAGAGCGCTTTTGTGCTATGGGTCGTCGAGCTGATGTTAAAGGAATTATGGTTTACACTGCTGTCTTTAATAAAAAACCTCTGGATTTTCAGTGCATGTATCAGAAAAATCTGCGTGATGTCAGTGGTATTCTTGTTATTGAACCAGATATTTTGTTTTTGTCATTGCCTTATGCAAATTCAGTCATTCGTAGCATCAATGAGTGTCAGTTTATTGACCTGGCAACAAGATCCCAGCATGGGCTATTTTATCCAACTCACATTACCTACACACACGTTGGAGAAGTTGTAGTGGCTGACACAGGGAATCACAGACTGGCCGTGTTCTATGGCCCAGAGTACATGGCTTTTGATTTTTATGGAGAATTCGGAAGTGAGTATGGCAAGTTTTTCTATCCTCTTGGTCTGGCTACTGACAGAAAACGTCACCTGTATATTTGTGATTCCAATAATTACAGAGTCCAGGTGTTTGATAGCAGCTTTAAGTTTCAAAGTTGTCCGATCAAACGAACCTTTCTGATGTCCCCCTCAGTTTCTCAAGATGTAAAGCCTGTGGACTGCGCTGTCAACAATAAACAAAAATTACTGGTGTTGTTTCGTGGCCGATGTTACATTTCTTTACAGGTAATTTGTAATTAAATTATATTTAAAAATGTATATTTAAAAAAAAAATAAACAGTTAAAAAAGTCACTATAACTTCAAATTCTCTGTTTTATAATAGCAGCCCATTGAATATACACATTTTTGAATGCTTTTCCATTAACACTTACATTTTTTTACATATTTGATTAATGCAACAAAGTATCAATGACTTAAAATTATACCACCATTTAGGCTAATGAATCTACATTTTATGAGTTATATTCATGCTTTTTGTTTCCTTAACATTTACCTTGGTCATATTACAATAATTGATATGAGTCTAAGTATAGTGGAACCTTAGCTTATGACTTTAATTTTCTTTATCGCTCCATTTATAAAGCAAGATGGTTGAGCGATGTATGCTTGAATATCAACCTCAAATTCTTTGGTTTTCGATCCTCATTGAGAAGCAAGTGAATTTTCGCAGGTCCTGGTGAAAGTCTCCCTAGTCCATCCAGCTTTAAATAAATGCCTGACTTTTGTTGGGAAAGTTAAACTGGCTAGCCACACATTCCCTTAGTCTGACTTGGCTACAGAAACAGGTGGATTTAACACTTTGTATCTCCTCGCTGGAACTTTATTTTTAATTACTCAGCTGTTAAGATTGTAGGTACAGACATAATTGTGTCGAATCGCCAAAAACTTGCGAGATGGCTCTGTCGTTTGGGGCGCCATCAGATTCTGTAATTTACTAAAAATGATATCAGTTAGTTGGTGCGGGTGATCAGAGTGCCCAAGTAGTAGATTTGTCTGGGCCCATGATTAGCTTTGTCTATGTAACTTAAAATATGGTTATTTAGCTGAGACAACAATTTTTCCCGAATCTTGTACAGAAAGCAATTAGTTTGTAAATTGAGGCTTCACTGTATGAAAAAACATACAATAGAGTGCACTTTATTGATAAATGAATCAGCGTAGAATAAAAGTATTATAAAAATTTGTAAATAAATCTATCTTTGCATCAAGATTTTGTAGTTAATGATTAAAGTTTCTCATACAGTTGATAGTCTTTAATCCAAGCATTTTCTTTTATTGCCATGTAAAAATATTTCATCTGATTTCAGGTGTATAATTATTTTGAACCCATGTTGAGGCACACAGTTACCAATGAAGTGGAATCTCCAATAGTGGAACGACCCTGTTGCTGGTCTAGCTATGTTTGCTGCCATTGCTTATGTGATGGCAGTCCAAATCGTAGCAGCTATGAGGTCATCAATTAATGATTCTGTCTATTTTCCTTTGTTATGAAATTTGGCTGCATTTAATATTCATAAGCGCTTCCATCTACGATTCTGAAAATAAATCATATTACCTTTTTTCACCTTTAGATACTTTTGTTTTGTTTTGTGAAACAAACATTAGCTTTATTTTTTGATTATACACATTGTTCTTGCAGTATTCTCCCTTTACAATAATTTATTTGCACCAATAAGTTGTTGCATACAATGCTCATTTATAATTTGTTTCTTTTTTCAAAAATTTATTACATATATTTCAGCCTGTATTGTTATACGCAACACATTTTTAAATTTTATATCTTTAAATAAAAATAATATTTTAAAATATATTTGCCTTCTTTCATTGTTTATATTTACATCTTAACTTCCGATTTGTTCAGAGATACATGTATACAGTAGGGTACATTTATGTGCAGGTGATGATATAATTTTCTGAAAATAGTAACAAACAGTAATATTTAATACTAGCTGTACCCTGCAAAACCAAAAATAGTTATATCCTCTTAGGCTTGATCGGTAGGCTAGGTTATTTTTGGTTTCGTGCAGATCCAATTCTTTCATGATTGTATTTTAAACTGGAATACTGTTGTATTAAATGTTTGCTTTCAATTTAATGCAGAACCCAAATCACTTTTATTTTATTAGATTTTTAAATGAGATTCTTTTTTTTTTGTGTGATTTCTGTCTTTCAAAGTTTGTTTATCTATTATGATCCCATTCTAAATAATGTTTTATAGATAATTAACATTGAAATAATCCACTAGACCCATTAAAAAATTTCTTGAATGTATTGAAGATGATTTTAGACAATGTCTGGAACTCGAAAGGGACGGTACTCTCTGAAGATTTTTCTCACTTTTTTGAAACTAACATGTAATGCAAGTATTTTTTTTCAAAAATAATGAATTTTTGATTTATTTATATAGTCTGTTAAGTTATACTCTTTTCACTATATGACATGATCTATGATAAGACACTGAAACGATCTTACAGCTTTACTGATGATGTTGTTGTATATCTTTAAAATACCAAAGCTTAATTGGGTTCTAATTGAAATTAGAATTTTTCTCATTTATTGGATTTCTTATTGAAATTAACATTTCTGTAAATTTTTATATTTTTAAAAAGAAAATATCAGAAATGTTATTCTTAATTATTTGTACAATGTTATGTCTCATTTTTTTTATGCAGTTCAGATGATAAAAATATTAAAAATTTATTTTTAACTTTTTTTCACTTATAAAGACAATGCAGAGTATAAATGAGCCATTTTGCTCAGAAAATATATTTACATATTGTACAAATTCATTATATTTTTTATTCTACTGCATGTATTTTTCTTGAATAATTTTATTCAGTTAAATTCATCATTCCAGAATTAAGGTAAACAATTTGTTAATTAATGATGTAAAAAAGTATATTACCAAAAAATACATTTTATCTGTGATACATTTTTTTTTTAAATAAAAAATTCTATTCTAATTTTTTTGCTGTTCATTGCTATGTGTATTTGAAATAATTTTTTTTTTAAATTTAGCTTTTATTTTTAAGTTATCACATTTTCTGGTAATTTTTCTTAAAAACATGTATTTACGTTTTCACTTTTTCCTAAAGATGCTCTCCAAATTTTTCCCTCTGACTTTATTTAAAAAAGAAACATTATTAAGTGTTGTTTAACTTGTTAATTATTAATTGTTTATTGACAATTTTATTGATCAATATTGATCTTAAAAGACTCTAAAAATGTTCAATAAAATTAAATTTTACTTTAATATTTATTTTCATTTTTTCTTTTGTCTTGTAATGTGCAAAGATAATCAATCTATGACTTCTAATCCATTATTTTTCCATTCACTGATCATTTAATATTATTGAATTCGTTTTAGCATTTTATCATCCAATTTTTTTTCCATATCATCTTCATACTTAAATTGATGTGGTTCACCATTGACTATCCCGAGCGTCTGTCTTTCATTCATTATATTGCCTTACCTACATTTCTGCTGGTGTCCTTTGCAACGTCCTCCTTCTACAGTCATTGAAGAATGGTTTTTGGCAGGCTATTATGCCTAAACAAATGACAGAACCATGCCATCTTGCGTCGCTTGATTGTTGTCATAATTGTTTCCTGAGGTCCCACGATTGAAGATTTTTTTTCCCAGACATACTCATTGGTCTTGAGTTCTAGGTATGAGATTCGAAGAATTTTCCTCAAGCATTTATTTTTGAAAGCCTGTAACTTGGTTGCCGTGGCTGCTAGAAGGGTCCATGTCTCACAAACATACAGGGCAATTGTTCAAACAAGAGCATTGTAAAGTCTGAGCTTCGTTGGTAGGCTAATGCTAATGCTGGTCCAGATTCTGTTTAATTTAGCCATAGCCGCAATCGCTGACCCAATGCTAGTTAGAATTACCGCTTCAAAGTTTCCGTTTTTGGATAAGATGGCTCCTAGGTATTTGAAATTATGTAGTTCTTCCAGCTTTTGATGGTTCAATGTGATGTTTGCATTTACCCCACCTTCACCGCCCCCCTGCCTACACCCGCAGGTGAAACTTTCATCTCCCCTCCCAAGCTAGTGACCCATCTTGGTTGACAATTCCATAAGATTACGGCACCCAAGTTCATGGTCAGGTCTCAAGCCAAGCTCCCAACTTAGATTTGATGCCTGCTAATGGCGAGTGATGACAAACTCCCCCCCCCCCATCCCCACAAACAACCCCCCCCCCACCACCCCAAAAAAAAATATTAAGGTCGAATTTAAGCCGATATTATTGATACTTTTATATATACGATATTGACCATGGGCTAAGGGAAGCGTCTGTTGATTTGTGAGATCATGTCTGTCAACCAGGGTTGTTAACAATACTTTTAAATTGTATCGTCAATACCAATACCAATACTTCATGAAAATAGTATCGCCAATACCAATACAAATACTCAAGTAAAAATGTATTGCCAAAATCGATACCAATACAATACCAATACTTTTCTGAACAACGAAATATTTTTATTTAAATTTACAATGTGTGCAATTTTTGAAGTTTAAAAAAAAAAGTAAAAACTATAAAATACAACGTCAAAGCACAATGTTAATGCTAATCACTTCAGCACTTGACGAATGCCCGAGTGTTGTAGATACTCGACTGTCGACCACGGTGTCATGGGTTCGATCCTCGGTGAGACCGATGGGAATTTTTCCACAAGTCCACCCAGCTTTAAATAGGTACCCTACTTTAAGCTGGGGAAGTAAAGGCGGCTGGGCGTTGTGCTAACCACACAATCCCTTTAAATGCCGAGGTTATAGAAACAGATGAATCCCCGATGGCCCCAGTAAAATTGCACTGTTGACTTTATTGAAGCTGCACCACCCGGCCGAGTAAGTTTAGTGGAAACTGCACTCAGTGCACTGCAGGCACGCTTTATGGTTTCTACAACTTCAGCCTTGTGATCCAAGTTGTTTTGGTGAGGAGATGGGTGGTGTTTATAGTGGTAGGGTTGATGGTTATGATTACAAGTAGTGATTGAATTTATGAAGATTACTTTTAAAACAATGTATTAAAATCGCTATTGTTTTTCTGCAAATAGCTAATAGTGGCAATAGAAAAGTATTGGTATCGAGTATCGAAAATTTTTCGTTTAAAATGTATCGGCGATACACAAATCAATACTTGATACAAAAAGTATCGGCAATACAGCAACCAATACTAAAAAAGTATCGCCGATACTGTATTGGCCGATACCGATACTTCGATACTAACAACCCTGCTGTCAACACAGTATATCTATAGGCTTCCAACCACTGTGGTTCTTATGCTGTTTGTTTTACCTTCAGCTATGACATGTGTGTATGGCGCGAGAATTAAAAAATAGAATGAAATACGGTCAGTCTTGACCGCGGGTTAAAACTATTCCTTTTGTTTGATTTACATGGTAAGATAAGATAAGCTTCATGTTGTTGTAAAGAAAACAAGAGATTGAGTTTCGACCACTGTGGCTCAACGGGCCAATGCAGCTTATTGGGGTACTTTGAAAAAAAAATCACTTATTTTTTTTATATGTTTACATATGACATTTTACATTAAAAATGGGGGCCAAATAATAGATTTTCTAATAAAAGTAGGGGTTACGTCCAGTGGGGATTTGTCCTTTGTTGGGCTTTGTTTTCTGTGGGGTTTAGTCGCTAATAGCACATGCATAGCAAGCATGATCGATATCCGGACAAAACTCACCAACGAACAGAACCCCCACGGACATAACCCCCAGCGGACCTAACCCCTTCTTTTATTTTAAAATCAATCATTTGACCCCCATTTTTATTATAAAATATAATTTACAATACCTGAATGTAAATATATATACAAATGCGTATTTAAAATTTTTTTTTCAAAGTAGGTCCTACCCTAATAAGCTGCATTAGCCCTTCGAGCCATCGTGGAGTGGTCAAAATCCATTGTTAACTTTACATCAACAGGAAGCTCATCTTACCAGGTAAAACAAACGAGTAACAGTTTTTGCTTAAAGTCAAGACTGACCGTATCTTAACCTTTTAATTCTCACGCCTGACACATTTTATAGCAGATGGTAAAACAAACAGCATAAGAACCACAGTGGTCGAAAGATAAGCCTTTATTTGGGTAAAACAACATAGGAACATGCCTATTGATAGACTGTGTTGACAGACATGATCTCTTAAATAGACAAACATTACCCTTAGTCGCGTCTTAGCCCACGGTCAAAATTGTATATATATAGAAGTATCAATAATATTGACTTAAATTCGATCGCAATATTTTGGGAGTTTTGTCCACTAGGGGTTTTGTCCGCTGGGGGGTTTTTGTCATACGCTCGCATGGTTTCCCCCCCCCCCCCGATCTTTGTATTGCCATTTTAAGTTAAATTAGAAATAAGTTAGTAACTAGTAGAAGATGCATTAGTATAGCGCTGACAGGCTTAGGGTAGATATAGGTAGTTAGAAGTTGTTCGTCAAAAATGTTAATGTAACATATTTGGCGAGTCTTTAAAAAATTAATGTTACATATTTGGCGAGCCTACCCACAAGTATAAAAAATTAATGTAACAGTCAGCAAATCTTAGGTTGCTTATGGGTCTTCCACCAATGGAGATGATTGTGTGGTGGTCAGTAAGTGCTTTTTGTATGATTTTCCCTAGGAAGATGTTGAGCAGACTGGCGAGAGAATGCAGCCTAGACGCACTCAAATCGACAACCTTGAAGAAGTCCCCTCCCTACACAGCCATTGAGTTAGACTGCACTACTCGCTTGATTGTGGAGTGCTTCAATCACTTGTACCAATCCCTCTTCAATGTTGTAGCTACTCATAATATGGTATTGTATCAAAACTCTGGTTTATATTGTGGCCGGTGTTATTGCATTCAATCTACAACCCAATGGCTCACATTTAGTACTAACATACCATTCATTGAATAATTATTAAATATTGCACCCAAAGTATTTGACGGCTCATACCAATGTGTGTTTCATTTAGACCAAAATTGTTTTTCTCACTCCATGTAAAAACGATGAATATGTGTTTAATGATTAACATGACTGTAAGTTTTATGAATAGTAAAGGGAATGAAGTGAACACGAACCATGTGTGTTTATTTATGTGTGAGTGTAATCGACCGATAAACAAACAGTTGTGTGTAATAAAGAAAATTTAGTGGTTATGAAGTAGGAACTATTAAAATGAAATATTTGAAGCATGTGTGTTCCGAAAAGCGTTACACTTGTTAGTTAGGGCCTATATACATACACACACACGGTTGGTGGTCATTAAATGTGCCAACATCTAAGTGCAGAAAATAAAAGATTAAAGAAGATTTAATGTTTATAAACGTAATAAAAAATTGAAATCAAAATGTTGGGTATATAAAAAAAAAAAAGAAAAACACCAAAAAACTAGTACACAAACCTACTAACCATTATAACTGTAACAACAAAAAACTAATACACAAACCTACTAGCCATTATAATTGTAACAACAAAAAACTAATACACAAACCTGCTAGCCATTCTAATTGTAACAACAAAAAACTAATACACAAACCTACTAGCCATTATAATTGTAACAACAAAAAACTAATACACACACTTATTAGCCATTATAATTGTAACAAAACAAAAAGAGCTCGTAACTCGGGCAAAGTTCTGGTCTAGAAACAAAATAAGGTCATAAACTATTATTGAGATTTGTCCACTGGCTTCTTGTCCAGGTGAATCGCTTTTGCCCGATGTAAAAAGGACCACATTTGACACCCGAGTAATATAAATGACCCTTTTTACATACGAAAGTTGACCAGCGCAATGACCCAAGCAAAAGGCCTCTGTGGATAGTTGCTTTTTTTCGGAGGGGGGGGGGGGAACCGGTATGTTCTTCCCTTGACTCACATGAACATTGTATCAGCTTGAGGTTTACTCAAAGGTGTACAGTGTACATTATTTCAATGTACAGTCAAAACTCAATTTACGAGCGTGATTCTTTACAGAGAGGTGTTCATAATCCAAAACATCTTTATATCGAATTAGATTACCGCATAAAAACAGTGGTTACAGAGAACTAAGATTAATATTATGTATGTATTTTTTTTCCTTAACAAAACATTTCTTGGCTTTGTTCATTAGCACCATTTTATCTGTGTCATTGATAATTTGTTCTGTGTGTGTAATATTTTCTTTTTTTTTTAATGACAATCAATATTATGATTTCGAACTATTCTAGAAGTAAAGTACTAATAATATCTTCGAAATAATTTCTGGACTTTAAATAAGATTTTACTGACCTTTTGTTTATTGAGCAGATCAATCGATGGAAAAAAAGAAGGAATAGCGGGGAAAATATTTAAAATATCAAAAAAAAAAAACCTGATTAGAATTACTGTAATAAAAAAGGTTTATTGTATTGCAGTTCATTATTATATACAGATCTATGGCTTTTGAAAGCATCGGGAATGGTCGAAAGCCCACTGTATCTTTCAAATATAATAATATTAAATAGTTAAATTTAGAATAGCTGTATAGCTAAAAATGCAAAAATAAAGTTTAGAAATGTACCATCCAGGGTTCTTCTTCTTCCATGGTCAACAAAAGGAATCGTTTCGCTAGACCATATCTGTCTTGCACAGTCCACAATAAACGGTTGCAACAATTCAAATCTTAAAACTTTTTGTACAATTTTAGATTTCAGACTGATCGCTAAGCATACTGAAATATCTTCAAAATACGATACGTAGATTGATACACATATTAGGCCATTAAAAAAAATAATTTCTTCTAGTTTCAAATTCTTAATTCAAAATAGTTTCAAAAGCGTTATTTTATATATACCAGTACAATCTAATTTAAACTTTATATAAAATACACATTATTTCTGGCAGGGGGTTCAGGCACATTCCACACTCCACTCTGACCGAGTGGCAGGAAAACCCCACTGCCCTGCAATTCTGCCCGATCTACAGTACACACTCCCTGCTGGTCTGCCCAGTCTGGAAAGTCTTAAAACCCTCTTTTTCTGCCATCCCAGCAGATTTTTGCGGGTACACTCACCTCGCCACTCTGTGGCATAGCAGACATGCACCAGCGCCGCAAACAATGCTGGCGTGGTAGGCAAACTGCATCCTATCATGCTGGAAATGACGACGGACAAAAAATTCAAATCTTTTTATTGTATTTGAATATGATTAATGATTAGCTATAATATGATTAGATATAATATGATAAACTATAATATGATTAGCTATTATTTGATTAGCTATAATGTGATAAGTTATAATATGATTAGCTATAATCTGATTAGCTATAATATGATTAGCTATAACATGATTAGCTATAATATTATTAGCTATAATTTGAATTAAAAAAAAACCTATTATGTTTTCATTCACTGAGCCCCTACAGTTATTTAATAATAACCACCGGCGGCGGAACGAAATATTTTAAGAGGGGGGGCAAGCCAAAATTCAAGGGGGGGGCGCCGCCCCCCCTTGAAAATTTAAGGAGGGGCAAGACAAAATATGACCGAAAGACAAATTTTACCCTCTTAATTCTATAATAGAATATAATAATTCTATAACAAGTATTTAATCGATATTATTAAAAAATAATATATTAAAAAAAAATAAAAATGAACATTGAGCACTTCTGTCGCCAACTGATTCGTAATGTCAGTTTGTTTACAAATTTAATAGTAAAATTAGATCAGAAAATACTGATAATTATCATGCATGATGATGAATATGAAACCGGAAACGGGAAACTCAATAAACAAAAAGTAATTTATGAAAAAATAATAAATAATTGTATTTTCTTTAAAAATTACATTTGCCGTCATTCGGTAGATGGCAATACTTCTCTATACTTATAAGACGCATTTGCCATCTGTCTGTCTGTTCCCTTAAAACTCAAGATCCAGACAACCAAATAACGTGAAACTTGATACACGCAGTGGCGCAACCAGGGGGGGGGGCGGGGAGGGGGGCTTGAGCCACCCCCCAGGCCAAATCATCAATACATAATTTACGTTATAAAGTTACGAAAAAGACTGTCAAACTGTCAAACTGTCAAACTGTCTTTTTTCAATATGTGAGCCCCCCCCACCAGCATTTTTTGCTGGTCGCGCCACTGGGTACACGTACACAAAATTACATGGGGAATGTTCTTAAACAGGTTTCGTTCCATCTCAATGGGTACTTTAATTGTAATTAATTATTTTGGATATCAAAGACATGAAAATTGGCAAACTTTTACCCCGATTTCAGGTTTTACGAGCTTCTCTCCCACATAGCTAACTTACTATAAATATGATCGGTACGGGGAACCAAATATCACATTACTTACTATATTATTACATTCCATTCCTTCATCCATAGGAATTGTTATCTTTTGATACAGTCATGCCTAAGAGAGAGAGAGAGGGAGGGAAAGAGGGAGGGAGGTAGGGAGAGAGAGAGGGGGGAGGGAGGGAGAGAGGGAGGGAGGGAAAGAAGGAGAGAGAGGGAGGAGAGAGAGGGAGGGAAAGAGGGAGGGAGGGGAGGGAGAGAGAGAGGAACTGCCAAAAATGTTGTGTATCACATTGCTTTAAGATAAATGTACCTTTTTATTGCATGCAAATAAACCCTTTTTTACGCGTCTTATTTTTAATCTTAATTTAGCGTCAAATTACGCTTCTTAAATAAACAGAAAACATTATTTTAAACCCGGCTAAGCCGGGTACTTGCAACTAATTTTAAAATATGCCACAACAACTCTCAATAATGTGATTACTGTAAAATGTCAATTAATTATAATTTCTTTCAAATATTAAATTTAAGAAATAAATCAAATGAATTATGAAAATGAAAATGATACATATAAACTAAAATGAATTACAAAGTTAAAAAAGTTAAAATTTTAGGGGGGGGGGCAGACTGGAAATTCAAGGGGGGGGCGCCGCCACCCCTTAAAAGTTTTAGGGGGGGGCGCTGCCCCCCCCTGCCCCCCCCCCTGCTCCGCCGCCAGTGATAATAACACTTTCATCATCCTATATTTGTTTACCCTTTTTATTGTTAAATAAAAAAATGTATGACTCCCCCCCTTCCCACGGTAAGTGACATGGACTAGCCAACAAGCCTATACGGAATATATAACGCTATCTTGTAGTCAAAAGATTTGTATTTTTCAATATTTTTTCTATTATTTCCCTTTGTTTAAATTTTTGATTTTACTTAGTACATGTATAGTGACTAATCTCGCTGAGAACTGAACACTTTTAAATATATTGGCAGACGTTGTAATCTATTACAAAGAAGATAAACATTACTATAGCAAATTGTTGACGCTGAAACAAACAAGTATACACAGTATTAAAGCAACTGAGTTAATTGTTGTAATTTTAGTGAAGGGTATAAAGGGAACAGTCCATTTATACAAGTATTATTTTATTGCCTTTTCCATTATAGTAGAACGTTGTTTATCCGAAACATTGGTACTGGACACCGTTCGGTTACGCGATTGTTCGAATAACAGAAAACTGAATGCAGTATGTGAAACCGGACACTATACGAATATTAGACATCTTGAAGAAAAAACGAAATAGGTGCAAAATGTCGCAATTTTACCTTTATTGTGGAAAATAATCACTAATTTTGCGCTGTACAATTGTACACCTTTGTTTTTTCGCTGTAGTTGACAAAAAAAACAACTGGTCCGGATATTTTACGCTCCAGATAATAAACGTTCGGATAAACGACGTTCAGCTGTATCGAGCAATTTTGATTTGTAGCATGACTTTCGGTAAAATACCTGTAAGCATCTAATTTGATAGGAATTGTAATGGAAGGGGCCAAAATGGCAATTTGGGCCATAGAGATGGCGTAATTTGCCTTCCTAATGAACGGATACAAATTGTACAAAAACATACGTTTTCAAAACATCGTTTACGTTTTCAGAAAATTGTTTACGTTTTCTGAACATTGTTTACGTTTTCAGAACATTGTTTACGTTTTCAAAACATTGTTTACGTTTTCAGAACATTGTTCCTATTTTTTGTTAATTTCTATTGTCGCTACTATTGTCAAATTTACTATGCTTTTTTTCTCCTTTTTTTTTGGACCTATGCTAGTCTTATAAAAGAAGCTTTGACATTAGAAAAAAATATATGTGTTCCTACCGCTGTGCGTAGTACATTAATATGCATGAACATCTTGTAAGAGGATTTACAGAGAGACGCCGGCAGCGAAAGTTGGGAAGAGGGTAGAATAATGAAGATAGATGGTTTCAGAGCATGGAACTAGGGCTGCGATGCATATGATGCAAGGAAGGTGCAAAGCACGCAGGCGGCAGCATATTTAGGGCCGGAAAAATCAAAGTATGCTATTTTTAATTAAATGAGATATCTACATATTATTAGCTTTCTGAATTTTTGCAAAATGAAGAATATTTTCAAATGTCATTTTTCGTATACATTTTAAAATAAATAAAAGTGATAGTCAGGTCTGTGGTATCGTTAATTTGTTTCAGTGATAGTCAGGTCTGTGGTATCGTTAATTTGTTTCAGTGATAGTCAGGTCTGTGGTATCGTTAATTTGTTTCAGTGATAGTCAGGTCTGTGGTATCGTTAATTTGTTTCAGTGATAGTCAGGTCTGTGGTATCGTTAATTTGTTTCAGTGATAGTCAGGTCTGTGGTATCGTTAATTTGTTTCAGTGGATAGTCGAGGTTCTGTGGTATCGTTAATTTGTTTCAGTGATAGTCAGGTCTGTGGTATCGTTAATTTGTTTCAGTGATAGTCAGGTCTGTGGTATCGTCAATTTGTTTCAGTGATAGTCAGGTCTGTGGTATCGTTAATTTGTTTCAGTGATAGTCAGGTCTGTGGTATCGTTAATTTGTTTCAGTGATAGTCAGGTCTGTGGTATCGTTAATTTGTTTCAGTGATAGTCAGGTCTGTGGTATCGTCAATTTATTTCAGTTTTGAAAAAAAAACAACAACCCAAAAACAAACCTCTAAAAGTGTGCCTATTAAATACCATACAAAAGTGTGCCTAATAAATACCATACAAAAGTGTGCCTAATAAATACCATACAAAAGTGTGCCTGATAAATACCATACAAAAGTGTGCCTGATAAATACCATACAAAAGTGTGCCTGATAAATACCATACAAAAGTGTGCCTAATAAATACCATACAAAAGTGTACCTTATAAATACCATACAAAAGTGTGCCTGATAAATACCATACAAAAGTGTGCCTGATAAATACCATACAAAAGTGTGCCTGATAAATACCATACAAAAGTGTGCCTAATAAATACCATACAAAAGTGTACCTTATAAATACCATACAAAAGTGTACCTTATAAAGAGTAAGTTATCCAGAAAGCAATATTAACATTAGAAAACAAGCAATTTAAGTCTTTTCCGTTTCGGACAAAGGACATTTTAGTGCATTTTCGTGTACGCAGTGCCTACGTATGGGTTTTGATAAATAGAGAGGGAAGAAATCATGTTGAATAACTGTTACAAAAATAAATAATGATTACGCCCCTTTGAATAGCTTTTATTATTTATATTTAAAATATAAGCAAAAACGGTACATAAGAAACTCTTATATTCAGCCCTGAGAGGTCCTATCGCGAAATGAACTTTTGATGTATACTTGGCAGGCCAATACCTACAAAATGATATATACATCATGGGTCTAGGACTTATGGTTCCTGAGATATAGGGCGTTCCTTTGTTAATATAGCTTATATAGTATATAGGACTTATGGTTGTTGAGATCTAGGATGATGACGGACAGACAGACAGACAGACAAAACGGGGACAATAGAGCATTTTTTTTTTCGAAAATGCTCTAAAAATGTGTTATTGTGTATATGCAGCTTAACCTTTCAAACTTGGATTGACTGTCACCAAACAATTGAGAAAATATGAGCGGCTTTGGTAAATTCATCTTGAGGTCTCAAAGTAATTAAAGTTCCCCAAGCCTAAGAAGGCTATCGGGGCAGATGAAGTGTAGAATTAATCTGTTTCTGTAACTTCGGCCGATAAAGGGATTGTGTATTTAGCACATCTCCCAGCCGCATTTACTTCACCAACTTTTTACCAACTTCACAAAGACCTGGGAAAATTCCATTGGTTCTCGCCGATGATCGATACGGTGACTCTCAGATCGGTTGTCGAGACCTCCACACCACTAGGCCATCGAGGTCACAAAATAGTGTCTTTCAAAAGACCTGATTGTTCATAAAGGCTAATGACATGCAGTGGTGAGTGAATCATACAGTGGAGCGGCTCTTCATATATGCGATTGGTTCTATGCCGACGAAAACAAGGGCAGTGTAAATCCAATAGACACATTCTAGACAAGAACCCGTGGGACAGATACGACCCGCTATGTTGTTTGATCTTGCCTACGCCCCGCCTTCCTACGTCTGTTTCCATCAACATTTGTTTGATACTAGTCCATACCATCCTCCATCAATCTGCTCATAGTCCAGCACATGGTCCAGCACATAGTCCAGCACATAGTCCAGCTCAAGGTCCAGCACATGGTCCAGCAATGGTCCAGCACATGGTCCAGCACATAGTCCAGCACATAGTCCAGCACATAGTCCAGTACAAGGTCCAGCACATGGTCCAGCAATGGTCCAGCACATCGTACAGCACATAGTCCAGCACATAGTCCAGCACACAGAGAAGAATGGACATACATATTTAAAAAAAAATCTATATACATCAACATAAATTTGGTTAGTTTTAAGGTACGCCATTTAATGTCTTCCTGACTCTCCTTTCTTCAGGGCATTTTAAGTTACAACAATGTCAACAATAGTAGATCTCAGTATAAAATAGCTACCAATCTACGGTGACAGTAGGCTGAAAGTCCACCCAGCTTTATGGTAGGCTTTAGTTGTGGCAGTAAAGGCGGCTGTTCGTTGTACTAGCCAAACCTTACCTCAATATGAAATTTTGAAACAAATGAATTTTACACTTCACTGGCCCAGATCTACACTTCACTGGCCCAGATCTACACTAATATTTTCCACCTGTACTTAACATTTAAGGATGAATATTTCCCCCCTAGGGCCTTAAATAACTGAAAGTATACCTAGGGTACTAGGGTCCCAAATATTTATGGGTCACTGCATGGGGCCCCAGATATCTACTACGGCCCTGCATTAAAAAAGGGTGGCTCATTAACGAGATCAAAAAGATTGAGTGAAAAATAGTTTCTATTCATAAAAGTATTTTTGTCTCCAACGAAATGATTATTTTTCGTATTTAATGACAATAGCTACGATTTTGATCATGTTATTATTATTACAATTTTCTCGTTCTCCACGTAAATGAATGGTGAGCCAAGTTCATTGTAATACTTGTATTTGAGCCAAGAGTTAATAAATAACTCCTAGTCAACCGGCTGGGAAACACGTTATTGTGTCCCCTTTATCAAGGATCTTGCATGGGGATAGCTTCCTCTCAGCATCCAGCTTTTGGATTGATTTCTATTTTTGTTTTTTTATTTTGTTGTTAAAAACAAAACAAAAGAAAAAAACAAAAGAAAAAAAAATTAGATAACTTTTGTTAAAATATACACAATGTTTGCAAAAAAAAAAAATGTTATTATTATTACTTTAGTGCATAAAAATATGGGTCACGAGGGTTAATCAGGTCACGCCTGACGTCATTTTTGTTTTTATCAGATAACACTTATGATTGTTGTTTCTCATTTGATTTCGTCCATTATAAATTATTTATCTTAATACAGTGGATTCCGCTTAATTGGGACACCGTTTAATTGGGACAGCCGCTTATTTGGGACAAATCTCAAAGGAACCAAACCAAGAAGCCAATAGTAAATGTGTATGTTTAATTGGGACAGCCTCGGTCCCGATGTGTCCCAATTAAGCGGAATCGACTGTATTTGAAAAATAAATAAATTCAAGAGCCGTCTTTGTGGCTAGGAAAACAAAGTGACTGGGGTTCAAAATCTGCAACAGAAGAGTGCTAATATATGTTGGCAGCAGCCAAGTAATTTTTTTTTTTTTATTTTTAATTCCGAAGTAAGAATGTGGGGGGGGGGGGGGGCGCAGTAAATTTTGAAAGATAAACATGAGCTGACTTGTTGAATAGAAACAGCTTAGCTTTTACTGTTTGGAATATATAACCTTCTGAAATGCAAACAAACTATTAGCCTATGTACAAGAAAGGACCCGCCTTTGCATTTGGGGGGAGGAGGGGGTGGGAGGTAAAGAAAGATTCCTGCAGAGGTGTGCCAGGTGAGTACTGACTGGATTATAGTCCAGTTAATCGCTCAAATCTACTTACAAGTATAAGTGATCGAAACATTATAAACCTGGCACTAGACATTAATTTAGGGATGTTTAGCAGGAACCGGAAATGTTGCCTATCTCAGCAGTTCGCAAACTGATACGATTCACGGCCCACGCAGACATCAGTTTTGATTTCGCAACCCACCTGCAAGGGACGACGATGAAACATTCAGGGGCGTTATTTGAGGCTATCCCACGAATTGTTTGTCTAAAAAAACCCATCTATCTATCTATCTATCTATCTATCTATCTATCTATCTATCTATCTATCTATCTATCTATCTATCTATCTATCTATCTATCTATCTATCTATCTATCTATCTATCTATCTATCTATCTATCTATCTATCTATCTATCTATCTATCTATCTATCTATCTATCTATCTATCTATCTATCTATCTATCTATCTATCTATCTATCTATCTATCTATCTATCTATCTATCTATCTATCTATCTATCTATCTATCTATCTATCTATCTATCTATCTATCTATCTATCTATCTATCTATCTATCTATCTATCTATCTATCTATCTATCTATCTATCTATCTATCTATCTATCTATCTATCTATCTATCTATCTATCTATCTATCTATCTATCTATCTATACATGTATATAAAGAGAGAGATAGAAATATATCCCCGTAAGATGTTCCTCTTTTACAATTTAGATGTACAAACTTTAAGAGAAATTAAGTCGTAATTTAGATTTACAAGCGTTAAAAGAAATTAAGTCGTAATTTTGCATACTTTAAATTTGTAAGTATTAATTATAAATTAAAAAATTGGTGGCGACTTACCTGAAACCTTTCGGTGACCCAATACTGTATCGTTACCCGCATTGTGAGAACTTCTGAGCTATTTGTATCTTGTCTTTATTGTTGAGAAATTCTACAAAACAGCTTTAAAAATTACTTTAATTAATAGGTTTGGACCGTAAATCATTTTTAAGACATAATAGCAATAGATAGTTTTAGGAACTATTGTTCGATCATTGAAGTGATTACGACAACACATATTTAACCTGTTTTTGCAAATGCCCCCAATGCCCCCCTTCTAACGCCACTGACGGGCCCCCGTGCTGATATAATATTTTCAAAAGTTAATTGGCCAGCTCAGTCCGAGCCCCTAAAACTCGTCCTAAAACTCGCCGGGCCCCTGGGCATTTGCCTCCCCCCTGCTCCCCCTCTCTGCGGCACTGCACATATCAGCGACCTTACTGAGACAAATCAACAACTCCATATGTAGACATAATTCTTGGAGCTCTACTAGTCACTGCGAAATAAATTCTTCTGGAAGTTAACTGAAGTACCACGAGTGTCATCTTGGGGTCAGTGTGAGGTCAGTATTCGAAGTACAACTTTTATGGATAGGTTGCAATAATGCTATCTAATGGGCTGTGGCGTCGCTAATGGCTATAGGGTCTTCCCGTTAAAAATGTTTGAGGTAGGCCCTACTACATTACCAATTAATCCTGACGGGGGCCCATTATAACTGCTTCTGCATGAGGGTCTTCCCGTTAAAATTGTTTGAGGTAGGCCCTACTACATTACCAATTAATCCTGACGGGGGCCCTCTATAAATGCTTATGTATGAAGGTGTGAGTCCTAGGGCCATTGCTCCAGACAAAGCCCATTTGATAAAAAAAGTTTATGTCGAATAGAACGTGAGGCTAATAAATATTTAAAAAAAATATGATGCCTTCGTGTAATTGTAGACTCTCTTCCCCATTCACCAGGTGCCGGTGTGAAATAGTCACAAACACTCGTTGAGAAATGTCACGTCTTTGTGACAGTCATGACCGGTTTAGTCACATTACAGAGCCTGTGGATCCAAATCTGAAGTCCATTGGATATGAAATGACACGAATGGCCGTCAACAAGGTTGGGGTGAGAAACTAGACACCCCTTGCCTTCCGCCCCCACCCCCATATTCCTGTCAGCACTGGGAGCACAAAGCTTTGAGAAACACACACCCCTCCCCACCCTCACTGGCTAATGTAATCGTGGGGCAGAAACAAATATTTGTCACTCCTAGCTGGACGGTCATGGTGAATTAATGATGAGGATCTGGCATTCACGGCCCAAGGAATCAATCAATACGGCAGTTGCCAAAATAATCTCGGAGAACTCTCGCCATGACAAATATTTCCAGCCAATCAGGAGCGTCATAATTTATCTAGTGATCTACGGTAACACGACCCGAGCTGTTAACAGAAATGTTAAGAACACAATATGAAACAGTTTTCGCCAAGTACTCAATTTTTTCATGTTTTCGTGCTTATATATTATTATTTTTTTTAACGGGAAACATACGTTAGTCCGTGGGGATTTTTCAAAGTGTATCGACCTCATTTGAAAAGGTTAGAAGTCAAAATTCTAAAATAACGATAGGTCAAAGTGCAGATGACAGAGAGCGATGGACACAACTTGTGCATTTTCCAAACTCTTATGACGCCTATTGTAGATAGTGAGAAGTTGAAATGTGTGTGTACCTATAACAATGAAGCTTAACAGGTCACTTTTGTCGACTTATGATGTACGTTCAAACAGTTTTTGCTGAGAGAGGAGTTAATGAAACAAGATAGTTGAAACTTGTCACTTGGACATTAAAAAAAAAAAACTTTCTTAATTATCACATGACCGTTGGAGCACACATTTGATAAACAATTCAACAGTACCTTAAAATATCACAATCCTCATTCAGCTGATTAGAAATAATCTAAGGATATGGCTAACCATATCACCGTTTAGAGCAATAGGCTTCTTTTTAACGAAAGACCTAACCTTTGACCTACGTGATGTCTTGCTGACCTCCACAAAAAAACAGACTTTCTCTGACAATACCACATTAAACAGATTCTCGCTGTCCACCACAATAATAGACTTTTGCTGACCACCACAATAAACAGACTCTTGCTGACCACCACAATAAACAGACTCTTGCTGACCACCACACTAAACAGACTCTTGCTGACCATCACAATAAACAGTTTCTTGTTGATCGTCAAACTAAACAGATTACCATTTAACGAACAAGTGTCTTGAAGCTGTTACCTGATGTGTTGATAGTCACAACTTTCATCCGTTTACCATCAAACAATTGACAACAATCTCTGACCGCCATAAAAAAAAACAACAAATGTGACATATGACCTAACAACTGAGGCGAACTGAGACCCCCCCCCCCGTTTCCCCATTTCAACACCGGATATTATCAAAGAATAAGGAAGTGTATTTACATTACTTGATTATTTAGGACGTATAAATGTGTAATCTATACAAGTACAATGTGTAATAAATGGCGCACACAACCGGTGTGAATACAAAACTAATTCATTTGCATATTGTTAATATTGGATGAATCTGAGCAACGCTATACTGTTTATGTTAGATTAAACTGTGAAATTCTATACTGTCTATATTAGATGAATCTGAACAATTCTATACTGTTTATATTAAGTGAATCTAAACAATTTTATACTGTTTATATAAGGTGAATCTGAACAATTCTATATTATCTATATTAGATGAATCTGCCACTGAATCCAAAAACAGTGGTCAGTTGTACTCAATCTCATTTTGAATATATTTGTCGTAAATCACTTTTCATTTTGAATATATTTGTCGTAAATCACTGTCCGTTTTGAATATATTTGTCGTAAATCACTGTTCATTTTGAATATATTTGTCGTAAGTCACTGTTCATCTTGAATATATTTGTCGTAAGTCACTGTTCATCTTGAATATATTTGTCGTAAGTCACTGTTCATCTTGAATATATTTGTCGTAAGTCACTGTTCATCTTGAATATAATTGTCGTAAGTCGCTGTTCATTTTGAATACATTTGTCGAAAGTCACTGTTCATCTTGAAATTATGTGTATGTCTGAAAGTGTCCACTATCCTTGGTAGTACTAGTTGTAGTTTTATTTAATTTAAAAACAGAATAAAAAGTGCATATCTGTGTAGTTACTTATATAACTAGTGAATACCAACTATTAGACAGTCAAAACCAGTAATTAGCTATAGAAAATAAATTCACTAATACCTAGATACACATATACTTAGTAATTACCTAGATACATATAAACTTAGTAATTATCTAGATACATATAAACTTAGTAATTATCTAAATACATATAAACTTAGTAATTACCAAGATACATAAAAACTTAGTAATTATCTAAATACATATAAACATAGTAATTACCTAGATACATATAAAATTAGTAAATACCTAGATACATATAAAATTAGTAAATACCTAGATACATCTAAAAAGCAGTAGTTACCCAGATACATATAATTACCTATACAAATAATTATAAACCAATAGGCGCACTAATAGGCGCACCATTATAAGGAACGTGCACTCTGTTTGATGTCGGACATAGGAGTCCTATAATGTGTACACTCTTATGTCGGACATAGGAGCCCTATATTGTGTACACTGTGTTTGATGTCGGACATAGGAGCCCTATATTGTGTACACTGTGATGTCGGACATAGGAGCCCTATATTGTGTACACTGTGTTTGATGTCGGACATAGGACCCTATATTGTGTACACTGTGTTTGATGTCGGACATAGGAGCCCTATATTGTGTACACCCTGATGTCGGACATAGGAGCCCTATATAGTGTGCACTGTGTTTGATGTCGGACATAGGAGCCCTATATTGTGTACATTCTGTTTGATGTCGGACATAGGAGCCCTATATTGTGTACACTCTGAGGTCGGACATAGGAGCCCTATTTTGTGTACACTCTGATGTCGGACATAGGAGCCCTATATTGTGTACAATGTGTTTGATGTCGGACATAGGAGCCCTATATTGTGTACATTCTGTTTGATGTCGGACATAGGAGCCCTATATTGTGTACACTCTGAGGTCGGACATAGGAGCCCTATATTGTGTACACTCTGATGTCGGACATAGGAGCACTATATTGTGTACACTGTGTTTGATGTCGGACATCGGAGCCCTATATTTTGTACACTCTGATGTCGGACATAGGAGCCCTATATTGTGTACACACTGTTTGATATCGGACATAGGAGCCCTATATTGTGTACATTGTGATGTCGGACATAGGAGCCCTATATTGTGTTCAATGTGTTTGATGTCGGACATAGGAGCCCTATATTGTGTACTCTGTTTGATGTCGAACATAGGAGCCCTATATTGTGTACACTCTGTTTGATATCGGACATAGGAGCCCTATATTGTGTACACTCTGTTTGATGTCGGACATAGGAGCCCTATATTGTGTACACTGTGTTTGATGTCGGACATAGGAGCCCTATATTGTGTACATTCTGTTTGATGTCGGACATAGGAGCCCTACATTGTGTATACTCTGAGGTCGGACATAGGAGCCCTATATTGTGTACACTCTGATGTCGGACATAGGAGCCCTATATTGTGTACACTCTGTTTGATGTCGGACATAGGAGCCCTATATTGTGTACACTGTGTTTGATGTCGGACATAGGAGCCCTATATTGTGTACATTCTGTTTGATGTCGGACATAGGAGCCCTACATTGTGTATACTCTGAGGTCGGACATAGGAGCCCTATATTGTGTACACTCTGATGTCGGACATAGGAGCCCTATATTGTGTACACTGTGTTTGATGTCGGACATAGGAGCCCTATATTGTGTACACTGTGTTTGATGTCGGACATCGGAGCCCTATATTGTGTACACTCTGATGTCGGACATATGAGCTCTATGTTGTGTACACTCTGTTTGATGTCGGACATAGGAGCCCTATATTGTGTACACTTTAATGACGGACATAGGAGCCCTATATTGTGTACACTGTATTTGATGTCGGACATAGAAGCCCTATATTGTGTACACTGTGTTTGATGTCGGACATAAAAGCCCTATATTGTGTACATTCTGTTTTATGTCGGACATAGGAGCCCTATATTGTGTACACTGTGATGTCGGACATAGGAGCCCTATATTGTGTACACTGTGATGTCGGACATAGGAGCCCTATATTGTGTACACTGTGTTTGATGTCGGACATACGAGCCCTATATTTTGTACACTCTGTTGTCGGACATAGGAGCCCTATATTGTGTACACTCTGTTTGATGTCGGACATAGGAGCCCTATATTGTGTACACTCTGTTGTCGGACATAGGAGCCCTATATTGCGTACACTCTGATGTCGGACATTGGAGCCCTATATTGTGTACACTCTGATGTCGGACATAGGAGCCCTATATAGTGTACACTCTGATGTCGGACATAGGAGCCCTATATTGTGTACACTCTGATGTCGGACATAGGAGCCCTATATTGTGTGCATTCTGATGTGCGACATAGGAGCCCTATATTGTGTACACTGTGTTTGATGTCGGACATAGGAGCATTATATTGTGTACACTGTGTTTGATGTCGGACATAGGAGCCCTATTTTGTGTACACTCTTTTTGATGTTGGACTTAGGAGCCCTATATTGTGTACACTGTGTTTAATATCGGACATAGGAGCCCTATATTGTGTACACACTGATGTCGGACATAGGAGCCCTATATTGTGTACACTGTGATGTCGGACATAATAGCCCTATATTGTGTACATTCTGTTTGATGTCGGACATAGGAGCCCTTTATTGCGTACACTATGATGTTTGACATAGGAGCCCTATATTGTGTACATTCTGATGTCGGACATAGGAGCCCTATATTGTGTACACTTTGTTTGATGTCGGACAAAGGAGCCCTATATTGTGTACACTGTGATGTCGGACATAGGAGCCCTATATTGTGTACACTGTGTTTGTTGTCGGACATAGGAGCCCTATATTGTGTACTCTGTTTGATGTCGGACATAGGAGCTCTATATTGGGGTACACTTCTGTTTTATATCGGACATAGGTGCCCTACATATTATGTACACTCTGTTTGATGTCGGACATGGGAGCCCTATATTGTGTCAATTGTGTTTGATGTCGGACATAGAGGAGCCCTATATTGTGTACACTCTTGATGTCGGACATAGGAGCCCTATATTGGTGTACATTCTGATTTGCGACATAGGAGCCCTATATTGTGTACACTGTGTTTGATGTCGGACATAGAAGCCCTATATTGTGTACACTCTGATGTCGGACATAGAGCCTTTCTATGTGTATGTACACTTTGTTTGATGTCGGACAAAGGAGCCCTATATTGTGTACACTGTGATGTCGGACATAGGGAGCCCTCATATTGTGTACACTGTGGTGTTTGTTGTCGGACATAGGAGCCCTATATTGTTGTACTCTGCTTGATGTCGATCATAGGAGCACTATATTGTGTGTACACTCTGCTTTATAATGTCGGACATAGGAGCCCTATATTATGTACACTCTGTTTGATGTCGGACATAGGAGCCCTATATTGTGTCAATTGTGTTTGATGTCGGACATAGGAGCCCTATATTGTGTACACTCTGATGTCGGACATAGGAGCCCTATGTTGTGTACATTCTGGATGTGCGACATAGGAGCCCCTATATTGTGTACACTGTGCTTGATGTCGGACATAGAGAGGCTATGTTAGGTGTCCACTCTGATGTCGGACATAGGAGCCCTATATTGTGTACACTGTGTTTGATGTCGGACATAGGAGCATTATATTGTGTACACTGATTTTGATGTCGGACATAGGAGCCCTATATTGTGTGCACTTTGATGTCGGACATATGAGCCCTATATTGTGTACACTGTGTTTGATGTCGGACATAGGAGCCCTATATTGTGTACACTCTGAGGTCGGACATAGAGCCCTCATATTGTGTACACGCTCTGATGTCGAGACACTAGAACCCTAGGATAGTGTACACACTGTTTGATATCGGACATAGGAGCACTATATTGTGTACACCCTGTTTGATGTCGGACATAGGAGCCCTATATTGTGTACACTGTGTTTGATGTTGGACATAGGAGCCCTATATTGTGTACATTCTGTTTGATGTCGGACACAGGAGCGCTATATTGTGTACACTCTGATGGTCGGACATAGGAGCCCTTTGTTGTGTACACTCTTATGTCGGACATAGGAACCCCTATATTGTGTACACTCTGTTTGATGTCGGACATAGGAGCCCTATATTGTGTACACTCTGTTTGATGTCGCACATAGGAGCCCTATATTGTGCACACTGTGTTTGATGTCGGACATAGGAGCCCTATATTGTGTACACTCTGATGTCAAACATAGGAGCCCTATATTGTGTACACTGTGATGTCGGACATAGGAGCCCTATATTGTGCACACTGTGTTTGATGTCGGACATAGAACCCTATATTGTGTACACTCTGATGTCGGACATAGGAGCCCTATATTGTGTACACTGTGTTTGATGTAGGACATAGGAGTCCTATATTGTGTACACTCTGATGTCGGACATAGGAGTTTTATATTGTGTACACTCTGATGTCGGACATAGGAGCCCTATATTGCGTACACTGTGATGTCGGAATAGGAGCCCTATATTGTGTACACTCTGTTTGATGTCGGACATAGGAGCCCTATATTGTGTACACTGTGTTTGATGTCGGACATAGGAGCCCTATATTGTGTACACTCTGATGTCAAACATAGGAGCCCTATATTGTGTACACTGTGATGTCGGACATAGGAGCCCTATATTGTGTACACTGTGTTTGATGTCGGACATAGGAACCCTATATTGTGTACACTCTGATGTCGGACATAGGAGCCCTATATTGTGTACACTGTGTTTGATGTAGGACATAGGAGTCCTATCTTGTGTACACTCTGATGTCGGACATAGGAGCCCTATATAGTGTACACTCTGATGTCGGACATAGGAGCCCTATATTGTGTACACTCTGATGTCGGACATAGGAGCCCTATATTGTGTGCATTCTGATGTGCGACATAGGAGCCCTATATTGTGTACACTGTGTTTGATGTCGGACATAGGAGCATTATATTGTGTACACTGTGTTTGATGTCGGACATAGGAGCCCTATTTTGTGTACACTCTTTTTGATGTTGGACTTAGGAGCCCTATATTGTGTACACTGTGTTTAATATCGGACATAGGAGCCCTATATTGTGTACACACTGATGTCGGACATAGGAGCCCTATATTGTGTACACTGTGATGTCGGACATAATAGCCCTATATTGTGTACATTCTGTTTGATGTCGGACATAGGAGCCCTTTATTGCGTACACTATGATGTTTGACATAGGAGCCCTATATTGTGTACATTCTGATGTCGGACATAGGAGCCCTGTATTGTGTACACTTTGTTTGATGTCGGACAAAGGAGCCCTATATTGTGTACACTGTGATGTCGGACATAGGAGCCCTATATTGTGTACACTGTGTTTGTTGTCGGACATAGGAGCCCTATATTGTGTACTCTGTTTGATGTCGGACATAGGAGCACTATATTGTGTACACTCTGTTTTATATCGGACATAGGAGCCCTATATTATGTACACTCTGTTTGATGTCGGACATAGGAGCCCTATATTGTGTCAATTGTGTTTGATGTCGGACATAGGAGCCCTATATTGTGTACACTCTGATGTCGGACATAGGAGCCCTATATTGTGTACATTCTGATGTGCGACATAGGAGCCCTATATTGTGTACACTGTGTTTGATGTCGGACATAGAAGCCCTATATTGTGTACACTCTGATGTCGGACATAGGAGCCCTATATTGTGTACACTGTGTTTGATGTCGGACATAGGAGCATTATATTGTGTACACTGATTTTGATGTCGGACATAGGAGCCCTATATTGTGTGCACTTTGATGTCGGACATATGAGCCCTATATTGTGTACACTGTGTTTGATGTCGGACATAGGAGCCCTATATTGTGTACACTCTGAGGTCGGACATAGAGCCCTATATTGTGTACACTCTGATGTCGGACATAGGACCCCTATATTGTGTACACACTGTTTGATATCGGACATAGGAGCACTATATTGTGTACACCCTGTTTGATGTCGGACATAGGAGCCCTATATTGTGTCAACTGTGTTTGATGTTGGACATAGGAGCCCTATATTGTGTACATTCTGTTTGATGTCGGACACAGGAGCGCTATATTGTGTACACTCTGATGTCGGACATAGGAGCCCTTTGTTGTGTACACTCTTATGTCGGACATAGGAACCCTATATTGTGTACACTCTGTTTGATGTCGGACATAGGAGCCCTATATTGTGTACACTCTGTTTGATGTCGGACATAGGAGCCCTATATTGTGTACACTGTGTTTGATGTCGGACATAGGAGCCCTATATTGTGTACACTCTGATGTCAAACATAGGAGCCCTATATTGTGTACACTGTGATGTCGGACATAGGAGCCCTATATTGTGTACACTGTGTTTGATGTCGGACATAGGAACCCTATATTGTGTACACTCTGATGTCGGACATAGGAGCCCTATATTGTGTACACTGTGTTTGATGTAGGACATAGGAGTCCTATATTGTGTACACTCTGATGTCGGACATAGGAGTTTTATATTGTGTACACTCTGATGTCGGACATAGGAGCCCTATATTGCGTACACTGTGATGTCGGAATAGGAGCCCTATATTGTGTACACTCTGTTTGATGTCGGACATAGGAGCCCTATATTGTGTACACTGTGTTTGATGTCGGACATAGGAGCCCTATATTGTGTACACTCTGATGTCAAACATAGGAGCCCTATATTGTGTACACTCTGATGTCGGACATAGGAGCCCTATATTGTGTACACTGTGTTTGATGTCGGACATAGGAACCCTATATTGTGTACACTCTGATGTCGGACATAGGAGCCCTATATTGTGTACACTGTGTTTGATGTAGGACATAGGAGTCCTATCTTGTGTACACTCTGATGTCGGACATAGGAGTTTTATATTGTGTACACTCTGATGTCGGACATAGGAGCCCTATATTGCGTACACTGTGATGTCGGAATAGGAGCCCTATATTGTGTACACTCTGTTTGATGTCGGACATAGGAGCCCTATATTGTGTACACTCTGATGTCGGACATAGGAGCCCTATATTGCGTACACTGTGATGTCGGAATAGGAGCCCTATATTGTGTACACTCTGTTTGATGTCGGACATAGGAGCCCTATATTGTGTACACTGTGATGTCGGACATAGGAGCCCTATATTGTGTACACTCTGATGTCGGACATAGGAGCCCTATATTGCGTACACTAGTATGTTTGACATAGGAGCCCTATATTGTGTACACTGTGGTGTCGGACATAGGAGCCCTATATTGTATACACTGTGTTTGATGTCGGACATAGGAGCCCTATATTGTGTACACTGTGATGTCTAACATAGAAGCCCTATATTGTGTACACTCTGATGTCGGACATAGGAGCCTATATTGTCTTTATCTCCGGGGGCCTCAAACGACAGGTTTAAACTTTATGTCTTGAAATTTCGCCCAACGGATCCTGAACTTGTTGCCGAGGTTCTGGTTATATCGCCGGATACAGCAAACAGCTTCTCATACAGATACAGCAAACAGCTTCTCATACAAATACAGCAAAGAGCTTCTCATACAAATACAGCAAACAGCTTCTCATACAGATACAGCAAACAGCTTCTCATACAGATACAGCAAACAGCTTCTCATACAGATACAGCAAACAGCTTTTCATACAGATACAGCAAACAGATTCTCATACAGATACAGCAAACAGCTTCTCATACAGATACAGTAAACAGCTTCTCATACAGATACAGCAAACAGCTTCTCATACAGATACAGCAAACAGCTTCTCATACAGATACAGCAAACAGCTTCTCATACAGATACAGCAAACAGCTTCTCATACAGTTACAGCAAACAGCTTCTCATACAGATACAGCAGCTTCTCATACAGATACAGCAAACAGCTTCTTATACAGATACAGCAAACAGCTTCTCATACAGATACAGCAAACAGCTTCTCATACAGATACAGCAAACAGCTTCTCATACAGATACAGCAAACAGCTTCTCATACAGATACAGTTCTATTATTTACTGTGTGCGGAAATATTCTTTACTAAGGATTTTAAAAGAATAACACAGATCAAAGGTATAATATTGATTGAATTACTTGCAGTAAAAAAGTGTGTTCTTTATTATTGCGCAGAATAACTCATCCTTAAAATATGTGATACCTTTTTTTTTCAACAATAACTCTTGATCATATTATTTCTATAATAAAACAGATAAAAATGTATGTTCAATTGTTCATGTCATGAGATAACGATATGACTACCACATCAATTTTATCGTCTGATAAATCTGTACATTGAAACACATTTTCAAGACAATCTTCCTCTAGACATTTATCCTACAGTTATCCTACAGTTATCCTACAGTTATCCTACAGTTATACCCCCTGGATAAAGAAATGGTTGAGACAAATTAAAAACAAACAAACAAACTGTATGATTGATGCTGTGTCATTGATACTGTGCTGTTGATGCTGTGTCATTGATACTGTGCTGTTGATGCTGTGTCATTGATACTGTGCTGTTGATGCTGTGTCATTGATACTGTGCTGTTGATGCTGTGTCATTGATACTGTGCTGTTGATGCTGTGTCATTGATACTGTGCTGTTGATGCTGTGTGATTGATACTGTGCTGTTGATGCTGTTATCGATGCTGTATTATTGATACTGTGTTGTTGATGCTGTTTTAATGACACTGTATTGTTGATGCTGTGTTACTGATGGTGTGTTGTTGATGCTGTGTTTCTGATGGTGTGTTATTGATGCTGTGTTTCTGATGGTGTGTTGATGATGTTATGTTACTGATGGTGTGTTGTTGATGCTGTGTTTCTGATGGTGTGTTATTGATGCTGTGTTTCTGATGGTGTGTTGATGATGCTATGTTACTGATGGTGTGTGGTTGATGCTGTGTTTCTGATGGTGTGTTGATGATGCTATGTTACTGATGGTGTGTTGTTGATGCTGTGTTTCTGATGGTGTGTTGATGATGCTATGTTACTGATGGTGTGTTGTTGATGCTGTGTTTCTGATGGTGTGTTGATGATGCTATGTTACTAATGGTGTGTTGTTGATGCTGTGTTTCTGATGGTGTGTTGATGATGCTATGTTACTGATGGTGTGTTGTTGATGCTGTGTTACTGATGGTGTGTTGTTGATGCTGTGTTACTCATGGTGTTTTGATGATGCTATGTTACTGATGGTGTGTTGTTGATGCTGTGTTTCTGATGGTGTGTTATTGATGCTGTGTTACTGATGGTGTGTTGATGATGTTATGTTACTGATGGTGTGTTGTTGATGCTGTGTTACTGATGGTGTGTTGATGATGCTATGTTACTGATGGTGTGATGGTGTGTTGATGATGCTGTGTTACTGATGGTGTGTTGATGATGCTGTGTTACTGATGGTGTGTTGTTGATGATGTGTTGTTGCTTGTTCTTTCGAAAAATCACATTTCTGATTCGATAATCTTATACAAAGTTACGAATCACGCATTGGATCTTTACTTCTGATATGGTCTTCAGAACAATCGTGCTTTAGTCTGTGGGTTTCAATAACACGTTCATAAGTGTGTCTCATTGGGTGGCCGGACCACGGAACAGTTCGAACCTGGACATTTCGACCCTGACAACTGATTAATAATATTTGAATAGTTATTTTTAAGTTTGTTTTTATTGCTTAAAATATGTGTATTAGACTTTGTGATGTATTAACAATGGACAAAAATTGTGTGAACATGTGACGTATTTTTTCCATTCAACAAATCTTTTTGTCCCCCCTCCCGCTAAAAACTAAGCTGTGATAAAATTACACATTATCAATATCACACTTTATGTCAAGTCTAGAACAACCCAAGAATGTTGCCATACAGATACATATAAGATATACCATACAGATAAGTCAGCAGATAAACGTAATACTGAACACATCCACCTTGGATATATTGCTCCCTTAGGTCATTAGTGGGAGTTGCTGGAGAAGACACAAACCATTGGTCAGTGAAACTCATGTGTAAGCATGAGGCGTGCATGTGAGTTATAAGGTCTGTCTTTATAAACTTTTGAAAGTGTTTAGAGCATAACTACAACCCTATCAGAAAGACATATTTAAAAAAAAAATAAAAGACCTTTTTTAGAAAAAAAAAACTAATACAAATATATTAATCAATTAAAACACATATTTTGAACAATGTTAATGAACATATTTAAAACGAATAAATAATAATTCAAATAATATTTTAATTGGCTGATAGGGTCGAACTGTCCGTGGTCGCGCTGTCCGCGGTCAAAAAGTCGTGGTCAGTATATATGTAGTCAGGTGTGTGGTAAATAGAGACTGTACCTCTTAACTCTTTTAGTAACAGTTACACCCCCTCCCTCCCCGACATTAGTATTATAGTCAGTTCAGAGGATCATCTTATTACCTGCTTTGACATTTTAACTCTAGAGCTGTTCGATTAATATTTTCGAAATTAAAATTTATGCATAATTGAAAATATTAAGCGGAATAAACGCAAGTATGTTTAGTCCACATAAATTGATGTACGTGTTATTTGTATTCCAACCACATTGTCAATATATTCCCGTGGCGGACTAACATGGCTCTTCTGTCAGAGTTCGTGCACACCCCCCCCCCATAGCAGTTTTCTATTATTTTATGACTGGTTTACACTAAATATTCTTGAATTGACTCTTGTCCGGCTCCATATAATATTTTTACTATATAAAAAATCCATGTAATGATCTATAAAAATAAAATTATATGACTTTTTTGAATATGGCTAATTTCTCAAAAATTGTTACAGCTGCATTAAGCATGAGCATATGTGTAAATTTTATTAATTCAGACCAGTTTAGTTTCGTGTCATTTCAATTAATTCATTTCCCGTCATAAAATTTTAGTATAGCCAGTAAATAGTTGTTCACTTATTTTGAGCGAATTTTTTCTTATTTTCACCCCCTCCCTACATCCCGGTCACATTTCCGACACACCCCACAAACCCTGTCCCCAAAAAGCTCATGTTTCTTAAGCGTACCCTACGACCATACCCCCCTCTTTCCCAAATAAATGGACACGAAATTCTATCCCATAAGTCGCTTCAAACCTAGGATGCCTGTCAATCAATTTTGGCAACCATCAGCAGATATTAAATAACTGTATCATTCAGGGCTACTGTCAATCAAATTTGGCAACCATCAGCAGATGTTAAATAACTGTATCATTCAGGGCTACTGTCAATCAAATTTGGCAACCATCAGCAGATGTTAAATAACTGTATCATTCAGGGCTACTGTCAATCAAATTTGGCAACCATCATCAGATGTTAAATAACTGTATCATTCAGGGCTACTGTCAATCAAATTTGGCAACCATCAGCAGATGTTAAATAACTGTATCATTCAGGGCTACTGTCAATCAAATTTGGCAACCATCATCAGATGTTAAATAACTGTATCATATAGGGCTACTGTCAATCAAATTTGGCAACCATCATCATATGTTAAATAATTGTATCATTCAGGGCTACTGTCAATCAAATTTGGCAACCATCAGCAGATATTAAATTAGTGTATCATTCAGGGCTACTGTCAATCAAATTTGGCAACCATCAGCAGATATTAAATAATTGTATCATTCAGGGCTACTGTCAATCAAATTTGGCAACCATCAGCAGATATTAAATAACTGTATCATTCAGGGCTACTGTCAATCAAATTTGGCAACCATCAGCAGATGTTAAATAATTGTATCATTCAGGGCTACTGTCAATCAAATTTGGCAACCATCAGCAGATGTTAAATAACTGTATCATTCAGGGCTACTGTCAATCAAATTTGGCAACCATCAGCAGATGTTAAATAACTGTATCATTCAGGGCTACTGTCAATCAAATTTGGCAACCATCAGCAGATGTTAAATAACTGTATCATTCAGGGCTACTGTCAATCAAATTTGGCAACCATCATCAGATGTTAAATAATTGTATCATTCAGGGCTAAAAAAGAGATTTCAAAAATGAAAAAAAAAATTGATTGTAAAAGTGACAGTTCCTGCTTTTGCGTATTCTTTCTTGGTTGTTCTGATTTGATCAACTATAGGAGATGTTCTAATGTTTTTGGGGGCTCTAGGCAATATTATTTAGAAGCCCTAAAAACTACATGTTGGTGCCCTCCTAGATGTAATAGAAATAATATTGAATAGGGCACCTATGGCCGAATGTGTCCAAGGCGGTCACCTAGTTAGACTATCCATAAAAACAGTTCTGGTGGTGACCTACACAGTTTACTTTATATGGACCCACCTGTCCCTGGGCAAGCTCAGTGTACCTCCTGATGACATATCACAATATAGATCGGATCTGCCCGAAACCAAAAATAACCTAGCCTACCGATCAAGCCTAAGGGGATATAACTATATGTTAAGGTTTTGCAGGGTACAGCTAGTATCTAATAATATAAAAGCTATTAGGGGTCTGCGTTAAATCGAATGTAAAGAATTATTACAACAGTATTCCAGTTAAAATACAATCATGAAAAGCTCGGATCTGCCCGAAACCAAAAAATAACCTAACCTACCGATCAAGCCTAAGGGGATATAACTATATGCAAAGGTTTTGCAGGGCACAAAAGCTAGTATATAAATAATAGCGGTCTGGGTTCTGTATTAAATCGAAAGCGGAAAACAAGAACTCAACATGGCGTCATGCCCGCGTCTCGATTCGATAAATGTTTTTTTTTTAAATCTACAGTTTTGAATAGTTTCTGCGGTTTTTAAACATGAAACCCAAAGGTCGAAATGTGAAATAATTCCATTTAAATATTTGTTTGTTTGTATTTCTACAACTCTTTGCATCCTCCAATTGTAATAAAATCATGGAAAAATCGGATTATGTCCAAAACCAAAAATAACCTAGCCTACTGATCAAACCTAAGGGATATAACTCTATGCAAAGGTTTTGCAGGGTGCAGCTAGTACTTTATTGTTTACATTTTACATACATTAAGCTAAGATTACTGGCAAAGTTTCTACTTAAAATAATGCAAAAACTAAATTTAGCAGCACGGTGAAGCAAACCAGCTACACGTTACAGAAACAGTACAAACAGAATCTATCAGTCAATTAAAGGTCAACAGATTAACCCCATGCGCTGCAAAGTCAATCGCTAAAATATTCTTTTTTAAGCCTGACCATGTGACCTGAAGGCAGCCTGGAACCCAATTTAATCAAATCCTGGACAACAGACGACAAAAAAAAAAGAACCGTTGCCTTGATATAACAATACAACAACCCCACCCCCTAGACCCTCCCCCCTATCTCGATTCCCCTCCCCATATACCGCCACCCCCCTTCTCACTCCCACCTCAGCGGCACAGCTGTCGGCTACATATCTAAACTCGGTTGTATTTAATAAAACAGGTAGCTAAATTGCCCCTGGGTCCTAGAGTACACGCTCACACGGCGGTCACGCCACGCCCAGCCCCACCCCCTCCCTCCACCACCTTCGTATTTCCACACTCACCCCCTCCCCTCCCTCCCCCCCCCCGACTTGCACGCGAACACAAACACACACACGCACACGCGCAGACACACACAGAGTTATGGCCACTCGAAAACCACTAGCTCTGGGCCCCTGGTATTGATTTAATAATTACAACCCCTGTACAAAGGTGGCTGAAAGCAGACGTTATCAGGTGATTTTTTCCCCCTCTCTACCGCTAGCCTTCCATCGCGTTACCTAATGTTGGAAGAATGGTCAGACTAGCAAACAACATAAAAAGCCAGTTTTTTTTTTTGTTTCCTTTGGAAAAACATGTTCTACCCAGTAATTTGTACATATTTATCCAACAACCGTAGAAAAAAAAAACCAAAAAAAAAAAATACTAAAAAAAAAACATTAAAAAAAAAACATTAAAAAAATGTAGGAGCTAAATGTAGTAGGTAAATGTAATAGGTAAATGTATTAGGTAAATGTAGTAGGTAAACTTTGAACTATAACATGGACAACTGTTGAATAAAAATAATAATTCTAAAAAAAAAACAACTGGTGGGACGGTTGATATGGTTACCAAATCATCAACAAACCAAGCAATCGAACTGCCGTTATTTCCACGGCGCAGGCAGCCCTTCAGATAACGCACTGACGCATGCGCAAGATAACAGTCTGGCGTGTGGCCAGATTACATCTGGATGAAGACTAAGACAAGCCAAAAATAAAAAAAAAAGACAGAAAGGCCAAACAAAAAAAAAAGTTTTATGGTCTTTAAGCCAACACAGTCTGCCGATATTCAGCTAGGGTTCTTGTAATAACTCGTGCCTGCTATTTATGCTATTTATACTGAGAATAATTGAGCGTCCCTTGTAACTTTAGATTCTCCTATTTTTCCTTCTTCTTCTTATTTCTTCTATTTTCTTCTATGGTCAGGACTGACGGATGCAATGCTTAGCGGGAGGGGAGACGGTGGGTCCAGACTGGACAAAGAAGACCACCCCTACTGTTTCAACAGAAATCACTTCATTTGGACGTTCGTTGCGAGTGGTTATTTATAGACTGTAAGAAGTTGTCTGAATGTAAATAATTAAAAGTCGAAGCCTGAGATGGAGTTGATGTTTTTAAAAACAATAATCTACTTGTTGTGAACAACACAAGGGGAAGACAATCCATTGAATGATGTGTAGTAGTAAAGAAAATGAATACATTGAACAATAAATATAAAGATAGATTAAATAAAACTTTGAAGGTTTTTAAATGACATGCACTAAATAGAAAAAGCAAATACTTAGGTTTTTAAATATTTGTAGAAAATACAAGAATTAAAAGACCGTGAGCGCCAATATGGATTATCTGATTAATTTATTGATCTAGCTGATTGTCAGCCAATGAAGTATAAAAATAGAATACTTCCATAATATTTTTATGTTATAATTTCGATATTTCAGATATACAAGAGGAACGAACTAGCGTTCACGTTTTTATTTAATCATTATAATTTCTATAAATATTCATGAGATCAAAGGATTTTGTTTTTATAGTACATTTAAAATAAAAGATTATTTTATAAAGTTTTAATTATCAAATATAAATAATAGCGGTGTGGGTTCCTCGTCAAATCAAAAGTAAAGAGTTAATACAACAGTATTCCAGTTTAAAATCGTCAAACAGTAATAAAAATCTTGAAAAAATCGGATCTGTCGGAAACCAAAAAATTATGTAGCCTACTGATCAAACCTAATGGAAAATAACTCTATGCGAAAGTTTTGGAGGGTACAGCTAGTATTTTTTTAATTCACATATTTTAGTGTAAAATAAATTCATTAGTTTTATTATATAAAGTTAAACTGAACTGATAAAACTAGGTGGTGTAAATAATATATTTTTTTTTTATTGTTTTTTATACTATTTCACATTGTTTTTTTTCTTTTGTTGGTAATGTTCATACAACGTATTGAAAATAGCGCACTTAATAATTACCAACTATTAAAACACGCGTGTATTTAAAAAAAATAACGTTTTTTTTGTTTTTAAAAGGCTTTTATTTAACTCCGAAGTTAACTTGTTTTAGTTGTGTTCATTTAAAGAGGTCAAATGTAGAAGGAGTAAATGGTGTCACTTAGCACGCATCTGTACAAGTGCGCAATTCTAATGAATTTGTTGTTTTATAGTTAACATACCTATGTGTATGTATTGTACACGTATTGTGAACTACTGTTTATTGTCGTAGTAATAAGTACGTTAACATAGCTATGTACACGTATTGTGAACTACTGTTTATTGTCGTAGTGATAAGTACATTAACATAGCTATGTACACGTACTGTGAACTACTGTTTATTGTCGTAGTGATAAGTACGTTAACATAGCTATGTACACGTGTCTAGACTTTACATTCTAGGGCAAGGATGGGCACACTTTATAAGATACTAATTTCTAGAGTGTACAACACATGATAACCAGAGTGTGTAATGCTAGCCAGGTCAGTTACATAGCTCAGCCAATATCGGAAGTCGGCCATATTTGTATTATATTCTAAATGTCCAGTCTCTGGATGCTATCTGCATCTGTGGCGCCCATTGATTGCCATAAAGTGTCAGATTTTTTTACTTGATGGGTGGAAGAGGGGCTGAGGCGCTGTACTCACCAGATAGGTATGTATACTCGCCAGATAGGTATGTGTACTCACCAGATAGGTATGTTGTACTGACAGATTTACGTTCCAGTCCTAAGGCCATTAGCACTATGAGACTTGATTGCTAATATTGTGTTATATAGTGATTACACTGTCATTATATATGGTATTTAGACTGCCCTACACGGTACTTTATTGTATTTACTATTTGGTAACATTGTGGTTTTATCGTTATTATATTGTAGTTATACTCTTTTGATATTACGGCTCGAACCCCACCGACTATTTCCCGAAGTTCATATTAAGTAGCATAATATCTTTTTGACATATTCATCATTGCCATTATCCTTGCATACAGAAAACCTGCGACAAACTTGTGATGTTTTGCGCGAATATAAAGTGTTAGTTTAAACACCCACGTATCGTATTATATAAGTGATATGTGATATATATATATATATATATATATATATATATATATATATATGTTTATTTCTATGTCTTTGGATGTAGGCATACACACACACACACACATATTTATATCAGTGACGGGAAGATAACAACACGTTTTAATCAATTTAGTTTCACTTCGATATTTTCCAATATTTCTCCGATTTCGTTTCTATTTCCAATTCCAATACACAGAAACTCTCTGCAAAGGAGGCCCTCTGTTGTTGTAGTTTGTAATAAACCAGACACAAGGAAGGGCGATCCCTCCGTTGTTGTAGTTTGTAATAAACCAGACACAAGGAAGGGCGATCCCTCTGTTGTTGTACTTTGTAATAAACCAGACACAAGGAAGGGCGATCCGTCTGTTGTTGTACTTTGTAATAAACCAGACACAAGGAAGGGCGATCCCTCTGTTGTTGTAGTTTGTAATAAACCAGACACAAGGAAGGGCCATCCCTCTGTTGTTGTACTTTGTAATAAACCAGACACAAGGAAGGGCCATCCCTCTGTTGTTGTAGTTTGTAATAAACCAGACACAAGGAAGGGCCATCCCTCTGTTGTTGTAAATTGTAATAAACCAGACACAAGGAAGGGCGATCCCTCTGTTGTTGTAGTTTGTAATAAACCAGACACAAGGAAGGGCGATCCCTCTGTTGTTGTAGTTTGTAATAAACCAGACACAAGGAAGGGCGATCCGTCTGTTGTTGTAGTTTGTAATAAACCAGACACAAGGAAGGGCGATCCCTCTGTTGTTGTAGTTTGTAATAAACCAGACACAAGGAAGGGCCATCCCTCTGTTGTTGTAGTTTGTAATAAACCAGACACAAGGGCGATCCCTCTGTTGTTGTAGTTTGTAATAAACCAGACACAAGGAAGGGCGATCCCTCTGTTGTTGTAGTTTGTAATAAACCAGACACAAGGAAGGGCGATCCGTCTGTTGTTGTAGTTTGTAATAAAGAGAACGGCTCTGCATAGCTGAAATGAATATGTGTCCAGACTCTGATCTCATTTTAATGACCGCTAGCTCGACCACGACACACACACACACACACACAAACATGTGCGTAACACACACAACCACAATATGACAATAGTATTAACACCAAATGTACTTCATCAATAATGACACACTTGCTTTATACTCCGAAATAACACCTTAGATTACATCAAATCAAAATAATAGATTGGTTCAAAGTCCATTCTATGTGAAACCTTTGAAACATTTTATAATAAGAAAAATAAAACCCAACAAAAACAGACATAAAACATTTTTTTATTATTTTTATTTAACAATTTTAAATTACGAATCTGATACTGGCGTCAATATGTATGATTGGGGGAAGACTAAATACATGTTTGTAGCCCTGTAGCTGGACGACGGTGATGACTATAAGGTACTAATGTCGATATGTTGGTACAAATGCATTCTTTTGTTACAGCAGGGCTGGCAACGTTCTTCCTGGAAAACTATCTAGATACAGATTTAAAATTAGTCTTGGCCTATATAAAAATCTGTAAAAAATCTCCGTTTAATCTCATTCAGTAAATGGAGGAAACACAAGTCACGATAATAAGAGTTTTTAAAACTAACCGTTTTCTAATACATACCTATTAAGGTGCAAATCCGAGAAAACCCCAAGTTCTTATACAATGATGTTGTTGTGTGTTCGATGTATTCAACTGATACATTGATGTTGTTGTGTGTTCGATGTATTCAACTGATACATTGATGTTGTTGTGTGTTCGATGTATTCAACTCATACATTGATGTTGTTGTGTGTTCGATGTATTCAACTCATACATTGATGTTGTTGTGTGTTCGATGTATTCAACACATACATTGATGTTGTTGTGTGTTCGATGTATTCAACTGATACATTGATGTTGTTGTGTGTTCGATGTATTCAACTGATACATTGATGTTGTTGTGTGTTCGATGTATTCAACTGATACATTGATGTTGTTGTGTGTTCGATGTATAAAAAGTACCTAGAATTGATTACAAAAATTTCCCTTATAATCGGAAGTTTCAATTGGAGAAAACGGTTAGAAAAAATATTTAGACTTTATGATGTCATTTAAAATCAATATATATATATATATATATATATATATATATATATATATATATATTTGGTTTCAGTTATATGTAAGTATAGGTATAACATATCTAAATTGTTAGCCTTCATAAGAGCTGAATTCAAGAGATGTTCGTAAATCACAAAATTTACAACGACAACAAAAAAACTAATCATATATCAAAGTAGATTTCACCATAAGTAATAATAGAAATTGATGATTGATTCCAGTAAGCTAAATTGTTTGTACTCTTCGGCATATTAATGAATTTTTTAATTTTTTTACTTAATATAAAGTTATTACATTTCTTCATTTTGTGAGGCGTCTTCTGGTTTGAATATATTTTTCTTTCTGTGTCTGGCGTATACAGTTTAAGACTTTTCCCATCTTTTTGAGAATTTCGCGATTAGACATAGCATTGTATTTAAAGTGAAGAATGTCTCAATCTTTTCGTCATTCATCGCTACAGTTACAACACTTTACTAAAATACAATACACCCTCACAGACGTGTGTTGAATATACAAGTGTAGTAAACTGAACGAGGCACAGAACATGAGAGAAAAACATTCAGTTGAAAAAAGAAATCTTATAAAGACCAGCAGAAAAAAAGAAATAAAAAAAGCAAAACTACTCGTACTGCAAAACATTCCTCGTCCAACGCGCTCACAGCATAAAATTAGTTCGTTTATATAAAGTTTTACAAAGACAAAGGAATGTTATGGTTTGGTTTGTTAATACGTCATTTTATTCTATAGAACTGTACATCCAGGGGTTTTTTTGCTCAATAAGAGGTGGTGGGTCTCTTCAATAAGAGGTGGTGGGTCTCTGAAGTTTTTAACTTTTTACCAAATGAAGAAAACTATAAGAGGTGCCGGGTTGCATTTCAGAGGTGCCGGATCGCAGATCCGGCGCGCTACATGGCAAAAAAAAACCCTGTGTACATCTATAGTCGTATATAATATTGTAATAGTAAATAATAGTGTAATAGTATATAATGGTGTAATAGTATTGAATGGTGTAATAGTATATAATGGTGTAATAGTATAAAATGGTGTAATAGTATATAATGGTGTAATAGTATATAATGGTGTAACTGTAATAGTATATAATGGTGTAATAGTACATATGGTATAATAGTATATAATGGTGTAATAGTACTTAATGGTATAATAGTATATAAAGTGATATAATATATAATAATGTAATAGTATATAATGGTGTAATAGTATAAAATGGTGTAATAGTATATAATGGTGTAATAGTATATAATGGTGTAATAGTATAAAATGGTGTAATAGTATTTAATGGTGTAATAGTATATAATGGTGTAATATTATATAATGTTGTAATAGTATTTAATGGTGAAACAGTATATAATAGTATAATAGTTTATAATGGTGTAATAATATATAACAATGTAATATTTTTCAAACATTTACGCTTATCGAGAATAGTTACCCACCATGAAAACACGTTCGTTGCCGCAACTCACCAATAAACAAATAGTACGATACATGATAGTGAATGAAGTCTTCCTTATATTTTGTTATGTGCAGACTTTCCTCCTTGTGTACGTCATAAGGTAGGGCTGGTCATCACGAGGTCAATTAGAGCCAGGCCCTAGCTCACCTGCCACCCTGATGCAAACAGTAAATTTCACATTTTCAAGTATAAATCTTCTTGACAGATTAAAAAACATCAACATTGAACTGTTAATTTCACAACTCTGAATAACAATAAGGAATTTTTGTTAACTTAAGGAAGTATTTTTTTTTCTCGAATAATATTTCAAAGGTAAGCAATCGTCGCCCCGTAGAAGATGTTTTGCTCCAGTGTACCATAGTGCGGACCAGGTAAAGATACTTTTTAAGTTTCATCAACCTCCTTCATAGAGATAGTTGAAATCTCGGACTGCTGATAGTCGAGACACGGCTTTGGCTTACGTTTTTATTGTATCTGTACACATAGTTAATTTTGAATAAACAGTAACAATAAGTGGATAATAGCGTACATCCATACTCACACTATGGCTAGACTTTACATTCTAGGGCAAGGGTGGGCACACTTTGTGAGTTAATGTAAATTAAAGGCAGTGCTCTGGCTTACCCTGAAACGAGTAGCGGGCCCTATTAAAGTCAGACGGGCCAGATTTGGCCCACAGGCCATTGTTTACACATGGCCGTTCTAGAGTGTACTATACATGTGAACCAGATTATCTAGATTTTTTCATGATTTTTATTACTATTGATTACGTTTGACGATTTTAAACTGGAATACTGTTGTATTAATTCTTTACTTTCGATTTAACGCAGAACCCACACCACTATTAATTATATAGTTTAACAGTAAAGATTCTAGAGTGTACTACACATGTGAACCAGAATATCTAGACACTAGATTCTAGAGTGTACTACACATGTGAACCAGATTATCTAGACACTAGATTCTAGAGTGTACTACAAATGATAGCCAGAGTGTGTAATGCTAGCCAGGTCAGTTACACAGCACAGTCAATATCGGAAGTCGGCCATATTTGTATTATATTCTAAATGTGCAGTCTCTGGATGCTATCTGCATCTCTGGCCCCCATTGATTGCCATAAAGTGTCAGATTTCTTGACTTGTTGGTCTGGAAGGGGTGATGTACATGTAGATACGTCTGTCTGTTGTTACATGTTTTATTGACACATGTACGTTCCAGTATTAAGGCCATTAGGCAATATGACACCACACTGTCAGGATTGTGTTATAGCGTTATTATATTTGGGTTACATTGTGATTATATTGAGCCTATATATTTGTGGTTTGCAGTCTTCGGTAATATTTTTATGACCTTCATGCATAGATTTATTGTTTACAGTTTTTGTTTATTATTTGCACTATTTCTTCATATACACAGCATATATTATATGTCATGTTATGCACACATGACATATGTGACTTTCACACTTACATACTAACATTTTACTGGCACTAATAGTATGACTTGTTTCTTGCTGTTTCTTATAAATAGTCAAATAAATAATTACGCTCTCTTAAGTTCCAAAGTCCTCAAAGGGGCAATGAAATGTAGAATTCACCTTTTTTAGTTGTCACAAAGTATATGTAAGGGTTGTGTGGCTAGATTTACCTTTAGTTGTCACAAGGTATATGTAGGGGTTGTGTGGCTAGATTTACCTTTAGTTGTCACAAGGTATATGTAGGGGTTGTGTGGCTAGATTTACCTTTAGTTGTCACAAGGTATATGTAGAGGTTGTGTGGCTAGATTTACCTTTAGTTGTCACAAGGTATATGTAGGGGTTGTGTGGCTAGATTTACCTTTAGTTGTCACAAGGTATATGTAGGGGTTGTGTGGCTAGATTTACCTTTAGTTGTCACAAGGTATATGTAGGGGTTGTGTGGCTAGATTTACCTTTAGTTGTCGCAAGGTACATGTAGGGGTTGTGTGGCTAGATATAATTTTAGTTGTCACAAGGTATATGTAGGAGTTGTGTGGCTAGATTGACCTTTAGTTGTCACAAGGTATATGTAGTGGTTGTGTGGCTAGATTTACTTTAGTTGTCACAAGGTATATGTAGGAGTTGTGTGGCTAGATTTACCTTTAGTTGTCACAAGGTATATGTAAGAGTTGTGTGGCTAGATATAATTTTAGTTGTCACAAGGTATATGTAGGAGTTGTGTGGCTAGATTTACCTTTAGTTGTCACAAGGTATATGTAGGGGTTGTGTGGCTAGATTTACCTTTAGTTGTCACAAGGTATATGTAGGAGTTGTGTGGCTAGATTTACCTTTAGTTGTCACAAGGTATATGTAGGGATTGTGTGGCTAGATCTACCTTAGTTGTCACAAGGTATATGTAGGAGTTGTGTGGCTAGATTTACCTTTAGTTGTCACAAGGTATATGTAGGAGTTGTGTGGCTAGATTTACCTTTAGTTGTCACAAGGTATATGTAGGGGTTGTGTGGCTAGATTTACCTTTAGTTGTCACAAGGTATATGTAGGAGTTGTGTGGCTAGAAAAATGCACAGTCACGGTTGCCTTCCCAACGCAAAAAATAAACCCAAATTAAAGATGGTTGGACTTGGAAACTTCCACCAAGACCTAAAAATTACACTGAGGTTCGAACCCAGGACCCAAATGTCGACAGTCGAACTACGCCATCCGACGTGATGGATCGACTTATAAAAATATCGATAAAATTCATTTTGATAGCATAAGTAATCGATTTATTTTCGAGACGATTTCGATTATTCTATGAACGTCCGATTTTCTATTTCACTACATAGAACTGAAACATAAAGCTTGATGTCTAATGTCTTTCATTTTTTTCCCCTTCTACATTTTAAATCTTTAACACCAGTATATTATACTTATATCAGAGTTGGCTACACAAGAGGTCATTGCGAGCCGCACACAGGTTTCTTATATTGTAATACAAGCTGTACCCTGCAAAACCTTTGCATATTCCCTTAGGCTTGATCAGTAGGCTAGGTTATTTTTGGTTTCGCACAGATCCGATTTTTTCATGATTTTTATTACTATTGATTACGTTTGATGATTTTAAACTGGAATACTGTTGTATTAATTCTTTACTTTCGATTTAACGCAGAATCCACACCACTATTAATTATATAGTTTAACAGTAAAGACAGTTTACCACCACTTTTTATCTCTAAATGAATACAACCTATCTATCAGAATTTTATAAAAGGGTGTTGGATACGATGTTAATGGATTATTTTAAAAAGACAATACCAAGTTTTAAAAGCGGTAAACTGCCCATAAACACATGATAGTAACATAATTTAAAAGCAGTAAATTGTCAATAAACACATGACAATAACATGTTTTAAACGCGTTAAATTGTCCATAAACACATAACCGTAACATATTTTAAAAGCAGTAAATTGTCCATATACACAGAACAGCAACATGTTTTAAAAGTGGTAAATTAACATGAAAATCATGAAAAAAACATGACAATGTCATGACCACTATGTTCGTCCACTTTATTCCATAGACCACAAAATTCATAACTTTCAATCTAGTGGACCATTACATTCAAAACTTTCAATCTAGTGGACCATTACATTCATAACTTTCGATCTAGTGGACCATTACATTCATAACTTTCGATCTAGTGGACCATTACATTCAAAACTTTCAATCTAGTGGACCATTACATTCATAACTTTCGATCTAGTGGACCATTTCTTTCATAACTTTCGATCTAGTGGACCATTACATTCATAACTTTCGATCTAGTGGACCATTTCTTTCATAACTTTCGATCTAATGGACAATTACATTCATAACTTTCGATCTTGCGGACCATTAAATTCGAGAATGTACAAATTCGAACTAATTAATGCACAGGTTTGTTTCCCGACTAATACATTTTTCACTTTTAGTTCCGTTTCATAATACTTTGATTTGTGTTTTTAAATGTACGAAGGTATTTCTAATAATAAAATAATCACCTTCAATGATCTAACAAAATATTATCCCGCTGACCACTGGTTGTCAATATCTGGTCTACACACATTAACAAAGTTAAGTTGGACCAGTTAAACATTGTTTAAAAATATTTTATATTAAGTAAGAGACAATAAGCCATGACAACTACAATGTTTGGTTCGTCCTTATATTGCAGGCTTTGAAACATCACAAGTGCCTGTAGTGGCGTACCTTGCGTTAATGGCGCTCGGGGGAGGAATCTAGAAAACATCACTCCAGTTATGAATCCAAAAAGAAATAAATTAAGAAAGTTGACAGCAAAGGGAGTGCCTTTGTTTCCCATATTGTAAGTGATCGATCAACAAATGATGAAGTTGATCATAGTTTTACACAAGTCGGATTGTTTCAGTAAAATTGACAGCAAGGGTTGGATTGCTATGATTAAAACATGAATTTTGATAAAGAATAATAAACATTGCTACAAATGAAAAAAAAAATCAATTATTTATTATTATTTTTTGCATTAAAACAAGAAAGAAATAATACGAAGTTCAGGTTGAAAATTAAATTTTTGCTTGGTCTGTACTGCTGACTTTGCAGAGGGACGAAACACTGTCAAGTAGAGCAAAAAAAAAAATCTGGTATACTATGACAGCTTTTAAACTTGGTCTCTATAAATGAGCTATTTGTGGATCAGTTCAAGATTTTCTCGTATTCTGGACTTGATGCCCTGGAGGCTATCCAAACCCAAAGCCATTGTCCATTGACCTTAACAGTGACACTCTTCATTGCTCCAACCATTGACTCTCTCCCTGGACATTGTGTTAGGAATTCCCTATTCAATGTTTAGGTAATGGTAGAAACATTAAAAAAAATGTTAATTGACCAAATCTTTTTGGGGCCCAGGCAAATGTAACTTAGGGGCTCTAAATACAAAGAACTTTATGACGGCTACTTGAAAACATTTAACGCATGTACATCTTTAAAAACTAGGGGGCGTACTCATACTGCTAAATTATTTTGTCAGGGGACCCTGGCTAGAGCTCAGATTGACATGCCCACAGCTGGCAAAACAATAATCCCAATAGAAGCCCATTATCAGCCAGGGTCCAAGGAAGAATAATCTAAGACAACAACATATCAGAGTGTGTGTGTGTGTGTTGCTAGAACTGGGACAAAAAATAATGAACAGATCTTTAATTATTTTTGACATAGATTTTTTCATTGTTTATTTTATGCTTAAGTTTTTTCAATTTAAAATTTATTCGCGAAATGTTTTCTGAAACAAAGAACAAACATGTCTATTAATTAGCTGAGACCTTAACATCTTGAGTAGGGCAAATACATTGACAGTAAAAGAACATACGATTCTGTATGATGACTGTTTTTCTTCATTTCCTGACAAACAGTCCATGTTGGATGCTGGACAGATGAGTCTTCATCTCCTGGCAAACAGTCCATGTTGGATGCTAGACAGACAAGTCTTCATCCTCTGGCACACAGTCCATGTTGGATGCTAGACAGACAAGTCTTCATCTCCTGGCACACAGTCCATATTGGATGCTAGACAGACAGGTCTTCATCTCCTGGCACACAGTCCATGTTGGATGCTAGACAGACAAGTCTTCATCTCCTGGCATACAGTACATATTGAATGCTAGACAGACGAGTCTTCATCTCCTGGCACACAGTCCATGTTGGATGCTAGACAGACGAGTCTTCATCTCCTGGCACACAGTCCATGTAGAATGCTAGACAGACAAATCTTCATCTCCTGGCATACATTCCATGTAGATTGCTGGACAGATGAGTCTTCATCTCCTGGCACACAGCCCATATTGGATGCTAGACAGACGAGACTTCATCTCCTGGCACACAGTCCATGTTGGATGCTAGACAGACAAGTCTTCATCTCCTGACACACAGTCCATGTTGGGTGCTGGACAGACAAGTCTTCATCTCCTGGCACACAGTCCATATGGGATGCTAGACAGATGAGTCTTCATCTCCTGGCACACAGTATTAAGATTGTTTCATACATTTATTCCCCCCTCGTTAAATCGCAGGCTATAAATCCACAATGATGTACTCTCTAAAAGCTACTGGTGATACTGGGTTTTAAACCCATGCACTGCACCGCAAAGACTGGACTGACTACTTGGCCACCACCGAATCGTTATCTTTCATTTGGGTACAAGTCGGTTGATGCAGTGTGAATAGAAATAATATTGGACGGGATGGTGGTGTAAGGGGAGTTGACATATGAAAAATGGACGTGAAGCTGTGTGAGTAGGGGAGCTAATATATTTTTTGTTTTTTTAAAGCACTAGAAACTTTTTATTCTATTTACCAAATGTTCTCATCTTCATCCCTCTTTTGTGCAGACAGGTGGTCGTGTGATTAAACGCTCAACTGTCGATCTGAGAGTCTCGACTTCGATCTCCGGTGAGGGCCAGGGATTATATATAGGTCATGGTCCCCATTATATCTGCTCTTGTACCCCCATAACTATGGTGGGGATGAAAGAAGGGCACACAGCCCTCTGTAATTTGAAAACAGTTCTTCAACAATACTATCTTTTAAAATCTTAAAAGTTTCGAATCTTTTAAAGAACACGAATACACGGGTATTTTTCATTTTTTACAGCAAGCCCTCTAACCGGTTTGTTCTTATACACGCTAATAGCTATTAGCATGTATCCTTCATTGGAATCCTTTCTATTGCACCCAAAGCCCACATTTCTCGTAGCTCTCAAATTTAGACAATCCATCTTTCCAATGACCATATCACTACCTTAGATAACCTCTGTGTATGTCATAATGGACAAATGATCTCTCCTACCGCAAAACACAGACATTAAATTGTAACGTAAAATATTTTCATAGTTTTACACTACATACTTTAATATATTTTTTATTCACATAATTCATGTAAGTCCATATCATAAATAAAATTTTATATTTTTTTAAACATTCGTAGACAATTTATGTTTTTCCCAGTATGGACATTTTATGTTTCTTTGACAATGGACAAGTAATGTTCCTCTTACAATGGACTAGTAATGTTCCTCTTACAATGGACATTTTGTTGGCTGATGATGTATTGCCGTCCCATTCTAACTAGACTGCTGACTTGAATCTCCACTCTGTCGAGATATAAATCTACTATAAAACTTGAAGATTATTATTCTCACAAGGGATAAAAATAAACTACACATTTTTTCTTTTAGAACAATACATTTCCATGGATGAAAATTCTTTAAAATTGTAAATTTAATTATTTTGAATTTTTTGCTTAATAAATGTTCCAAAGGAAACCATTCGAAACACATCACACCAAATCACACCACATCACATCAAATCACACCACATCACACCACATCTCACCACATCACACCACAATACAGCACATTACACCACACCACACCACATCACACCACACCACAATACACCACATCACACATTTATTTCAAATTCCATGAAAAAAAATAACCCCGTAAACTGTCATTTAAATCTTAAACCAGTCATTTAAAATGTTACACAAACACATTGCTACCAAGGCCGTCATTAAACACAAACACATTGATACCAGGGCCGTCATTAAACACAAACACATTGATACCAGGGCCGTCATTAAACACAAACACATTGATACCAAGGCCGTCATTAAACACAAACACATTGATACCAAGGCCGTCATTAAACACAAACACATTGATACCAAGGCCGTCATTAAACACAAACACATTGATACCAAGGCCGTCATTAAACACAAACACATTGATACCAGGGCCGTCATTAAACACAAACACATTGATACCAAGGCCGTCATTAAACACAAACACATTGATACCAAGGCCGTCATTAAACACAAACACATTGATACCAAGGCCGTCATTAAACACAAACACATTGATACCAGGGCCGTCATTAAACACAAACACATTGATACCAAGGCCGTCATTAAACACAAACACATTGATACCAAGGCCGTCATTAAACACAAACACATTGATACCAGGGCCGTCATTAAACACAAACACATTGATACCAAGGCCGTCATTAAACACAAACACATTGATACCAGGGCCGTCATTAAACACAAACACATTGATACCAGGGCCGTCATTAAACACAAACACATTGATACCAAGGCCGTCATTAAACACAAACACATTGATACCAAGGCCGTCATTAAACACAAACACATTGATACCAGGGCCGTCATTAAACACAAACACATTGATACCAAGGCCGTCATTAAACACAAACACATTGATACCAAGACCGTCATTAAACACAAACACGTTGCTACAAGGGCCGCCAAAATGCATGAGCCAACCAGTTTAGCTTTGCCTGTGTCACAAGGGTAGAGAGGATATTATGAATAGTCAAACTAGTGTTATACCTATATTAATGAGGTCCCGTGTTAGGATTGTTCAATTCACCTATTCCAGTAATAATTCAATGTTTAAAGTTTAGCCATTCAAGTAAAATAGAGCCAGTGAAAACTATCAAATTTCTCCAGAGGTGTCTGATATTCTAAAAGATACGCTATTGCCAAGTTGGACATGTATTCACTATACTGTTGTTGTCACAAACCAATAGAGGCCAATGATTGGACAATATATCTAGGGATCTGTAAACGTAGTTCGGCCAGAACTATCACAACCGTTGAACGGCTCAATGGACCCCACTGTAATCAATCATACAGATTTCATTATTTTAAGTTGTAAAGGGTCGAAGCACTTTGATTTCGTTAATCCTCTTTTAGACTAGTCTGATTTGTTTGTCACAAAAACTAAAATTGCTGTTCGATTAATTTTTTTAATGAAAATTAATGTATAATTAAAAACATTAGCTGAAATTAACGCAAGTTTAATTGACATAATTTAATTATTTTAACTTAAATATTTTAATATCCAACAAATGTGTATTCCATTGGTGGCAGAATGTGACAGACGTCGAGTTGTGTGGGACTCCGAGAGAACAATTTTCTATTATAGTTTTACTTCTGTTCACTTATATTCTTAGATTGACTGTTGTCCAGTTCTTTATAAAATGTGTACTATTTAAAACAAAACGGATTACGACCCTTGTTGTATTCTACATAAAAACAAACATAATAAGTCAGTTTCTAATATCGCAGAGTTCTGTAAAATTGTAACAGCTGCATTAAGCATTGTCATATATGTATGTTCTATTATTGATTGAGTCCTGTTTATTCATATGTGTCAGTTCAACTGTTGAGTTATTATGTAACGCTTTTTTATGACATCTCAAAGATGACTTGGAGCATGTATAAATCATTTAACAGGCCAACGAGTAATTATAGCATGACTTGGTTGAAGCAAATTTAATGTTAATATCTAAATAGTCTTTCTATATGCAGTGGCGTAGCTAGAGTAAACGTCACCCGGGGAGGTCCGTTCAAATGTCACCCCAGTGACCCCAAACGATCCTTTGCTGAATGGTTAGGTGTAGCTGAATTTTCATAAATACTCTACCTCTAGGCTCTACTTTACTGACTGGTCTTCTTCAGCTCATCATACACGGTTGTGAGCTTGGTAGCAGACAACTGTATTTCTTCGTTGTTGGCACAAATAATATGGTCTTGCTGAACGACAGAAAAAGTCAGCAAAATGTCATTCACTGCCTTTCCTCTCGTATCTAACTCCATATGAAAACAATCTAACATTGCTCTCTTGGTCTCCTGCTGCAATGACAATCCAGCATCTCTTGCCTACTCTCCTGCTAATTTTCTCTTTCTTATGATTCTCTTCTCTGTATGGATATCAAGTTCTTCACATTTCGCAAGTGCCTGCTGGACGGCATTGCCAACAACCTTCGTACGATGCTCTTCCACAAAGACCTTGAGAGCCCTTAGTTTGGTTGCAACCATGCTCACAGTAATACCTGGTGTTTTCATGTACTTCTGTGCTAAGTTGACTTCTTATAAAACTTCACCTCAGGAAAACAAGACGGAAATGAAAGAAAATTCGCATGTAAACTGGCAACAGATTGTGCGCAGCGCCTCTTGTCTCGACGTTTTCTTCGACATCACACAGAGCTTCAATGGCTTCCACAAACTGGTTCAACGATCGGTCGAACGAGCAAAAAATTTGTACAGCGCCTCAAGACTTCCAAAAAACGTTACACAAGACGAATTGTTAGCAAATGAATGTTTGCACAAAGGTTCAAAGAATGATTCGAACAAGGTAAAACAAATTGCCTTCGAATTAGTGTCTATGATCTTTTGTTGCACACCACCGTGGATTCCAGCCATGCTTGCTGCATTATCGTACCCTTGACCGCGGCATAACTGAATTTCCAGTCCTTCATTTTTTTAATTTCTGGAGGATGTCGCCAGTCAATGCAGTAGCTGTTTTACCTTTCAGATGAAAAAATCCAAGGAATGACTCCCGCATTTCAACTTTACAACCGCTGATGTGTACATATCTAATTACGGTTGACATGTGATCTGTATGCGAAACGTCCAGTCACATTTCCTGTGTTGTTGGGTTTTTATAACAATTCTATTTTCAGATTATTTTCACACCTTAGCCTGGCTGAAAATTTTTGTTGGAGGTGACATAGTGTTACTCTCCATATGCTGTCACCCGGGGCGGTCCGCCTCCCACCCCTCGCCCCACCTTAGCTACGCCACTGTCTATATGTTACATGAGACTATAATATCTTGTTCAATGGTATAATTCGACTTCACAATAATTGGAATACCATGAATGTTTAACCCAATGACAGAATTAGAATTCAGTTTATTTATTGAGCGACATGGAATCAACATTATTTAAAGTAATGATTCAAGTTATATAGCTATTGGTTTAAATAGCCCCAATTACCATATATCTCAAACGAATATCTCTCCATTAGTGGACAAATACAAAAATACAAATGTTTACTACCTAAAAAAATAATAACCAACTCTGACTTAGAATCATTTTAATTAAAATGGATGAAATAACAAAGATTTAGATGAGCCATGCGTTTTTTTCTAATCCAAAGGTCAGAGACCATGCAATATCCGGCCTAATGATACAAATATTTCAAAGGCCACATGAACTTTAAAAGATTGACTCGTGTCTTTTTGGCTAATGTATTTATTTCAAAGTTTTTTTTTAAACTTAACAGCATTGAATGTCATTGATATAAATTTGAAAAAAAAAAGTTTTGTTCGTTTATTCAGAGCCGCTTTAACTTGTTCGGAGGTCCTAAGCAAAGATACATTTGGGGCCCTAGACATAGATACACTTGGGGCCCTAGACAGAGGAAGATTTCAGGGACCTAGTTAAATGTACATTTGGGGCCCTAGACAGAGGAACATTTCAGGGACCTAGTTAAATGTACATTGGGGGCCCTAATCTAAGTTACATTCTGGGGCCTTAGATAAACATCATTTAGAGGCCCTCTGCAAATTCTCTGTTGAGACCACCACTTTGAAATATTTTAGATATTTATAACTTTAATATTTTAGATATTTATAACTTTCGACAACCGGCCCTTTGCCATCAATCCAAGTACCTAACTGTAAAATCAAATGCTCGCATCGCCCTCATTGTGACTGGCAAAATAAATTAAAGTCCCCACAGGGGCTCCATTAGTAGTGGGGTCCTCAGGTCACCGCCCATTTCTCCTGTCTGTCAGATAGGTTCTTACCTTGTCTCCCTTTCTATTCACAACTCGGTTTTCTTTAATCATAATAATGTAAATAAAAAATAAAATATATATACACTGTCATCTAAATAAAAACAAAATGTGCTAATTTCATGTTTTAAATGTGACACTGGTCTCAAAGGGGCATAGCGAGATAATTCCGTTTGTTACATTGGGGAAAACATTTATTGATTTTTTCAATGCAATGAGGTTTTTTTTTCTGTTAAATAAAGCAATAAATATATATTAACTTGACATAGTTTTGAAACAAAGGGGGAAAATAAATAAAAAAAATTAACGTTATTATTGTCTGAATTTAATCACCGGTGAAACCCCTTTATAAGAATGTAGTCTCGATGACATATTGTATTCGTCTTTCAAGAATGTAGGTCAATCACATCTAGTATTCGTCTTTCAAGAATGTAGGCCAATCACATCTAGTATTCATCTTTCAAGAATGTACGTCAATCACATCTAGTATTCGTCTTTCAAGAATGTAGGTTAATCACATCTAGTATTCGTCTTTCAAGAATGTAGGTCAATCAAATCTAGTATTCGTCTTTCAAGAATGTAGGTCAATCACATCTAGTATTCGTCTTTCAAAAATGTAGGTCAATCACATCTAGTATTCGTCTTTCAAGAATGTAGGTCAATTACATCTAGTATTCTTCTTCACGGCCTAGACATTGGTACTTACGATCCCGCTTGATGCGCTAATTTGAGGATTTTACCTGTATAGCGAACCCATGCAAGTCTACCAATTACATGTCACACTTTTTAGGGGTTTGTCGTATGGAGCCTGTGACATAGGTTTGTTTTGGGTGGTGGGGGGAGGTCCGTAATGCTTCGACAACAAATGTGATGTATATGTAGTGACGTATATGTAGTGACGTAATTGTAGTGACGTATATGTAGTGACGTATATGTAGTGACGTAATTGTAGTGACGTATATGTAGTGACGTATATGTAGTGACACTCTATCACGATTCTTTAAGATATCTTTTATATACACCCCCTCCCCTTTTTCAAAGCCAAAGGACCCCATAGGAGTTAAAAAATCAAATTTGATATTTTAGCCCCCCTCCAACAAATACTTTTTGTCTTGGCCCCTACCTCCCCCCCCCGTCCCCCAGCGGATCTATCTCACTCTGTCCTTGACATCTCAAGAACAGCTCTGGGTCAGAACACGTACATAGACGTACTGATACAAAAATGTAACAATTGTGTGTTGCCTTAATTACTTCAAAGTATAAAGAGCAAAATACAAGCATTGGTCATAATCTTGGGATAAACTAAATGCTATGAAATTATAAATACAATCATTGGTCATAATCTTGGGATAAACTAAATGCTATGAAATTATAAATACAATCATTGGTCATAATCTTGGGATAAACTAAATGCTATGAAATTATAAATGCTGTAAAGGTATACAATGTCCTCATAAGAATAAAACGATGCCCACGTTAAACCAGACATGGGTAAACCACGTCCCACACGTCAGGTAAGACCAGTAAGTCTTATTGATCCGACCCACCCATTCGTATCAAATAAAGTTTACATTCAATCTAAACTTTCCATCCTTCTGCTCATTGGTGCGGCCCTTCTGAGAAACTTATAAAACCAATGTGGCTCAAAAAGCTAGCCCACCCATGCTCTAAAATCAAAGTAAAGTTTACCTATACAGACCAATGGGGTCATCTGTTTCTTGGCCATGGCTATTCTACTATGGGACTGTGTGGCTAGCACAATGTCCAGTCACCTATACTCCCCCCAAAAAAAACAATCGGTTAAACATTTGTTGGTTGGACTTAAGGACATCCATCGGACACTCTCCGCGGTTCGAACATTCTAACACACCGCCAACTCATCTGTATGCATGTGTTACGACCTATTGAATGTGTTACGACCTACCGCATGTGTTACGACCTATTGCATGTGGTACGACCTATTGCATGAGTGACGACCTATTACATGTGTTACGACCTATTGTATGTGTTACGACCTATCGCATGTGTAACGACCTATTGCATGTGTTACGACCTATCGCATGTGTTACGAACTATCGCATGTGTTACGACCTATTGCATGTGTTACGACCTATTGCATGTGTTACGACCTATCGCATGTGTTACGAACTATCGCATGTGTTACGACCTATTGCATGTGTTACGACCTATTGCATGTGTTACGATCTATGGAATGTGTTACGACTTATCGCATGTGGTACGACCTATTGCATGTGTTACGACCTATTGCATGTGTTACGACCTATTGCATGTGTTACGACCTATCGCATGTGTAACCTGTCGCATGTGTTACTACCTATCGCATGTGTAACGACCTATTGCATGTGTTACGACCTATTGCATGTGTTACGACCTATCGCATGTGTTACGACCTATTACATGTGTTACGACCTATTGCATGTGTTACGACCTATTGCATGTGTTACGACCTATTGCATGTATTACGACCTATCGCATGTGTTACGACCTATCGCATGTGTTACGAACTATCGCATGTGTTACGACCTATCGCATGTATTACGACCTTTCGCATGTGTTACGACCTATCGCATGTGTTACGAACTATCGCATGTGTTACGACCTATCGCATGTATTACGACTTTCGCATGTGTTACGACCTATCGCATGTGTATAATTCTGATTCTAATTTTTTTTTCTGGAATGAAAACAAACCCGGCACCAAATAAAAAAAAAAAACCCGGCACCAAATAAATTTGCTGCTAATTTGTGATGGGCCGATACCAAAATTAATACATTTATAAATTTCCGATTCGATTCTAGATTCCGATACACTAAACTAATTGTTTTATCGGAAAAACTCATAAAAAATTGGAAGATACAATTCTGAAAGAAACGGCTAAACAAAGGGATAACGGATTTAAATAAACACGTCTCTTCTGATACTCCTAAACGTTCAGGAATTTCGAATTGTCACAAGGACTAATATTTAAAAAAAATTACTTGAGGCTCTTATAATTCTAACGGATAGGTAGTCACACTTTAACAACCTTAGCGGTATTCTTTTCATCTGTACTCACAGTCATGGATTCGAACCTTGACCAATGTTTTCAATCGCTGGATGGACTAAGCACGTAGCCATAGAACATCCAATTATCTGTAACTAACCAAGTATCGAACATCAGCCTCTCAAGAAATCACCGCCTACACTAACCACCCACCATGAGTCAGAGACGCTCGTTGGTTTTTGGTGGCTCCGGTCCAGGGATGGCGAGTACGTAGCACGCCGAAAATAATTATTTAATAAATACTACAATAAAAACATAAGGTATTGTCAGGTGCAAACATAAGGTATAGTCAGGTGCAAACATAAAGCATTGTCAGGTGCAAACATAAGGCATTGTCAGGCGCAAACATAAGGCATTGTCAGATGCAGATATAAGGCATTGTCAGGTGCAAACATAAGGCAATGTCAGTTGCAAACATAAGGTATTGTCATGTGCAAACATAATGTATTGTCAAGTGCAAACATAAGGTATTGTCAGGTGCAAACATAAGGTATTGTCAGGTGCAAACATAAGGCATTGTCAGGTGCAAACATAAGGTATTGTCAGGTGCAAACAAAATAATTTTATTTCGCTCGAACTTAACAAACGCGAAATTTTTCCTTTTGCTTTTATTCCCTCTGATAAATTCCAAGTTGCCATCATTGTTCTAGACCAGGGTGGGCAAACTTTATTAATCGTGGGCCACATTGAGTTCTTTAAGTTGATCGGAGAGCCGGACCTAGATTACAAGAATGGGTTGTTGACATGAACTAATAGAAAAAAGCTAAACGTTGTAACATACGAAGCTATCGGCGGCCCGTATCAAACTGTCTGGCGGGACAGATTTGGCCCACTGGCTTTAGATGACCTTTGTTTTTGTTTGATTTTTTTTTTAAATTGTCGGTCGTCGGGTTTACCTATTTATAAATCGGGCTTAATAGAAGTCAAGTGTCTGTATTCCGAAATGGTGCTATTTTTAATAAAGAATACATTTATACAATTTTGTTCTACTTATTGACAGTGTTATATCTAGATAATATTTCAATAAAGATTTTCTCTCCAGATAAATTGTTCATGTATATTTCTTTACTTTTTTTTTTACAAGCCAGACAATCATGTTATGTACTCCAAAAGCTATACCATCATGTCATGTACTACTTATCTACAAGCCAATCATGTCATCTAGTCATGTATTCTACAAACTAGGCAATCATGTCATGTTGACATGTATTTCACACGTCCGTAACAATATAAGTACCAAATACTGGTCAACTCAATTTTTCACTGGCTATGCAACATTATAAATTCACGGATATCTTTACATTAACACTTTTCCTTATATATTGGACACATATTTTATCATTGTTTCAGTAACATAATTAGTGCTGCATTTACCCTAAATGCCGCCCGGGTGCAAACAAATTTTTGTCGCCCGAAAAAAATACATACTTCCTTATATATACTATAATTACTAATAAGTAAAGAATGCATGTTTACAAAGATTTATTTAAAAAAACGGGTTTGTTTTCGCAACCCATCTGCAAAGAAAAAATACGGAAAAAAAGAGAAAGTTAAAGGTGTCATTGATTTATATAAAGGTGTCATTGATTTTATATGAAGGCCTAATGTTTTACACGTTTACTTGGCAGATTAACATACTTTATGATTTAGTACAGTTGCGATCACGTACATATGGATTCTTGATCCGTTAAAATAAGTTTAAACTGTGTCGCGACGTACTTTAAACTAGCCGACAGATCTGTGTGAACCCTTGCTGTAAACAAAACACTGTCCATTATAAACTAGCCAACAGATCTTTGAGAACCCGTTCTGTAAACAAAACACTGTCCATTATAAACTAGCCAACAGATCTTTGAGAACCCGTTCTGTAAACAAAACACTGTCCATTATAAACTAGCCAACAGATCTTTGAGAACCCGTTCTGTAAACAAAACACTGTCCATTATAAACTAGCTAAAAGATCTTTGAGAACCCGTTCTGTAAACAAAACGCTGTCCATTATAAACTAGCCAACAGATCTTTGAGAACCCTGCTGTAAACAAAACACTGTCCATTATAAACTAGCCAACAGATCTTTGAGAACCCGTGCTGTAAACAAAACACTGTCCATCATAAGGCCGGATTATTACATTCAATACATTCAGAGATTTTAACAGGTATTTGCATGTGTTCTACTTGTATGCACACTACCCTTATGTGCACTGCTTGATTGTGCACTACTTGAATGTGCTTTACTCGTATGAGAGCTAGACTGGTCACATTACCATGGGTGCACTGTTCAGAAACTATTATATTGTAAACAGTGTCAATAAATAATAAAAAAATTCACGAAACCTCACGAATATCAAGTCAAATCTGTTTGTCAGTGACATGCTAGAAATGTTTTTTATCAAAAATATGTCTCATTTTTTTTTAAATCATGCAAAACAGTGTCAAAATTATAAAAAAAATCGGTCGCATTAAAGTTTGAAAATGTCAAAAATATATCACAAATGTTCGTTGAAAAAATTAGCATGGCAGAGATAGGTCAGACATTTTCCAGAAATGTGTCAGGAATCCAGATCTTTATCTCATTAATATATCTGTGATTGAAGATGCATAGGCACTGTGGAACTGCAGCACCCCATTATTTCCACTTGATATTATCGACAAATTCAATACAATGATTGATTATTTTTTGTTCTTGATTCTTTCTCTATACTTCTACATTATATAATTATTAAGTTTAATGGCGGTAGCCATTTTAAATTAGGCCAAGTTTAGAAAAAGATTCGAAAATCTTTGTATGGAACTGTCCTCATCACAGTTCCAGCGGCGATGTATTTGTTGTACGCATCAAGATTGTGCAAACAGTAATCTAATTCGAGGCTGCTAGGAAAGAGATTTCTGTATATGTAAGTATAAATTTTCTTCTTTTTATACATGTGTGTTTCATTTTACATAGTTACTCATAAATTATGAAGTACAAAAATGCGATTATCGGCTAATTGAAAAGAAAAAAAAGGGTCAAAAAGCGAAAAAAAACAAACAAAAAGGACATACAAAATCTATGAATGTTATTTTTCATCTACTTGTTCTGACTCGTTGGAAAAACCTGGACATAGAATGTCTCCGTTCAACGACCTTTTTAAAGAAGATAACAAAATAATCTTTAAATAAAAAAAAAGAAATTAGAAAACTTTGGTCTTCAGTTGAAAGACGTTTTGTCAAGTCGACACGGTGGTGTGACATTTCCAGAGGCTTCAGCAGACGATCAGGTTTGACGAGAGCCAGCAGACGATCAGGTTGACGAGAGCAGCGTTTAAGGCAGGTTTCGACGACAACGAACACAGTGCTGTGGACTGTTCGCACATCGCGAAACCCGAGTAAACGCCTTTGGTTGACAGCTAACCGGGCCGTCGAATGATTACTGAAACCAAAAATTTGATTGGTTACATTTTCTCTATGCAATCTCGTTGACAATAATTTCTCTTCAATCTATGTTTTGAGATGGGATGGTTCCATCATGGTGATGAGGGAAAAAGTGGTGATTCGGTTGTAATCTGGATAAGTATTGATCAAGGTATGTGTTCAGATCTCATCCACACGAATCCTTTGGTCCGTCTATTTCAACCTATATTGTGGAATATTGAATGTGACCTCTCTAAAACCTCCATGAAAGCTAAAACCACGGACGTGACAGGATAATTCCAAAAGAAATCCATACTGCTCTTTATTACCGCTAAGATGTAGGATCAAGGGACACAATTTTTAATTAGAGTAGACCGTATAAATGACATACTTTGAAATTAGTTGAAAAATATGGCCCATATGTGCACTATGTGTAATACTATATTATACTAGCTGTACCCTGCAAAACCTTTGCATAGAGTTATATCCCCTTAGGCTTGATCTGTAGAATAGGTTATTTTTGGTTTCGGGCAGATCCGATTTGTTCATGATGTATTTTAAACTGCAATACTGTTGTATTAATTCTTTACTTTCGATTTAACGCGGAACCCAAATCGCTTTTATATATATATTATGTATACCGAACGTCACAAAATAAGTTCTTGCATTAATTAATAGCGTAAAAGTAAAATGTCCCTGGAGCCTCTAGGGGCTAACGGGAACCAATGAACTGAAGAATTCATCTGTTTCCGCCTACACGTTATACAGAGGGATTGTGTAGCCAGCGCAAAGGCGCTTAGCTGTTCTTAACTCCCCACACATACTGTCAGGCGCCCTTGGCTAATATAACTCCCCACACAAACAGTCAGATACGCATTTAAAGCAATGTGGACTTTCACCAGTAGCCTGAAAAATTACAAAGGTTCACTATGAGGTTCGAACCTGCGATTTAATCGGTCGACAGTCGAGCGCTCAACATCACAAAAAACCGCCCGTCCACCAAAAATCAGTGTGACCCTAGTCAATAAAACTTAGAAAGTGTGGGGCAGGGACATGGCGTGGAGTAATACGCCCTGCATAAAAGATAAACCCTGCATTAAAAATGAAAGTGATAAGCCATGCGTAACGATCATGGCTATTAAACTAAATGTACGTGACAAGCTGAGACAAGCGCATGACCTCTCGGCGTACATGGCACCTGGCCGGTTATGCAGTATTAAAGCGGGGCATCGCTACATGATCAACGAACTCACCGCACGGTGCAAACTTTCACCCCCACGTGATAATCACGTGATGTGTCACGTGACACATACTGACGAGGCTACAGCAGCAGAGGCACGTTCCACCTTAACGGAGATATCACCTTGAACTAGGGCTAGATGAATAGTCGGCGAAATCTGTTTGCTAGATCTCAGTTGTTCGTGTGTGTGTGTGTGCTGCGTGCGTGTTGGTAGACAATGTCTCCACACATCATCTCTCTAAGCTTAACAAGATACATCATACAACTCTCGATTCTTCCATTACACGCTATATCTGAGGTGTCATATCCAAAGTTAGCCTGTTTTTTTTATCTTCCATAAAACGGCCATCATATCAAAGTTGGGTTGAGGGTTTCTATCATATGATATCACGTGTGTTTGTGTCTCGTGGGGTCTCTTACTCTCTCTCTATCATATATCTCCCTATATATCTATCTATCTATGTGTGTGTATGTCTGTATGGTGTGCATCTTTGGACTACTGGACATCAGCACGAGGAGTTACAAATAAAACTAAAGACAGAGGTTTGTGGGATGGGGAGGGTGTAAATGTTATACATGTCGAGAGATTGGCAGAGAGAGAGAGAGAGAGAGAGAGAGAGAGAGCAGCCAAATAATCGAGCCATTGAGTGTATCCAACATTTTGGGCAAGTGGCCCCCATTAAACAGAATTTAAGAAAAAAAACGGCCTTGGTGGCAGATGAATGAAAAAAAAGGGAAATAACTCAAAAATGGTTTATCCCCCTTACACTTTCAAAAAAATAATTCTGCATTTGTTGTTGGCTTGAATAGATGAGATAAATGTGTGTGTGTGTGTGTGTGTGTGTGTAACGTGACATCTACATTGTAAAGTGATCTGGTAATTCCACGATCCTGCAAGAGTTTGAGGGGATAACATAAAACGAAACAAATACAACAATACCGGCAGCACAGTCCGACATGTTCTGTTTACATTGACGTTGCCATGGGAAACAGCTCATGACCGCAGGTTGGAAAGTTGAAATTATTGAGAAATAAAGTATATATATTTTTATTTGTCTCCAAGATGCCCAGCAAATTTCTAATGTTACCACCGAAAAAAACGTTTAGTCTTGTTACAGTCAGTGGACATAAACAACTTTCTTCAAGTGCGGGCCCCCTTAAACCGTGGGGCCTGGCCCACTCTGACAGCCCTCTCTGGCATCAACCAGTAAAGACACGTTTAGCATAGAATGAATTAAAGAGTTTAGCCCGATGTAGTCTTATTTGTGCAAGAATAAACATGTGCAATTTTATAAATAAATAAAAGTAAGAAAATGTTAATAACTTTTTATTAGTCAAGTTCTGACTATTTGTGTTTACTTAATTGTAACTAAAAGTTTAACTACATTTCGTTAGCAGAATATTAGTTAAAGTTAAACTAAAACAAGTGTTGGCACATAGCACAACACCCGAGCTCATCGAAACATGATTGAAAATATAAACATGAGAGCACTTACCTACACAAACTTGTGATTAACGTTTACACTCTCTTACATACACACAATCTTCCTTACACACTGTCTTCCTTACAGTCTTCCTTACACAGGGTTGTTCTTACGGATATGAAAACAAAGTAACCACCTAAGCCAACCCTCGCACACTTCTGCCATTTTTTTCTAGAGGGAGCGGGGGGGGGGAGGGCAAGCCACATTTCCATAGGGCTTCATACTTTTCTATGTCTCTGCCTAGAGCCAACAACTACATATAAACGGCTCTGCCCACACATACATATCAACATACTTAAACAAGTTCTTATCAAATAAGTCTTCTTTTCATGTTATTTTAATGTGATTATAATGCATATTTAAAGATAATGGACACATATTCATCATCATCATGCATTTAATACCTTTAACTGATGGGATCTTTGGGGAACGAACGGACATATTAACAGGCATATATCTCTATAGATAATTGTTAACTTTTTCAAAAAATGAAGTTCTACATTATTTTTCATTATTTTTAACTGGTCTATAATTATAATTCGTTATTATTTATGATTAATTTTGTGCCATGGACTCAATGAATTTCAAATATGTAAGTAATATGTAAAGGAGACAATGGAACGTAAATACCAATTCAACGTAAACAAGTGATTTGAAAAATAGTTAAATTAACAGCTGACAGGTTCAGAATGTGACGAGCAACTTAAACTATAGGCTCACAAAGTAGACAATGTTAAGCAATAATAGTTAAATTACTTTCTGCATAAGCAATTTTGATAATAGGACTTGGAAAAATTCACCAGAATATCGAATATCGCCAGTTATCATCATTTAAAGATCCGTATATTATAAATATATGTTTCGATAATTATAATTCAATTTTTTGACATGAAATAAACTCCCCCCCCCCCCAATCAAATATTTGTGTCTCACAACAGACATGGGAATCCAATCAACATTAGAATACGTGATAGTGAAATAACGCGTTCACAGCATCACTGTAATACGTGATAGTGAAATAACGCGTTCATAGCATCACTGTAATACGTGATAGTGAAATAACGCGATCATAGCATCACTGTAATACGTGATAGTGAAATAACGCGTTCACAGCATCACTGTAATACGTGATAGTGAAATAACGCGATCATAGCATCACTGTAATACGTGATAGTGAAATAACGCGATCATAGCATCACTGTAATACGTGATAGTGAAATAACGCGTTCATAGCATCACTGTAATACGTGATAGTGAAATAACGCGTTCAGAGCATCACTGTATAAATCCTGGGGCATAGGGCAGGTGTCTTATGCAGGGCTCAGAACAGAAACTGTTGGGGCTAATAGCGTATCAAAACGTCCTTATCGCGGCCTGGAGTGGTTCTCCGAGTTCCGTCCCACCCCACCCCCCTTCACCCCCTCCCCCTCCAAAAAGCTGCTGCTGGATTAAACACCCATATTGGATATTAATATGGGAACCAATTAAACACAATAAAAACTCTGAAATCACATGTTTCGTCTTTTGCGTATAACTTTCTATCAATATCTGTCCAAAATATCACAGTACAAACACACCGATAAAAGAAACAAACAGCAGCCTGTATAACTCAAGCTATCATTGACTGTTAGAACAGAAGGAAAATCCTAACCTTAATGTTATTGATTATTCACCGAGTAACCATATCCACGTTTCGGAAGAAAACATGTGATTTATATGTGCGGGATCCGACCATAAACATATGATTTATTTGTGCGGAACCAGGCCATAAACATGTGATTTATATACGTGGGATCAGACCAAAGAGTTATAGCCGTGACTTAGAGAAACCAGTATCATTTGAAAATATGATTTATTTTTCATGATTAGAAAAATATGATCTTGTCAATCTTGATTCCAGGTTAAAACAATTTCGAAAAATGGAAGTATAAAAAAAATTAGGAACCATAGGACAGTTTATTTTAAAATAGGAACCAGACCACAGTTTATTTTAAAATAGGAACAGACAACAATTTAAGTAAAACTAAACTGTGGTTGGTAATAACATCAGTCGCTTAATAAAGACCGGTAATAATACATTAGGATCCAGGAGTATTGTTTTATAGATAGCCAAGCTGTCGACTGCTGAGGGGTGCCCATGATTGGACTGAGTATTTGTCAGGTTTCCCGGGCTTAAAGGATTAAACAGTTTAGGGGACCCATTCTTTTAAAGAATACTAGGGCCCAAAAACCGTGTTTTCGTCGAGGACCAACTAAAATAACTTTGAATAGCCCTGCCCCCCCCCCCGCTTTCCTTCCGAGATTACCTTTACCTAGTGTCCCCAAATGTAACTCTGCCTAGAACCCACACCCGCTCCCCCCCTCTCCTCTCCCCCCAAATTACCATTGCCTACAGCCTCCATATGTACCTGTCACATGAGGCGCCCAAAAAAATGTCTGTCAAATATTGTACAATGTCTGTCAAATATTGTACAATGTCTGTCATATAAAATAAAATGTCTGTCAAATATTGTACATTGTCTGTCATATAGTATACAATGTCTGTCATATAATGTGCAAAGACTGTCAAATATTGTATATTGTCTGTCAAGTAATGTATATGTCTGTTAAATATATTGTACAATGTCTGTCAAATAAAGTACGTGCCTGTCAAATATAGTAAAATGTCTGTCAAATAATGTATGTCTGTCAAATATAGTAAAATGTCTATCAAATAATGTATATGTCTGTCAAATATAGTAAAATGTCTATCAAATAATGTATATGTCTGTCAAATAATGTATATGTCTGTCAAATAATGTATATGTCTGTCAAATAATGTATATGTCTATCAAATAATGTATATGTCTGTCAAATAATGTATATGTCTGTCAAATATTGTATATGTCTGTACAATATTATTTCTAGGATAACAAGATTACCATGCTAGAAATGAATTGTTATAGAATGAAAAAAAATGATCTTACTAAAATGTAAGTGATTGTTTTGAAGACAAATTGAATTAAGACATACGATTGTATGAAAAAAAATGATTGTAAAGCAGATTAACTATTGTGTGAAGGATAAATTGATTGTTAATAAACAAAATGATTGTACTAGGAAGAAAGAACACACAAGCATCAACCAAACCAAAAAAAAAATAAAACACGTAATAAAGAAAAAAAACACAGAAGAGGTAAAAAAAAACCCTCTTCCCACAAGACAATTAATCTTACCCTGTATGATTTATTTCAGGGTCCTAATGGGAGGGCCATGGTAGGGGAAACCCATCAATCAAACTATCCGACCAGGCTCCCTTCAACACATTGTGCTTCATTACAGAAGATAGTAGCCTGCTTAGAGAATAATAATAAAACAAAAACTGCATTCAGAGAATTACATGATGAACGGTTCTGTAGTTTTATTAGACGGGTTCCATATCCAGATGAAATGAGACGTTATATTTTTGACTAGAATATTACATGGTGGGGATCAGAACAGTTCTGAGATTTATTGGAGGTATTAGGCAGAGGCGAAGCGATAGTTGGGCATTAGGCACTAACGAAGAGATAGTTGGGGATTAGGCAGAGACGAAGAGATAGTTGGGCATTAGGCAGAGACGAAGAGATAGTTGGGCATTAGGCAAAGACGAAGAGATAGTTGGGAATTAGGCAGAGACGAAGAGATAGTTGGGCATTAGGCAGAGACGAAGAGATAGTTGGGAATTAGGCAGAGACGAAGAGATAGTTGGGCATTAGGCAGAGACGAAGAGATAGTTGGGAATTAGGCAGAGACGAAGAGATAGTTGGGAATCAGGCAGAGACGAAGAGATAGATGGGAGCCCCAGACACAAATACCTCTAGCATTTGATGTGATATAAATTTAGAATTGATGCCATGTTGATTACTTAGGGATGCTTTCGGAAATAATATATATTTATATAACTATACATACGTTTTTTTTAGAATAATCTTAGTTGCTTCCAAAAATATTGTTCCATTCCTTACATGGCGTTGTGATTTTAATGATTAAAAACGAAATTATTTGTTAGATTAATTTTTTCCGACATCATCAGTTGTTTTATTTTTATATTGGTTTCATTGCCCGGTGGCCCATTGCCGACGTAAACATTGTCTAAAATTTAGGGGTTAGGGGGATTCATCGGGTCAAGGCAAATTTATTCTCTATTAACGCATTTTATTGTGATAAAATTAGTGTCAAATGATGCAGAAACTAACAAAGTTTAATACAGTTTTTTTCGTCCCCAAAAAGTGGTGTGCACACTTGTTGAAAATGTCTGAATGTATCCCTCGCTACTTGGAACGGGTTTAATGGAGAGGATAGAGGCAGATAGGCATAGTGCGGACTAAAAGATTCACCCCGTGGTGTCTCCATGGCCCATTGCACCTCAGCTTTGATGGATTGTGTGACAAGATCGCTATAGAGTATGTGGGCCATTATAGGCTGCTAGATTAATATAGAATCAATACATAAATATCTAATAATTACATGGAAGTCAATCACTTAGTTTAGTTCGATGATGATTTAGAGCCCCGCTATGTGGGGAGGGGAGTTGAAGCAGGACTTAAGTGGTTCTACACCGGGGACTGAAAATTAAGATTTCTCTAGCCCGACCCCCTATTACGATATTTTTAGGGAAAGTCTTGATGTGGATTTAAATTTAAAGGGACCCCCACAGAGATTAACTTCAAACTTTTCTACATGTCCTCATTTTAGAAGGGGGCCCCCATATTATCGTTTAAGGCCCAATTTTATTACTTCCACCTCTGTCTATAACTATAAAGGTATATTTCATATTGACGACCCCCCCCCCCCCCAGCGTGTCGGGACCCGTCAGGTAGCTTTACCAAATTTCTCCTTTCCATGCCTTGGGGCCCCCAACAACTTCAGAACGGCCACAGTGATAATATTTTTAAGAATATTTAGTCTACGGTAGTAACCTTTATAAAGATATAGATGAAAAAGGGAAAAGGGGGGGGCGGGGGGTCATTTTTAAATATATATATATATTCTGTTTCCCAGCTCTGTAAGATATATTACAATGCCAAAAATGCAAATGCTAAAGAATCATCTCCAGAAATACGTACATGCAACATTTTGTGCATGCCGCCTGTAGAACATAAAGGGTAATCTATCTCTCCCCCAGCGCCTGTCAGACGACGCCACTGTTAATACGACGGCACACATCGCATCAGCACATGGGTGGAAGGGAGGGGTGGTGGTGGTGGTGGTGGTGGTGGAGAGACTGGGGCGCAGGGGGGTAAGGAAGGGAGGGGGGGTCGCCGGTGTCTTGCATAATTCAAAATAAAAATCATTCACCGCGCCACGCCCACAGCCGCTACTTCCTGCGACCACCAAGGGGAGGTTATCTAAAAAATAAATCATTATAATAACAAGGGCAGCACTCGACACTCGACACGGAAGAACTTTTAGACTCTGGGGGAAGGGGATACTGTGGTAAAGGGGTGAGGTGGGGGGATAGCTCACAGTGTTATATTATGGTGAACGTTGACATTTCCCTATAGGCGTGTCGTGCCAAGAACACACTATTTAAACAGTCTGTGTAACGTCATCAACACATCTGCAAAAGTAAAAAATAAAAAAAATAACAAAAATTAACAACATAGAAAAAGTCATAAATTACATGACGCAAGAATAATTGAAAATGTTCCCTTCTTTTCCCTATTACAACAATATATTTATATATATATATTTATATATATATATATATATATATATATATATATATATATATATATAAATATACTAGATCAAAGGCCCGGTACCCGGACCGGCTATTAGGCAGCAATTGGAGTTGAAAATGGTGATGCGCTCACACCACCATATCATTGACTAATCTTTATTCATTCATAATATTTTAAAGGACTCTTTCTCAACAGTTTTTTTTTTATATAATTTATCAATTCTCTTTCACTTAGCTCCACAACCATCCTTCCTCCCTCTCCCGCCCGCCAACCCCCTTCCACTCAAGACATGCTCGAATCGCAGTGGGTCTCAATGTACAAAATTACAAAAAGGGGCATTTAGTATAACTGAATGTTCTTATAACATGTATTATTTTAATTTTCTTCTATTTCATTTTTATTCCAACTTAACATAATTTGCGCACACTACTCCGAATCATTTAAAAATCATAATTTATTAATATGAAATCCTTGTTGTGTTAGAATTCCCTAGCATTTCAATTTTATTCAAGAAAGAGTCATTTGATGAACAAAATGCGCACCAAACATACTCTCTGTTAGTAAGTCGTCTCTTTTCAAATTCTATAATTTTGGAATTCCCGAGACTATTTTTATACTGACGGTCGACGCGCGCTGTTTTTTTTTTACTCCGCGAATGTGTAACGTAGAATCTCTTTTAGTTTTTAGCGATATCATCTCGTGCGGTGCCGTGTATTTGTAACGTGCAGACATGTGGCTTTTATTGCCATAAACATCAAATACACCGCACGGTGTGAAGGTCTGTTGAACGCTCGGTCGAACCACCGTCTATGTTAGACGATTATATATATATATATATATATATATATATATGTATATATATATATATATATATATATATATATATATATATATATATATTAGGGTGCATCACCAAAAAAAAATTTTAATAATTGATCTGTCTGCTATTTAAATTTGTTCCATTGATCAAAAAAAGCATTGTGTAAAAAAATAAAAAATATTTGACAATATTTAGAGGTCCCCCGGACTTCAACAAAGTTTGCATAATTAAGCGAAAACTAGATAAAACCATCCTTCTTGTAAAGTCTTACAGACTTACATACAAAAGTGAAGCGCTATATACATTGTTTTATAGTCTTTAATTTTATAATGTTTGGTAGCTATGATTGATTTTGATACGCAGTTGTGCTAGAAATAAAATTTAAAATTCACATTTTATTAGCAAAAACAACACTTTTCCTTACCGCATATTGATGACCAAGGCAAGCATTTTAGTTTCTTTATTTATATTATTTTAATTTCTGATACACACGACCTATATAAAATCAGAACATGGAAATGATATGAAAAACAACAATAAAATGTTTACACCTTCTAAGGAAATGCTGGCTGACCCTGGCATCACTTCAACAGTTGCATATCCAGTTGTTACTGCGTCTCCTGCCTCGCGAACAAAGAAACCACAAACTCTTCTGAAAACTGAATTGTTTGGCATTGGCCCTGCAATCGGTGTTGATGATGCTATAATTACTGGAATTCTCCAAAGCTACCAACTTGTTTACACAGTTTTGAGGTTGCATGATGTATCACTGCAGTGTAGCAGCACACAGTGGCGTCCAGGTTCTCTTGGTGCACCTTCTCGATTTACAACTGCCAAAATTGTGCTGAATCAAGTTACTGCTTTCTACAAAAAAGCAAACATTCCAATGGTGACGGAGATGGGAGCTTGTGAGAAGATTGTTTAGCTTCTTGATGAAGACAATAAACTTCGTTCAATTGATAAAAGTCGCCGAAACACACCAGCCACCAAACGTAAACTGGAACAAATGAAATCTATGTTGGCAACAACTTTTCAACTGTGGCCACCAAATATCGAGACTATTATCAAGAATGCAGAAGATCTAGCATTCTTGAGGTCTATGAAAGGAGACAGGTCTTCCAGCTTTGGATCATTTGACAAAACACTTGCAAAAAAAGTCGCTCGATGCCATTCACGAGATGTCGCAACATTGGAACGTCAGAAACGCGCAAGAGAAGAAAATGCAGCATGTTCAACGATATCAGTGCCTTCCAGCGAGGGTACCAGTGACGAACCAGATGATTCTACTTCTAAATCTGAAGATAATATGGAGTTTGTTGATAACTGTTTGGATGATATAATGCCATTGCAAAAGCGAAGAAAGCCAACAGAAGCTTTGGTATTTGTACCTCCAGATGTTTTAAGCCGACCAAATCTTGTGTCACTAGCGACAAGATTAAAGATTACACCAATACAGCAGGCAGCTTTCACACAGGGTCTTATTAGCGAGTCTGGGGGTGATGTATAAATGGTGGCTTCTTCCCATGCCACTGCAGATCGTTCACGTCGCAAAGTTGTAAGTGAGATATCTACAAAGATCCACGACTCCTGGGAACCACCCAAACTCTGCACTCTCCACTGGGATGGCAAACTGACACCTTCTCTAAAAAATCATCGTGTCACTGAAGAACGCATAACAGTTGTTGTCGGTGATGCAAAGCAATTGAAACTTCTAGGAGTGCCAAATTATGCCAAGGCAACAAAGAAACCCGTTGGTGAAATAAATGCAGAATTAACCATGAAGCTAATCCCCGGATATAACTTTGTTCACCAAGCTGCGAAGTAATTGGGAGTTGGTGGCACATGATTGGTCTCACGTTTGTAGTTCGTTTACGTTAGCTGATCATGATCTGAAGGCTCAAGAGCGACTGACGATAATGAGAGATGCGGTAATTGCACATGCCAACTCTAGTAAACAAACCGAATTCTTGCGAGACGACTACCACGAATTCCTTAAGCTGTCCCTTGTTTACCTGAATGCTACAAATAAGGAGGTTAACTTTAAAAGACCAGGTGCCCTGCACAAAGCACGATGTATGGCAAAGCTGATATATTGCCTCAAGATTGCACTGTGTGAGAAACAAATTCAATTATTGCCTCCAGGTACTATTACCACACGTGATCAAGTGCCAAAGAATCGTGCATTTGCTACATTTGTAACACATGTTTATGTCGTGTGGTGGCTCACTTACAAAAAGAGTGTGGATGCACCATGGAATGATCTACAGCTCTACAAGCGACTTTTGGATTACAACGATGTCAACAGAGACATATCCAAGTCAGCAATCCGTGCCCTGAATAGGCATCTGTGGCACCTCACTGCTGAAATGATCCCACTTGCTCTGTTCAGCAATGAAGTACCTGTGTTGCAAAAGCGAGCTCTAGCTTCGACCAGTGGTTGCCCTCCAAACTCCACAGAATCGATTTGGAAATGGTTGGGGAAAACCACGATTCCAATCAATATATTCTAAAACTTGGTTGTGTGATCTGGCTGGAGTTGACTCGTGGTTTACTATATACAGAC